>JANAVB010036308.1:5000-202500 GCA_029216955.1 Iris pallida
GTCAGGATTGCTCTGTTGGTTGTCTCCGATGATGGGGCGGTGGTTTTTGTGCGGCCGGTCGAAGATGAATCTACGGCGGACTTCTTGCCCTTGCTGCCGGCGGCGGATGACTTCTTAGGGGCCATCGGATTAAAGCAAGAGCAGAAGGAAAAAGAAGAGTAAGGAGAGATCGAAATTTTGAAAGACAAAGTAAAGTTCTCTCTCTAACAGTTGAACTCTATTTATAGAGAATTTCAAATCGGTTCAAATTTCCAGATTTTACGCTGACTGTTGGATATCCCAACTTTTATGCGGATGACCATTGGATATCCCGACCTCTACGCTGACTGGTGAAATCCCAAATTTTACGCTTCTCTTCAAAGTATTTCAAATTTTGAAAATATTGAAAACTTTGAAGGGGGTCTTGTAGGAGCGTAAAAAGTGCTTCATGGACCAAGTTAAAAGAATAGAGCTTTATGCAAATCAAAAAGGATCAACAAACTACTCTACGCAAGCTACTCTACGTGAGGTACTCTACGCGAGCTATTTATACGAACTATTTTAGGGGGACAGGCTGTCAGATCGTGCATTTAATGCAAGTGATGATGATTCGACATAATAATTGCTGATAGCGTATAACACAGAATTCGAAGAGATTTGATTTATACAGAAACCAATATTGTCGTTTAGTGTGTGGACGGGGTTACTTTACGCTCAAAAGATGGCTTCTTTTACGCATGAATACTATTTGAGCTTTTTACGCTCAAAGTTGACGTGAGCGTAAAGTTTATTTGGGCTAGTTTTTACACTCAAGGCTATTTATCAGCCACTTTACGCGAGGAGTCATTTTGGGCTATTTATGCCTAGTCTACTACTTTACACTAGAAGTGTAGTTTGGGTCATTTTTACGCCCGATTGTTTCTGGCTACATGGGAACGTGGTTTGCCACGTGGCTTTCATGCCATACTTCTCGAGGAATGTGTATACGTGCTCTCCCCATTTTATTGAGATAGTAGGACACGTGTAACCATGCGTAGAGATCACAACTCTACATGGGACACGTGTCAACATGAGTAGAGAGGGGTCTACATCGTGGGTGACAGTTGCTAGCGTAAAACTCCAACTTGGATGCTTTTTACGCATGAGGTGTTTAGTCTATAAATAGACTTTTTTTAATCAAGAGATCAACAGAGAGACAGAGGGGAGATTCTAAGAAAACTCATACTTCCAGAGTGATATTCCCAGAAGCATTTCTTCAACTTTTTTTCAAGAACAGGGTGAAGCAATGCAAGAAAGCATTCGACTGTGCCATCAGTGCCGTTGCTCGATACTTTTCCGGTGACTTAGTTCTTCCGATTGTTCGTCTTTCAAGCAGTTTTCTTCATCATCATCGTATGTCCAAGGAACAAAGTGATCGCTCTCAGATTCCATAGTAATACTTCCCAGAATATTTGTACTTTTGTACTTTTCTCGTTTTATTTCAAATGCCAATTTTAGGCATTTTGTTAAGTGAAACAAGGACTATGCGCCCACATGAGTGAGACAGGGTGCACTTGGAGGGAGTCAGGAGGCTATGGAAGGTATGCACCAATGGGTGCATGCACCCAAGGCTATGCGCCTACATGCATGCGCCCAAGGCTATGCGGCCACATAAGGGAGACAGGGTGCATTTGAAGATAAGTTGGAGGCCATCTTGACAAGTGGGCATATAACAATAGCTATGCGCCCACATTGAAAGGACTGTGGGCGCATATAGAAGCTATGTGCCCAAAAAGAAGAAGGCATGGAGCTTTGGCGCATATAAAGGGCTATGCGCCAGGCTAAAGCTACTATGGGTGCATAAAATACCATGCGCCTACACTGTTCTTCTTCTCCAACCCGAGAAGATGAGTTCATGGAACCCATGAACTCCCAAGTCCATAAATCACTCAAAATAATTCGAAATCCGGGTTTTCAAATGTCCATTTTGAGTAAAATCAAATTTTCGACAACATGGAACAATCAAAACATAAAACATAGAAGTTTGAGAGATCAAAACCCAAAAAAACCAAAATTTTAGAAAACTTAGATCTACAAGTTTTAATCCACTAAAACCAAAAGTGCTAAGTACTAAAGAGTCTTAGAAGCTTGTAGGAAAGACAATAGAACAAAAAATAGAGTTCCTCCATGAAGCAAGTTGACACTTGCCTAAGGTGGGTGGAGAAAATTAATGGAGGAAGAAGAAGAAGTAAATGGAGAAGTAAGGAAATAATGAAGAGAGGGAGTGGAGTTGATATTTATATCAACCCTCTCCATCTCTAACCAAAACAAACAAACCAAGCCAAGCTAAACCAAGACCAAACCATTCTAGACAAGTCAAAATATGGGTCGGGTATCTGTACACGTATACTGAAAATACTTATAACGAAAAATGGGAGTGACAACTCTACCCACCTTAAAGAATTTCGTTCTCATAATTTAATCAAGAGGCTAGAGATATCGGAACAAGCTACTAATCATGAGCAATCTATGACTAGCAGTTAATCAAGCAATCATTCATACAAGAAAGGGATTAAAAGCATAAGGCATAGGAAGACATTATTTGAGTCAATAGTGTGGATATCACGATTGGATATCATCCTCACGCTCCCACGTTGACTCACCCAAAGAGTGATGACCCCAAGCAACACGGACTAGACTAATAGTCTTGTTCTTGAGTATCTTCTCTCTCCGGTCCAATATGGAACGGGTCTTTTCTTATACGAAAGGTTGGTACCAACAACCAATTTCGAATGATCAAGAACATGACTCGAATTCGGGATATACCTCTCGTAACGACGACACAAGAGCGAGACGATAGGACACATCACCTACTCGCTCAAGAATGTCGAACGGCCCTATATACCTAGGACTAAGCTTTTCTTGCACGCTGAATCGAATGACGCCACGGGTAGGCGAGATCCTAAGGAGTACGTGGTCGCCGATAGAAAATTCAAGGGGACGCCAATGAGAATCGACCCAATGGCGCTGACAATCTTGTGCAACTCGAAGATGATGCCTAACTTGTCTGACCACTTCAATAGTCTACGTAATCATCTCTGGACCAAGCATCTGTCTCTCGCCGACATCATCCCAAGATAAGGGTGATCTGCACTTTCTACCGTATAATGCCTCAAGGGTTGCCATCTGGACACTGGCATAAAAACTGTTGTTATAGGAGAACTCCACAAGATGCATGTGATCTTCCCATGAACTACCTTAGTCAAGCGTACATAGCATATCTTCAAGAGTCTGGATTATACGTTTGACTGACCATCTGTCTGCGGATAATAGGCTGAACTGAACTTGAGACGAGTCCCCAAACTCTTCTGAAGACTCCGCCAAAAGTGCAATATAAATTTTGAATCTCTGTCCGATACAATACTGACTGATACTCCATGTAACCTAACTATCTGCCTGAGGTACATCTCTGCAAGTTGATTCGTCGACTGGCCAATTCTGAAAGGAAAAAAATAAGCTACCTTGGTGTGTCTTTCAACTATGATAGCATCTCTCTCAGCTGGAGATTTAGGTAACTCAGTTACAAAATTCATGGTAATGTGCTCCCATTTTTATTCTGGGATCGGTAAAGGTCGAAGAAGTCCAGCCGATCTTGTAACACCCAGGTTTCCAAATGAGGGTAATTTTGAACTATTGTAAAAGTTTATTATTTAATAATAGGATTATGATTTATGAGAATTTTTAATTAATTTAATACTATTTAAAATTGGTGAATTATAATTTTGATGTGTTAGCTAGTGAACTCAAACTGTTGAGCCTAGAGACTAACCATGACCATGGGGACCTAACCATGTGATTAGAATGACTATTTACAACTTTTTAGGCTAAGGATATTTTGGTCATTTTGTGACTTTAAATTATTTAGGATTTTGATTAATTGGTAAATTTTTGATTATTTTAATAATATTTAAATTGATGTATTATAATTTTGGTCATTTTTCATATTTTAATATTTTGGGAAAATTTTATATTTTAATATTGTTTGGATTTGTTTAGTCGGGTTTGAGTTTCGTCTCGTTCCGACTTGTATTGTGACCCGGTAGCTTGAACTCTAGATGGGACCCAATATTAAGTTAAGCATGGCTCACAAGACCCAACATTAAGTTAGTTAATTAAACTAATTTTTATCATGTTAGAATGGTTAAGTTAGAGACTCAAAACTAGATCATTTTGACCCCAAACTGGAACCTAGTCTAGACTTAACCATATGAGACTAGAGAGGGACAATTAGGACATTTCCCATTAGCCCTAATGGACTCTTTATGGCAGTCACCTTTAGGAGAGAATGATTTATTTCATTCATTACAATCTTGCCTCTTTTATTTTCCTTTTGTTCTTCTCCAATTTTAGAGAGCCTTCCCAAAATTCTTTCTGTAACTTTCTGTAGAATTATTTGAGTGTCAGCTGTATGAAAGACGAATGTGTTTCGGTATTTTTGCAATTTTGGGAGCTTCCAGATACGAAAATGTGATCCGTTTAAAGGCTAACACAAAGGGCTACGATATACTTTAATCCTAAAATTTAGTGAATGCCCAATTGGTACAGTATTGGTTTTAAGTAGAAGAGTGACTATACGATATATGCATTTTGTGTAACCTATAAGCCTATGTAGTATGGATATTAAATGAATATAGAGTATGTAATACATGATATGTTAGATGAATGAAATGATATATATATGATATATATTCTCTTTATATTAATGTATATATATGGTTGAATGCAAGCATGTAGGAATGCAATTAATATAATGCATATAAGCAATGCATGAATGAAAGAATGATATACAATGTATGCATGAAAGTATATAATGAATGCTAGATATGAATGCAAGATATATATGTAATGATAGATATGAATGCATAATATATAAATATTGTAATGCGATATATAATGATAACATGTATGGTAATGTAGAGTATATGATGCAAGCATGAATGAATGGAGAAAATACATGTATATAGGTAATATAGAATGTAATATACAAGCATGAAAGATAATGTATTGTATCCATATATGATGTATTCAACTTAAAGATAATGTAATATATGAAAGGAATGAATGATAATATATAACATGATATGTAAGGTAATGCAAGTATAAAATATATGATGTGTGCATGTTTGTATGTCTCTATGTTAATGTATGAAATGATATGAATATACAATGTATGCATATGTATAAAACATGTAGGTAATGTATAGATGCATGAATGAAATTAATGTTTGCAATATGTTAATATAAATACAAGTATCTAATATGCATGAATGTAAGTATAATATAACACAAGTATACATGTATGTATCATATAAATGTAATATACATGATATGTATGTATACATGTATACAAGGTAAGTATGTATGTATGTATTTCTATAAACTGAGTTAACCTATAACCTTTTACAGACATGCATTCATACACCCTTTGACATCATGTATCCCATGTCACATACACCTACCTATCAATAAATTTTAGAACATTCACACATGCCAAACACACACATACTTCCTTACTCTTTTACCTCTCTTTCTCTATATATATATATATATATATATGTATGTGCCTATATATATAGCTTTCCTATATATATCTATGTATATGAATATGTGAATAGTGATGCATATATATATATATATATATATATATATATATATATATATATATATATATATATATATATATATATATATATATATGTGTGGATGTACATATAGGTAGCCTATATGTTATGAGTGTACTACAATATATTAGATATATATTGTTATGTGTATATGTGTTTGTGGTTTGGCTTAGGCATGATATAGCCTATAGCCTAGGCCTCTTAGCCTATGGTGTGTCTGTTTGCCTAGTGAGAGTTTAGTTAGACTTGTTTAGTCTTGATTAGGTCTAGAATAGACTAGTTAGACTAGTATAGACTTGTTTGGTTTAGGTTTGACCTAGTTGACCTAGTTTGACTAGTCTAGTTGACTAGAGTTGACCAACGGTTAACTTTAGCCTAAATTGACCCCAAACTTTATGTAGATGCATTGTAGCAGTCTATTTCCTTATTTTAGACTTGTTGTGACTTGTACTGTTCTATAGGAGACAGACACCACTCCTCGGACATTCAGGATACCAGGCACGTACATTCTTTGATCATTTTATATCCTGCTTAGAATTTTTTTTCCTACATTAAATTACTTTACTTGATACTGTCACGTTGGTCACACGGATTAGTACTATATTGATCCCTTATTGAGATGTTATCCCTTCAGGGAGCATCGGGTACTTCATGTTCTGTGCGTTTTACTTACATGGCGTATCACTATGCTTCATTGGTTTATTGATCACTTGTGACATGTACTCTCATGATCACAGAGTCTTCTTGAGTCCTTATCCCATTTATTGGGTTTCCTAGAATCCCCATTTATGGGACATCCATGTATCACCCTTCGGGGGCCTTTGCATGGAATCATAACATAACCTGGTTGGATCCTTGTGTGGGGGTACGGAAGAGTAGAAGTAGAGATGTGAATAATATCCAAGTAGTGTAGCATCAGAATTATTCCATAGTGTAGCATCAGAATCATCCTATGTCATTTACATGTCTATATTGTACTCTGACTCACTAGCCATATGATAGTTCTCTATTTATAGTAGATATTTCTATTACAGTTCTCTCTCTATTTACATACTGTATTTTTTCAGTACCTATATCTTAATTTACTGCATGATTATATTTTCTAACCTGCTATGAACTGTTGAGATGTATTGTGCTCGCTCCTGTCTTGACTGGACCTGTTGATAAATTTTACAGATAGCCTGGAGGTTGCCTGCTAGCCTAGAGGAGACACAGTAGAGGTTGTATAGATAGCTAGGGTTTTGCTTATAGCTTATTTTCAGTTGTCTTGAGTTGTATTTATGGATTACAGTATTTGAGATTTGAGATGTTTTCTGGGTTGTGTATCTTAGACACTTAGACTTCTATCTGATGTATCTCTTTTTATGTTTTATCTATCTTCCATTATGCTCCACCTTAGATGTGATTGAGTTTACATTCTGCTATGTCACCCCCATTCGGGGAGTATAAACTACTTAGCAATATATTGTTAGATGTTGAGACCTAGGACAGTGTTCTACCGCCGACACTGCGGCGTAGGCTGGACGTACCCATGTCTCGTGCCCTTACTCTAGGGTGCGGGTCGTGACACGTTTTTAGTGGTGGCCCATGCAGGTCGAGTTTGTGTAGTGGTACTCGAACTAGAGTATCACTATAGCCTGCAGTAGGATTATGATATTTTGAAGGTACTCAATCACACTAGGAAAAACTCCTTATCATATCCCTTTTATCTAAATTTGCTGCTTATTGTTTTTCCTTGAATATTAACTGTCTTCCTTTGATTTCTCGCTTCATTCTCAGTAATTGCTTGTTGTTTTGATCTGTCTTCATAATGGTTATGGAGACATGATCTCATCGCTTCGGTTCGGGGGATACTATCAAGGGCCACCTCTCGTCCTGTTCATCAGGGCCTCGAGACCGCAGCTCCTATTGTGCCGACTCAGGTTGGCGTTTCTACTACATTGGAGGTGCACCTCTGTCTGTACAGAGACCTTTTTCTATCATTTCTGATTTCTCTCAGCAGCAGCGGTTCATGCAGCATCAGCAGCAGACCAGGAAAAACCAGTAGGGGCGAGCTATCATCCGGACAGTCGAGGATACACAGACCATTGGAGATCTTGCTGCAAGTTTCGTTCTTCTCTATTCCATTCCCGCAATTGTCTCTTATAACTATCTTGAAATTCGATTCCATCTGTTCCTTGTTGACTGATCAATTTGTTCTGTTGTTCCTGTGTTATGTTTGATTTTTTCTTCTGAGAAAAATCATATGGGCTAGGTCACCTCAGTTATGGGATCTAGAATCTTCGATAGTCATGTTAGCCGGCATAGTGAGGACATATAGTCAGATTTTGGGACGTATTTTTCGGGTGTAGAAATTTAAGGGCCGTCGCATGCGGCAATGCGAAAATTTTAAATACCATAAACCTAGAGGTATGTACCTTAGTCAAGGACTCTGTGATTATCGTAGCCTTGCTTACTAGTATGACGAGAATTTGGAGCACCATGATTTTGGATAGACGCATATGATTATCAGATTGTACCTTAAATGCTCTTGAACAAGTTTTCTCTATTTTTGTTCAATCTTTCAAAAAAAAATTCTTTTGTTTGTTTTGTTTCTCATTATTTAACTTAGGAGTAGGAGTAGCTTTAGCTGTATTATAAACCTTTGTGTAACTTCTTACTATGAATCTCTTCTTAAAATAATGAATCGATGATTTTGCTAAACCTTATCTTGGATTTGATATTATAGCTCTGGTTTCAAAATGGCTGCTTCTTTTAAACATATAAGCAGAACAGATTTTATCGTTATTTCCTTCTTGCTATTTTTCTTTATTAAGTAATAATAATAATAATAAAACTGTCTTGATTACATCAATCACCTGCTTTGCAATCTTGGTAGGAATCTAAATGTTGGTCTTGATATAGAAATTGATTTTTATATTGGGACATGAGAATATATATAGTGGACACAGACACTTTGTCTGACACGTATGCATGCTACACTTTGATTATCAACCCATCTAAATGCATATTAATATGTTGTTGATGTTTAAATTCTCAAAACCCCAATATTCTGATACAGTACAGTATCAGAGACTGGTTCTCTGCTTTTCCAGTTTAAATTCATAATTTAAATATAAATTTCATGTTATTAGTTTTGTTTACATCACTGCACATGTATCTTATACACAAGGTTTCAATTCTTAAAGAAATTGGTTGAGTTTTGTGTTTGAACTTGTCAAATCTGAGACTGTGTGCATATTAACCCTTAATACTGGATTTTAAATATTAGTTCAAATTGCTGTTTTTAAATGTAATATTTTGAGGTATATACATTGTTGTATGTAGGGATATAATGTTAGGTTTCATATTTTTTACATGCTTGGTTGTGATAAACATTGGGTTGGTTTGATGTTCGAATTTCTCCAAAGTCCTAAAACTGAATACATGTTAACATTTTTCACATTGATTTTAAATGTTTAGTTCAATTTCAGATTTAATATGTAATATTAAATTGATCGGAATGATTGAACCCTTCATTTTAAGTTATAACCCCTGTACTCTTGACACTCTACACTAATGTACACTAATGTTCACAACTGTCATGTAAACCTAACCCTTCATCTCTATGTTATGTTCATATATCTATATAGGTATATATATATATATATATATATATAGTTTATGCATACATGTTATAATGTATATAGATACATAATTAAATCTCTACCTCTCTATACATATAGATATATGTATATATATGGTTAGCCATGCATGTTATGAGTAAATAGGTTGTGCATTATAGATTGTTTAACCAATATGCCATGAGTAGTGTAACTTGATAGCTATTGTTTTGAAATCCAAATTTTCCTATACACTTTCATATATATTTCACACACACACACATGCCTACTATCTAACCATATGAATATGTCCACATATGAATAGGTAGCCTATATGTTATGAGTGTACTACAATATATTAGATATATATATTGTTATGTGTATATGTGTTTGTGGTTTGGCTTAGGCATGATATAGCCTATAGCCTAGGACTCTTAGCCTATGGTATGTCTGTTTGCCTAGTGAGAGTTTAGTTAGACTTGTTTAGTCTTGATTAGGCCTAGAATAGACTAGTTAGACTACTACAGACTTGTTTGGTTTAGGTTTGACCTAGTTGACCTAGTTTGACTAGTCTAGTTGACTAGAGTTGACCAAAGGTTGACTTTAGCCTAGATTGACCCCAAACTTCACGTAAATGCATTGTAGCAATCTATTTCCTTATTTTAGACTTGTTGTGACTTGTACTGTTCAATAGGAGACAGACATCACTCCTCGGACAGTATATTCTCTTCGAACATTCAGGATACCAGACGAGTACATTCTCTGATCATTTTATATCCTACTTAGAATTATTTTCCTGCATTCAATTACTTAGTTGATACTATCACGTTGGTCACACGGATTAGTACTATATGGATCCCTTCTTGAGATGTTATCCCTTCAGGGAGCATCGGGTACTTCATGTTCTGTGTGTTTCACTTACATGGCGTATCACTATGCTTCATTGGTTCATTGATCACTTGTGACATGTACTCTCATGATCACAGAGTCTTTCTTGAATTCTTATCCCATTTATTGGGTTTCCTAGAATCCCCATTTATGGGACATCCATGTATCACCCTTCGGGGGCCTTTGTATGGAATCATAACATAACCTGGTTGGATCCTTGTGTATTGATTGGGGGTACGGGGGAGTAGAAGTAGATATATGAATAATATCTAAGTAGTGTAGCATCAGAATCATTCTATAGTGTAGCATCAGAATCATCCTATGCCATTTACATGTCTATATTGTACTCTGACTCACTAGCCATATGATAGTTTTCTATTTATAGTAGATATTTCTATTACAGTTCTCTCTCTGTTTACATACTGCATTTCTTTCAGTATCTGTATCTTACTTTACTACATGATTATATTTTCTAACCTGCTATGAACTGTTGAGATGTATTGTGCTCGCTCTTGTCTTGACTGGACCTGTTTATATTTACAGATAGCCTGGAGGTTGCCTGCTAGCCTAGAGGAGACACAGTAGAGGTTGTATAGATAGCTAGGGTTTTGCTTATAGCTTATTTTCAGTTGTCTTGAGTTCTATTTATGGATTACAATATTTGAGATTTGAGATGTTTTCTGGGTTGTGTATCTTAGACACTTAGACTTCTATCTGATGTATCTCTTTGTGGATTTTATGTTTTATCTATCTTCCATTATGCTCCACCTTAGATGTGATTGAGTTTACATTCTGCTATGTCACCCCCATTCGGGGAGTATAAACTGCTTAGCATTATATTGTTAGATGTTGAGACCTAGGACAGCGTTCTACCGCTGATACTGCGACAAAGGCTGGACGTACCCATGTCTCGTGCCCTTACTCTAGGGTGCGGGTCGTGACACGTGTTTAGTGGTGGCCCATGCAGGTCGAGTTTGTGTAGTGGTACTCGAACTAGAGTATCACTACATCCTGCAGTAGGATTATGATATTTTGAAGGTACTCAATCATACTAGAAAAAACTCCTTATCAGGTCCCTTTTATCTAAATTTGTTGCTTATTATTTTCCCTTGAATATTAACTGTCTTTCTTTGATTTCTCGCTTCATTCTCAGTAATTGCTTGTTGTTTTGATCTGTCTTCATAATGGTTATGGAGACATGTGTAACGTCCCAGTCCCAAAATACTTAGGGCTAGGTACGTATCCATGCCAGCTGCATACATACAAAGTATACTCCAATATATGAAAATCTCGTACGAATACATAAGCTGTAAAATGCAGTAAACCAAGAGTAATCTAATCTCATCTACAAATGAAGAATAAAAGATATCATATAATCAACTGTAATAAGTCTTTGTACAATACGTTGGGCGGAGACAAAGTCCACTACCAACTATCTCAAATAAAATGGTACAAGAAGGAATAGAGGAATTAATATGACTAGCCAAGTGCAATCATCTTCGAAAGGATGGAGAAAATCATGGCCTCGACTAGAACACCATGTCCTCAGAGGGACGTAACAAGATACAGGAAGAACATGCCATATGAACTGAATATAAATGCACCATAAAATAAAGATAAAGTAAAAGTGTTCAAACCATAACACGGATCAATATCCCATCATCGAAACAGTAGGCTACCCCCACAACCAAACAAGGACAAGGGGTAACTTACTATTCTGCGATGTGACATTTTTCCATGCCATGACTGGACCATGAAATTTGCTAAGGTCTCCTAACCTTTCTAGTAGGCAATTTAGAAGACATATTGATGTATGGGCAGGTGAAGGCTGACTCCCCCAGGACAAGGTAACAACTCACAATACACACACGTCAATACCAATACTATCAGCCAGCATAACTCGAGGCTAGTGGCCCACGTGACCCATCAGTCCACATAGCTCGAGGCTAGTGACCCTCGCGACTCGACTACCGTAGTATGCAGTTACTAGAGCTTTTGGATTTGGGGTAGCCCATACATTTAACTGTCCTCTCCCTCCCAAGGTCCCTAACAGAAGGTAGTTCACTAAGACTAGGTCCATATGCATACAAAAGACAAGAAGGAAAAATAACCGAAACAAAATAAAGTGAACAAATAGCAAGTACTGGATCCAACTGAGAACAAATAATAAAATATGCAGTAAATAAATAAATAAAGGTGCATCTAATTATGAACAGTAAATAAGACAAGGTATCTTGCCTGCGGGTGGTACGAGAAGCAGCAAAATCCAACAATCAGACTCGTCAACACGAAAGTCAAAATCCACAAGAAGCTCCAGATGCTGAAACAAATATCACGAACGAGTTTGAAATAAAAGATATGCCTAGGAAACGCCTGTCCAAAAGTCAAATTCTGGAACAGGGGCAATTTTGTAATTTCGGATCAAAACGATGTCCGTCGTTGGACCCGCTTTGCATCGAAATGCGTGCCAATATCTACGGCCTCTAAAGTCGTCAAACTACATGTCTACATATTTGTTTTGATGAGACGAACCCAACGGTATGTCCAATTTTGGATTCCGGTGGACTGTGCACAAAATCGCCCGTTGAGTGGGATTGTGGGCCCACCAAAATAGCGTTCTGATCAACGGTCTCAGAATTGGACCAAACTTGGTTCGCAAGACCAGAAAAATATTTCAAGTCTAATGGCGTAAATTTCATCGCGATATGATGAGTGTGCACAAAGTTGTGACTTAATTTACAAAAAGTTAATACGGGGTATCTCGACGGATACGCACTGATTTCGTCGCACACATGCAACGAAATCGGGTTTCGTCAGTTTCTATACGTCGAAAACATCCATACGCGTCTTTCGATGCGTATAGTGCGCGACCACGTCGCCCGGTTTGTCGGGGCGCACGCCGTATCGGGTGTTTTTTCCACTTTTTGAAAACAGAATTTACAGTTTTTTGGGAAACTTTAACGTATAACTTTCTACATGTAACATACTAGATGAAAAGTTAATCCATAAGGTGTGTTACAATCTCGGTTATGTTGTCTTTGATTGCCTTCAATTAGTTTTTACGAAAGTTTAATGGACAGCGAGAAAAGTGGCCGACAAGTTGATGTTTTAAAACAGCTTTTAATATTTCAGAAAAGTGGGTTTTCTCCAACTTTGTCTTGATTTTTCGAGCAAGTTGGATGGCCATGTCGAAAACCATCTGGGGGATCTCGAAGAGGGTCATGTGGGCTTTCTATACGAATTTACGAAACTAAAAATGAAATAGAATTGAGAGAGTAATCGATTGGGTACCTTGATTTTACATACTGCTCTTTGTTTGTTGTTTCTCTTGCTATTTCATGGGACGGGACTGCTGTGGCTGGCGCGGAGGGGAGGAGTTGGCCGAGGGTGGAGGAGAGAGGAGGAAAGTGGAGGAAGAGATTCGGATTTTAGGGTTTTTTTTTTGTCCAAAAGTTATATATATACTTATGTATATATATGTGAGGGTGGGTGTTACAAAGAGTCGGCCAATATGGAGTATTGCTGCTGGTTATATTCCTTTGGGGCGGCTAAGTAGCTGCTGCTACATGTTTTAAATGGGTGGTCGGTTGGTGGGGCCGACCACCATGTGGTTTTTTTTTTCTTATCTTAACTTTCTGTTTATATATATATATATATATATATATATATATATATATATATATATATATATATATATATATATATATATATATATATCCATAAATACACCAAAAATTTATTTAAAAATTCAAATACCATTTAAAAGTCAACTATCCAATTATTTAATATATTTGAGCATATCTATATATATATATATATATATATATATATATATATATATATATATATATATATATATATATATATATATATATTAAATTCTTAATAAATTAACTCAAATAATAATATTTAAATAGGAAAATAGGTTTATTAAATTTCCAAAAAATAACTTTAATAATAATAATTTTATAAAATCATCCCAATGGGTGAACTCATACCGTACACCCTCATCCGGGTCCAGAAAATTGTAAAATTTTGTAAAATATTATTTTATTAATAAAATGTAGATTTTTGTACCCAAAGTCAATAAATATTCAACAAGTTCTAAAATAATTTAAAATATTTGTACATACACAAAATATTCCAATATGGCCACCTTAGTCACGCCACATGCTCACATGGGCTTAAAATTTGGTTCGGGCGCTGTTCTGGCTGAATTGGTCAAACCGGGTCAAAAAAATAAATAAAACCAGCCATTGTATAAATTTATTTTTTTAGTCTAATAAAATAATAATAATAAAAAATAGGAGTTTTACAACATGATCTCATCGCTTCGGTTCCGGGGATACTATCGAGAGGCTTGCCACCTCTCGTCCAGTTCATCAGGGCCTCGAGACCGCAGCTCCTATTGTGCCGACTCAGGTTGGCGTTTCTGCTACATTGGAGGTGCACCTCTGTCTGTACAGAGACATTTTCCCGTCATTTCCGATTTCTCTCAGCAGCAGCGGTTCATGCAGCATCAGCAGCAGACCAGGGAAAACCAGCAGGGGCGAGCTATCGTCCGGACAGTCGAGGATACACAGACCATTGGAGATCTTGCTTCAAGTTCCGTTCTTCTCTATTCCATTCCCGCAATTGTCTCTTATAACTATCTTGAAATTCGATTCCATATGTTCCTTGTTGACTGATCAATTTGTTCTGTTGTTCCTGTGTTATGTTTATTTTTTTTCTTCTAAGAAAAATCATATGGGCTAGGTCACCTCAGTTATGGGATCTAGAATCTTCGATAGTCATGTTAGCTGGCATAGTGAGGACATATAGTCAGATTTTGGGACGTATTTCTCGGGTGTGGAAATTTAAGGTTTTCGCCGTCGCATGCGGCAATACGAAAATTTTAAATACCATGAACCTAGAGGTATGTACCTTAGTCAAGGACTCTGTGATTATCGTAGTCTTGCTTACTAGTATGACGAGGATTTGGAGCACCATAATTTTGGATAGACGCATATGATTATCAGATTGTACCTTAAATGCTCTTGAACAAGTTTTCTCTATTTTTGTTCAGTCTTTCAAAAAAAAAATTTGTTTTGTTTGTTTTGTTTCTCATTATTTAACTTAGGAGTAGGAGTAGCTTTAGCTGTATTATAAACCTTTGTGTAACTTCTTACTATGAATCTCTTCTTAAAATAATGAATCGATGATTTTGCTAGACCTTATCTTGGATTTGATATTATAGCTCTGGTTTCAAAATGGTTGCTTCTTTTAAACAGATAAGCAGAACAGATTTTATCGTTATTTTCTTATTGCTATTTTTCTTGTATTAAATAATAATAATAATAAAACTGTCTTGATTACATCAATCACCTGCTTTGCAATCTTGGTAGGAATCTAAATGTTGGTCTTAATATAGAATTTAATTTTTATATTGGGACATGAGAATATATATAGTGGACACACACTTTGTCTGACACGTATGCATGCTACACTTTGATTATCAACCCATCTAAATGCATATTAATATGTTGTTGATGTTTAAATTCTCAAAACCCCAATATTCTGATACAGTACAGTATCAGAGACTGGTTCTCTGCTTTTCCAGTTTAAATTCATAATTTAAATATAAATTTCATGTTATTAGTTTTGTTTACATCACTGCACATGTATCTTATACACAAGGTTTCAATTCTTAAAGAAATTGGTTGAGTTTTGTGTTTGAACTTGTCAAATCTGAGACTGTGTGCATATTAACCCTTAATACTGGATTTTAAATATTAGTTCAAATTACTGTTTTTAAATGTAATATTTTGAGGTATATACATTGTTGTATGTAGGGATATAATGTTAGGTTTCATATTTTACATGTTAGGTTGTGATAAACATTGGGTTGGTTTGATGTTCGAATTTCTCCAAAATCCTAAAACTGAATACATGTTAACATTTTTCACATTGATTTTAGCTGTTTAGTTCAATTTAAGATTTAATATGTAATATTAAATTGAACTGAATGATTGAACCCTTCATTTTAAGTTATAACCCCTGTACTCTTGACACTCTACTCTAATGTACACTAATTGTTCACAACTGCCACGTAAACCTAACCCTTCATCTCTATGTTATGTTCATATATCTATATAGGTATATATATATATATATATATATATATATATATATATATATATATATATATATATATAGTTTATGCATACATGTTATAACGTATATAGATACATAACTAAATCTCTACCTCTCTATACATATAGATATATGTATATATATGGTTAGCCATGCATGTTATGAGTAAATAGGTTGTGCATTGTAGATTGTTTAACCAATATGCCATGAGTAGTGTAACTTGATAGCTATTGTTTTGAAACCCAAATCCTACTATACACTTTTATGTATATTTCACACACACACACACATGCCTACTATCTAACCATATGAACATGTCCACATATACCCATACACACACGAACCACATAACCTTTACATAATTGTCACGCCCTGCTCCCGAATAATCGGATACGAGTCGGATACGCCCAGCCTTCGTCGTTGGACACGACGAAGTAAGCTGTACAATACTAAGAAAAACTCAAAGTCACAATGTAATGTAAACCAAAACACAGCTTTTATAACGTTTCCAGAAATCACCAATATCCATCAAGTGTTTTAAATACAAACTCAGCCGGAGACAAATCCGGTCCAATGAAATAAATATACAATAATGACTCTAAGATACAATCTCCAGAAAAATAAACTGAAAATAAAAGCTGCAATATCCAAGCAATCACCAGCTCCATGTAATCTCCAACTCACCTGCAATGGTCTTATCAGGAAAAGAGCAAAGTACAATCCTGACTAGACAATATACAATGTAATCTGTGATCCAGAGTATAAGGTGAAACAGGAATACCAGAAAACTAGAACATGAAATGAAACTGAACTGCGGTACCAGAAATGGAAATGTAAAACTGCAGGTAAAGGATGACGATCAATATGCTAGACAATGAACACGGCTATCAATGTACAAGACAATCAATCAAGACAATCAATATGCAATTGTGACAATTTTGAAATATTAAAACTAATGTGTGACCGACTTAGGAGCAATCAATCAATCAATCAATGAGTCAATTCTACATGGTACGGCTTCATCGTACGTGACGTGTACGATTAGGCTATCCTCAATACCTATGTTGGGTGTGGTCACACAAAAGCTAATATTTCCTCCAATCCCGCAATAAACAATGACGCACAAGCAATGAACAATGACACAAGACAATCGTGTGTAATTCGTGTCAGATATGAGAACATGGCACATGAAGGTAAGACAGAAAATAAGGTACAAGTCAAGTCAGTGTACTTGCCTCGGTTTGTTTGCACGAGAGTAGTACTGCATGGCTACAATGGATCACCTGTTATATTTGTACAAGTTATTTAGTGTTTAAAATAATGATCATTAGCTAGATATGATTACTGCTAAAACTTTAACTAATAAACTATTTATTTAACTTTATAGGAAAATATTTATTGATATACCTTGAAAACATATTTTAACTATATATTAATAAGGAAGTTATTTACTAGTTTAATCAAAATAATATTTCAAGCTCTATTTGTAAAGAAATTATTAATTTATCAATATTAACCAATAATAATTATATATATATATATATATTTATATATTTAAAGATCTTAAATTAGAAGCTTTTATGTTAACAAAGCAATATTAGTTAAATAGATACTAACAAAATTATTTTAAAGTAAACAATTGCTAATACAATATTAATGCTATATAAATAATACTAGAACCAATTACTAATATTATGCTAATAATCATATAACAAGATTAACCAATTAATTAAATATCAACTATATTTACGACAAATGTAACAACCCAACAGTCCAGCCCAACACTCAGCCCACTCTATAACTTAATATCTAAACCACTCAGCCTGATCCAGCCCAACTGCTGGCCCAAACCCAGCCCATCTTAAATCTACTACTGCCATTTATTTTTATTTATTTCTCAGCCCTTACTCGGCCCACAAGACCTAGCCCGACCATTGGCCCAGAGACCCAGCCTTCAACTCTCTGTTTTAACTAAAAATTTAAAACTTAATTTTTAAAACAAAACAGCCCAACTCCTGGCCTGACTCTTGTGGCCCAGGAACCCGGCCCATTTATTTCACCAAATATCTAACCCATTCGTTTCTCTCTCCTCTCACACTCTCTCGAATCCTCCAGAATCAAGAGAGAAAGAGCTGTCGCTCGTCTCCGACGAGACTCCATCTGCTCCGGCGAGAGAAACCCCCCCCCCATTCCGCTTTGTCTCCTTCCTCCAACTCCTCCTTCTTCGTCTTCTCCGCTCATGGCTAGGAAAACCCTAACCCTAGCTTAGTCTTCTTCAACCTCTCGCTGAACCCTAGGTGAAACCCTAATCCTCCACAGCCTCTTCCTTGGCCGCCTGGGTTAGAAACCCTAACCCAAAATCCTTCCTGTCACTACCGTCTTCTTCCCCATCCGGCCTCCTAGCCCCATCCCGAAACCCTAGTTCAAACCCTAACCTCTTCGTCTTCTTTCTCTGCTCGAACCTTCTTTCCAGAGCAGACGCTCGCCTGAACCCTAACCCTAGGATCCTTCCTCTTCCTCTCGTCTCTGGGTTCGAAACCCTAACCCTAATTTCTAGGTCTGAACCCCAACCATCTTCTCCTCTACTTCAAAACCCTAACTATGGTCCGAAACCCTAGTCCCCAAAATAAAACCCTAATTTCTACAACAGGAAGAGAAGGGGGTTCGAGAAGATGATGAACGTGCTCACCAGCCGTGGTGGGGAAGTCGATCCACGCGGCGCTACGGCGGTCCAAGCGGCTAGATCCGGCAGCTCTGAGTAGATCACACGAGATCCGATCGTCCACGGCGGATCTGACGAGATCCGGTGGCTCCCTCCTGTGAATCTGGTCGGCGACAGCGACTACAAGGAGGTGGCTCCTCGGGCTCGGCGCTCAGTCCTGATGATGGTGGCGCGCTCCTCGAAGGGACGACCTCACGGAGCTCAAAGTGTCAGTGCACGAGAAACGAGGAAAGCACTGTCTCTTCGAGCTGTCAGCGCTGCAGTCGAGGCTCTACAACGTATTGATGGCGGAGCGGTCTCCAAGACGGGCGCTGTCTGCGAGGTGACTCACTGCTCGAGGAGCAGTACAGCAGTCGAGGCGGCTCTGGCTTCGAGGCGGCGTTGTATGGCGGTGACGACGACGGTTGGCAAACTCCGGTGACGACGGCGGTCCTCCAGTGAGAGGAGAGAGAACAGAGAGAGAGATGAGAGAGAGAGTGACGTGGAATTGTGTACTGACAATTGTCAGATTTCTTGGGAAATGTGTACTGTGCTAACAGTAAATATATAATAAAATAATGTGGCAAAGTGGTGAATAGGAGTAGATCTGGGGGTCTGTACAATGGCAGTGGGGGTAATTAGTTGTAGATCTGGGTGCTAAGTAGAATAGGTTGTAACAGAATTTTGAATTCAAAACCCAAACAGATTTTCAAAATATAAAACTGATAACATATTTTCAAATCAAAATAGTCTCCACAGATTTCTATCAGATTTCAAATACAAAACCAGCAGTTTCAAAACAGCTCTTCAAACCAATTATTCTCTCTAATAATTTTCGAAAAGAACAGATTTTTAAATTATAAATTTAATAGAAAAACTAATTTCCACAGATTTTTAAATACCAAAATCTAAAAACACTTCCTCCACAGTTTTGAACAAATTATCCAACAAATTACAATTTACCAATTGTTAATAAAATAGTTGTTGTTTTCTCAATAAATATATTAATTAAATTCGAAAATATTAATAAACTATTTTCATAATTAACAGTTAGTAACTTCAACTCAATCAATATTAATAATAATAATAATATTGTAATTCATCTAAAATACGTAAATTTGTATTAAAATACTTTTCAAATTAAAGAAAACCCGAAATTCATTTTAATCGAAAATAGATTTCCGTAAGAAGCAATATTTAAATTGAAGAAAATTAGAAAAAATTCTAAAATTTACCAAACATGATTTTGGGAGTTACAATAATGCTAGCTTTTCCCCTTCTAACACTCTATATATATATATATATATATATAATATGATTGGATTTTAATGCTCGACATTTGTGCTTTAAATTTTGATTTTGATTATGTCTTAAAGCCTTGATGATTTGTTATTTCTGTATCTTTTCCAGTTTAACACCCCTGATTACTTGTATGTTTGATACCCTATGACCGTTTTGGTTTAGCATGACTAGTATACCTAGATGAGACTTTCACTACCACCGTATGCCATGACCATGTATGTCGTCCTTTTAAATCGTATGATTTGTTTAAGTTCTGAGACTTTGATTGTGGGGGTTTGACCTAGAAGGAGTATGAATATTTTAATTTCGAGGACAAAATTTTTCTAAGGGGGGTAGGATTGTAACACCCAGTTTTCCAAATGAGGGTAATTTTGAACTTTTGTAAAAGTTTATTATTTAATAATAGGATTATGATTTATGGGAATTTTTAATTAATTTAATACTATTTAAAATTGGTGAATTATAATTTTGATGTGTTAGCTCGTGAACTCAAAACTGTTGAGCCTAGAGACTAACCATGACCATGGGGACCTAACCATGTGATTAGAATGACTATTTACAACTTTTTAGGCTAAGGGTATTTTGGTCATTTTGTGACTTTTGAATTATTTAGTATTTTAATTAATTGGTGAATTTTTGATTATTTTAATAATATTTAAATTGATTTATTATGATTTTGGTCATTTTTCATATTTTAATATTTTGGGAAAATTTTATATTTTAATATTGTTTTTATTGGATTTGTTTAGTCGGATTTGAGTTTCGTCTCGTTCCGACTTGTATTGTGACCTGTATAGCTTGAACTATAGATGGGACCCAATATTAAGTTAAGCATAGCTCACAAGACCCAACATTAAGTTAGTTAATTAAACTAATTTTTATCATGTTAGAATGGTTAAGTTAGAGACTCAAAACTAGATCATTTTGACCCCAAACTTGAACCTAGTCTAGACTTAACCATATGAGACTAGAGAGGGACAATTAGGACATTTTCCATTAGCCCTAAGGGACTCTTTATGGCAGCCACCTTTAGGAGAGAATGATTCATTTCATTCATTACAATCTTGCCTCTTTTATTTTCCTTTTGTTCTTCCCCAATTTTAGAGAGCCTTCTCATTGATTTGATCTCCAAATTAAATCATTCCTTCACCAAACCTTCCCTCAATCATTCCCATTCTCTAAGGGAAGGATGCTACCAAGGATTGGAAGAGAAGTGCAAGGAGGAGTATCCACTTTGAGGGATCTTCGTATCGGAGCCGTGTCCTAAAGGATTTCATTGGGATTCCACTCCCAATAGGTAAAACCCATCCTCTAAATCGATTTCCTTTGCATATAAATTAGTTTTGAATCCGTAGGATCCATTCTCATGCATGTGTCCCATTTAGATTCAAATTTGAGGCCATTTGGAGCTCTCTTGAGGATTTTAGATATGTGTCTTGTGTCCTACTTGATAGATCCCAAATTAGGACACCCCATGTGTATGTATGTATGATAATAGTTTAAATATATATTTAAATTCAGTTTTATAATGGTTAGAAAGTGGATTGATCTTTGTTAGGATGGTTAGAATGAGTTTTATTTGGATACCTATGTTTGTATGCAAATATCTTGGCCTATATGTGTTCTTTTGTCAAATCCGTCATAATTTTTATCCACGTTTTTATTAACCAAAGCAAATTAGAAATGTCATAACTTTTAGCTTAAAACTCCGATTTATCTCCCGTTTTTTTAAAAGAACCGTATCGAAGTTAATTTTTCAAATATATATTTTAATAAGCCAAATTCTTTATGTAACTTTCTATAGAATTATTTAAGTGTCAGCTGTATGAAAGACGAACGTGTTTCGGTATTTTTGCGATTTCGGGAGCTTCCGGACACGAAAATGCGATCCGTTTAAAGTTTCGGAAAGCTAACACAAAAGACTACGATATACTTTAATCCTAGAATTTAGTGAATGCCCAATTGGTACAGTATTGATTTTAAGTAGAAGAGTGACTATACGATATATGCATTTTGTGTAACCTATGAGCCTATGTAGTATGGATATTAAATGAATATAGAGTATATAATACATGATATGTTAGATGAATGAAATGATGTATATATGATATATATTCTCTTTACATTAATGTATATATATGGTTGAATGCGAGCATGTAGGAATGCAATTAATATAATGCATATAAGCAATGCATGAATGAAAGAATGATATACAATGTATGCATAAAAGTATATAATGAATGCTAGATATGAATGCAAGATATATATGTAATGATAGATATGAATGCATAATGTATAAATATTGTAATGTGATATATAATGATAACATGTACGGTAATGTAGAGTATATGATACAAGCATGAATGAATAGAGGAAATACATGTATATAGGTAATATAGAATGTAATATATGAATGCAAGCATGCAAGATAATGTATTGTATCCATATATGATGTATTCAACTTAAAGATAATGTAATATATAAAAGGAATGAATGATAATATATAACATAATATGTAAGGTAATGCAAGGTATAAAATATATGATGTTTGCATGTTTGTATGTCTCTATGTTAATGTATGAAATGATATGAATATACAATGTATGCATATGTATAAAACATGTATGTAATGCATAGATGCATGAATGAAATGAATGTTTATAATATTTTAATATAAATACAAGTATCTAATATGCATGAATGTAAGTATAATATAATACAAGTATACATGTATGTATCATATAAATGTAATATATATGATATGTATGTATGCATGTATACAAGGTAAGTATGTATGTATGTATTTCTATAAACTGGGTTAACTTATAACCTTTTACACACATGCATTCATACACCCTTTGACATCATGTATCCCATGTCACATACACCTACCTATCACTAAATTTTAGAACATTAACACATATCCTTTCACACACATGCCAAACATACACATACTCACTTACTCTTTTACCTCTCTTTCTCTCTCTCTATATATATGTATGTGCCTATATATATAGCTTTCCTATATATATCTATGTATATGAATTTGTGAATAGTAATGCATATATATATATATATATATATATATATATATATATATATATATATATATATATATATATATATATATATATATATATAAAAAATATATATATATATATATATATATATGCATTACTATATATATATATATATATATATATATATATATATATATATATATATATATATATATATATATGTGGGATATACATATAGGTAGCCTATATGTTATGAGTGTACTACAATATATTAGATATATATATTGTTATGTGTATATGTGTTTGTGGTTTGGCTTAGACATGATATAGCCTATAGCCTAGGAATCTTAGCCTATGGTGTGTCTGTTTGCCTAGTGAGAGTTTAGTTAGACTTGTTTAGTCTTGATTAGGCCTAGAATAGACTAGTTAGACTAGTATAGACTTGTTTGGTTTAGGTTTGACCTAGTTGACCTAGTTTGACTAGTCTAGTTGACTAGAGTTGACCAAAGGTTGACTTTAGCCTAGATTGACCCCAAACTTCATGTAGATGCATTGTAGCAATCTATTTCCTTATTTTAGATTTGTTGTGACTTGTACTGTTCTATAGGAGACAGACACCACTCCTCGGACAGTATATTCTTTTTGAACATTCAGGATACTAGACGAGTACATTCTCTGATTATTTCATATCCTGCTTAGAATTATTTTTCTGCATTAAATTACTTTACTTGATAATATCACGTTGGTCACACGGATTAGTACTATATGGATCCCTTCTTGAGATATTATCCCTTCAGGGAGCACCGGGTACTTCATGTTCTGTGCGTTTCACTTACATGGCGTATCACTATGCTTCATTGGTTCATTTATCACTTGTGACATGTACTCTCATGATCACAGAGTCTTTCTTGAATTCTTATCCTATTTATTGGGTTTCCGAGAATTCCCATTTATGGGACATCCATGTATCACCCTTCGGGGGCCTTTGCATGGAATCATAACATAACCTGGTTGGATCCTTGTGTATTGATTGGGGGTACGGAGGAGTAGAAGTAGACATGTGAATAATATCCAAGTAGTGTAGCATCAGAATCATTCCATAGTGTAGCATCAGAATCATCCTATGCTATTTACATGTCTATATTGTACTCTGACTCACTAGCCTTATGATAGTTCTCTATTTATAGTAGTTATTTCTATTACAGTTCTCTCTCTGTTTATATACTGCATTTCTTTCAGTACCTGTATCTTACTTTACTGCATGATTATATTTTCTAACCTGCTATGAACTGTTGAGATGTATTGTGCTCGCTCCTGTCATGACTGGACCTGTTGATAAATTTTACAGATAGCCTGGAGGTTGCCTGCTAGCCTAGAGGAGACACAGTAGAGGTTGTATAGATAGCTAGGGTTTTGCTTATAGCTTATTTTCAGTTGTCTTGAGTTTTATTTATGGATTACAGTATTTGAGATTTGAGATGTTTTCTGGGTTGTGTATCTTAGACACTTAGACTTCTATCTGATGTATCTCTTTGTGGATTTTATGTTTTATCTATCTTCCATTATGCTCCACCTTAGATGTGATTGAGTTTACATTCTACTATGTCACCCCCATTCGGGGAGTATAAACTGCTTAGCATTATATTGTTAGATGTTGAGACCTAGGACAGCGTTCTACCGCCGACACTGCGGCGTAGGCTGGACGTACCCATGTCTCGTGCCCTTACTCTAGGGTGCGGGACGTGACACGTTTTAGTGGTGGCCCATGCAGGTCGAGTTTGTGTAGTGGTACTCGAACTAGAGTATCACTATAGCCTGCAGTAGGATTATGATATTTTGAAGGTACTCAATCACACTAGGAAAAACTCCTTATCATATCCCTTTTATCTAAATTTGCTGCTTATTGTTTTCCCTTGAATATTAACTGTCTTCCTTTGATTTCTCGCTTCATTCTCAGTAATTGCTTGTTGTTTTGATCTGTCTTCATAATGGTTATGGAGACATGATCTCATCGCTTCGGTTCGGGGGATACTATCGAGAGGCTGGCCACCTCTCGTCCAGTTCATCAGGGCCTCGAGACCGCAGCTCCTATTGTGCCGAATCAGGTTGGCATTTCTGCTACATTGGAGGTGCACCTCTGTCTGTACAGAGACCTTTTCTCGTCATTTCTGATTTCTCTCAGCAGCAGCGGTTCATGCAGCATCAGCAGCAGACCAGGAAAAACTAGCAGGGGCGAGCTATCGTCCCGACAGTCGAAGATACACAGACCATTGGAGATCTTGCTGTAAGTTTCGTTCTTCTCTATTCCATTCCCGCAATTGTCTCTTATAACTATCTTGAAATTCGATTCCATCTGTTCCTTGTTGACTGATCAATTTATTCTGTTGTTCCTGTGTTATGTTTGTTTTTTTTCGTTTGAGAAAAATTATATGGACTAGGTCACCTCAGTTATGGGATCTAGAATCTTCGATAGTCATGTTAGCTGGCATAGTGAGGACATATAGTCAGATTTTGGGACGTATTTCTTGGGTGTGGAAATTTAAAGTTTTTGCCGTCGCATACGGCAATACAGAAATTTTAAATATCATGAACCTAGAGGTATGTACCTTAGTCAAGGACTCTGTGATTATCATAGCCTTGCTTACTAGTATGACGAGGATTTGGAGCACCATGATTTTGGATAGACGCATATGATTATCAGATTGTACCTTAAATGCTCTTGAACAAGTTTTCTCTATTTTTGTTCAGTCTTTCAAAAAAAATTGTTTTGTTTCTCATTATTTAACTTAGGAGTAGGAGTAGCTTTAGCTGTATTATAAACCTTTGTGTAACTTCTTACTATGAATCTCTTCTTAAAATAATGAATCGATGATTTTGCTAGACCTTATCTTGGATTTGATATTATAGCTCTGGTTTCAAAATGGTTGCTTCTTTTAAACAGATAAGCAGAACAGATTTTATCGTTATTTTCTTCTTGCTATTTTTCTTGTATTAAATAATAATAATAATAATAAAACTGTCTTGATTACATCAATCACCTGCTTTGCAATCTTGGTAGGAATCTAAATGTTGGTCTTGATATAGAATTTGATTTTTATATTGGGACATAAGAATATATATAGTGGACACATACACTTTGTCTGACACGTATGCATGCTACACTTTGATTATCAACCCATCTAAATGCATATTAATATGTTGTTGATGTTTAAATTCTCAAAACCCCAATATTCTGATATAGTACAGTATCAGAGACTGGTTCTCTGCTTTTCCAGTTTAAATTCATAATTTAAATATAAATTTTATGTTATTAGTTTTGTTTACATCACTGCACATGTATCTTATACACAAGGTTTCAATTCTTAAAGAAATTGGTTGAGTTTTGTGTTTGAACTTGTCAAATCTGAGACTGTGTGTATATTAACCCTTAATACTGGATTTTAAATATTAGTTCAAATTGCTGTTTTTAAATGTAATCTTTTGAGGTATATACATTGTTGTATGTAGGGATATAATGTTAGGTTTCATATTTTTACATGTTAGGTTGTGATAAACATTGGGTTGGTTTGATGTTCGAATTTCTCCAAAATCCTAAAACTGAATACATGTTAACATTTTTCACATTGATTTTAAATGTTTAGTTCAATTTTAGATTTAATATGTAATATTAAACTGAACTGAATGATTGAACCCTTCATTTTAAGTTATAACCCCTTTACTCTTGACACTCTACACTAATGTACACTAATGTTCACAACTGCCATGTAAACCTAACCCTTCATCTCTATGTTATGTTCATATATCTATATATATATATATATATATATATATATATATATATAGAAAATATATATATATATATATATATATATATATATATATATATATATATATATATATATATATATATATAGTTTATGCATACATGTTATAATGTATATAGATACATAACTAAATCTCTACCTCTCTATACATATAGATATATGTATATATATGGTTAGCCATGCATGTTATGAGTAAATAGGTTGTGCATTATAGATTGTTTAACCAATATGCCATGAGTAGTGTAACTTGATAGCTATTGTTTTGAAACACAAATCCTCATATACACTTTCATGTATATTTCATACACACGCACATGCCTACTATCTAACCATATGAACATGTCCACATACACCCATACACACACTACAAGAAATTACATTTTTAGCAACATGTTTTAGCGACACATGGTCTATTATGTCTCCAAAAGCTATTTTTACATGTATTTGCAACATGAATTTTAGTATGTCGCGGAATCCACATAAAATTTATGAGAGGGAAACATAAAACCAGTCCCGCCAAAAAATTTCTACATATCACGACATCTACATGTCGCAGAAAGTTGAATATATGTTTGGTGACAGCCATTCACTTGTCGCAGAAAGGTAATATATTTTTGGCGACATATAGCTATGTAGGGAATACATTTTTACAATTTTTAATTAAATAATAACCTAAAAAAAGCTATCAAACAAAACCCTCAAATAAAAAAAACCCCCAATCATTGTGTTCTCTCTCTCCAGGGTTCTTTCTCTCCCGCGGCTACTCCTGGTTTCGTCTCTCCCGCGGCTCTTGGTTTCCTCTCGCTCTCTTTCTCGTGCAGCCTAGGATTTTCCTCTCTCCCATGGCTCTTGCTTCCCTCCTTCATTGAGGTTCAAAATTCTTCTCTTTGGTGGTGAGCTTCTTCCCTAATATTCTTAGTAGGTTAATTTTGTTAAAATTTGAGAATATGATTGGTATTTATTATATTTTTACATAGGAAAATGATTATCTATGTTTCTATATTTTGTTAGGGTTTGATTTTATTAGGGTTTTTCTCTCTCGATCGATTTTTTTAGGGTTTTATTTGGGATATTATGTTAGTTAACATACTAGGGTTTAGTTTACAGATTTATGTATGTCTATCTTGGTATGATTTTTTGGCTTTATTTTTCTTTTCATTTTCGATAAATGTATTTTTATATTTATCAGGTCAGACACTTGGATTTTCTAGAAATTTTTTTTTATATTTTTGGCTTTATTTTCCTTTTCATTTTCTGTTTGCTGTCATGAATGACATTTTCCTTATATTTTTGGTTGGTTTGTTTGTTAGGACTATTAATTTGTGGTCATGCATTGTTTAATTCTTGGAATGGGATGGTGGCAAATGGTTCTAAATTGACACAAAGATCTTAAGGGCGCCCTTTCTTCTGTACTGATTGTTTTTAATAAGCCCCATATTTCGATTTCTATGTGTTTGGGAAACAATCATCATGTCCCCTTACTGGTAGAAATTTGATGAGGCTGATAACCTGCGAATGTGAAAGTCTGTATGAAGAAGAATGAGAAGAAGGTAAAGTCGGGATATCTACTACTTTATCATAATATTCTAAAGAACAAGAATGTTAACAAAAGTAAAAGCAATAAGCTAGTTGTATATTTTAGGAACAATAAGATTGGGAAAATGATTGAACTATAGGAAACCGTGTACATAGGCTTGAGGCATTCTCTCTGATCTTCCTAGTTCCTACCCTAAAAATCAAGGTCAGACACCATAGAAGTTTGGCTAATCATGGTACATTATTATGTCTAATCATGTCATATTTTTCAAACTAAATTTTTTTGTTCCAAATAGGTAATTTAATGAGAATATGTACATGTATCAATGATGATTTTCTTTGTTTCTTTATTGCCTTAGATGGAAAAATCAAAGAACAAGATATATTTAAGACCCAGACAAGCAGCCCGGATGACGTCAGCATATGAGAAGCAAAGAGTTGAAAATATTGATAGTAACCAAAGGAAATTTGAGGCTTTGGGTTTGCTTCACGCTTCAAATTTGTTAAATCCATTTGAGAAGGTTACCCAAACAAGTTTGGCTAAGAATAGTAAAAGAAATGTGAGTGAGAGAGATAATGATGAGTATCGGCCGACCGAGTGTGATGATTTGCTTAGTTCGTCTAGCAGCGATGGTGATAGTAATGGGCCTTCTAATCCTCAAATGAAAAAGGTAATAAACATAATATGATCATCGATTGATATGTTGTGGTTAAAATATGTTACTAACAATGCCTTAATATCTATGTATTTTGTATTTTTAGGTCGTATACAATGGTCCCACTCGTAAATCATTCTGCCTTGTTCCTACACCTGCAGAAACCACGACCGAGGGGTCCAATAACCTTCAATTGCACGTGCCCAGTCCTGTGGAGTCACTAGCCAGTGGTGCAGGTAATTAATTTTGACATATGAATTCTTAATATGAGTTCCTTCTCTTCTCTAGAGTGTGTAGGATTCCTGTATGTTTATGTGTACCATTGAATATCATAGGGGATGGGGGTATTGGTATCATGAGATACCATATTGATGTCATTAGTGAGTGAGTGTGTGTCAGCCAAGGGTGTGTGCTAGACTTTTGTGTGTGTTGTTGTTGATAAGTGATATCTCACCATTCAACTTTACTTTGGAGTTCCATTTCTACTGTACATTGCAAATCATGTACAAGTACACAGCATTAGGCAATGTTGCAGTAGTCCTAGCAAATAAATTACAGGGAAGTAAGTAAACATATAGGTAACTACATCTCCTATTACAGGTAACTGCATTTCCTGTAATGCAAATGTTGCAGCAGTCCTATTACATTGTTCCTATATATACGGCTCCTATTATAGGTAACTGTATTTCCTGTAATGCATAATGCATTTCCTGTAATGTATTTCCTATTACAGGTAACTGCATTTCTTGTAATGCATTTCCTGTAATGCCTAATGCATTTTCTGTAATGCATTAGGCAATACCTAATACATTTCCTGTAAATGGCTCTCCTCTTGGAAGAGCTACAGTACAGAAGAAGCATTAATGTAAATCATGTAAACGGCTCTCCTCTTCTTGTTCTGGTTAAGCTTGAGTTTCTGGTCAGAATTTTGGATCCTTTTCACTTCTTCAGCTAGTCTAAGAAATTACCAAAGCTCTCACGGCAAGCAAGAATGTGAGCATGCTATAGGTATAAAGTTATCAGTACATAATGTTGTTCAGTGTTAAACGTGTGGTTTGTTATTATCTATGCTTTTCTTCATGATAGCTTTCGTGTTCAATGTTTTAATGTTAAACTCGTGAATGTTCTCCTCTGGTGAATTGAGAATTACTGCTTTTTCAAGCTCTCCTTTTTCTTTGCCATTCTCTTTTCCTTAGAAGACAACGATGGATCTGAAAGATTTGACTTTCGTTATGCAGGATTGTGAGCGTTGTGAGAATTACTGCGTTTGCAAGCTCTCCTTTTTCTTTGCCAAATTAGTATTTCATTCTATTGCTTTACAGTATCTTGTGGTGCCATGATATGTATATAAGGTGGTGTCCAGATTGTAAGTATGCATGATTCCTCTGTAAGTATGTATTGCAGGTGTGTGTCTCGTCTTCATTTACAGGCTCTATAACAGGCAATGCACCAGAGTGCCTTAGCAGTTGCAATAGAGCATTCCTAGCAGTTGTTTGGGTATGGCAGGACAGTTCCTAATAAGTGCATGTGTGTGTATAACTAAACATATGTGATGTTTCCTGAGTATTTGTGCACCGCATAGTGTATGGACCTCTATGTATCATAGAGGATATTCTGCTTGAGTATTGGGCATTTATACAAGATTATTTGTAGTATATATGTGCCTCTTTTAGATGAAGTTACCAAGTATATGTGAGGATATCTAAGGTATAAAAGTGGTATTCTAGTATAGCCAGTATTGATATGAGCTTATGATGTACCTGCACCCTCATTCCCCTTCATATGATAACTCGTTGCTATTAGAGAAACATAAAGAACAAACATGATATATACAACTTGTTTCTTTCATCTTCTCTTATTCATTTGCTCTTCTTATGCTAGATTTTAGGATATGTATATCAGCACAATGCTTATATAGATGATACCTGAGGATACCTGCATTTGATGAGTTTTGATGAGTATATGTATATCAACACGATGCTATTATAGATGATACCTGAGGATACCTGCATTTGATGAGTTTTAGGATATGTATATCAACACAATGCTTATATAGATGCTTATATAGTAGTTTACCTATGTTCATATGCTAGATTAACATAGCTACATTTGATTGAGTTTTGATATACGAAGAAAATGATGACCTGCTTATATAGATGATACATGCATATATTAATCATTCGTGTATCTATGATCAACCTGCATATATAGATTTTAGGACTTGTCGCTTTCATCCTTGAGGATGCTGGATGACACATACTGTTACTGATATTTATATATATATATATATATATATATATATATATATATAAGCTTTAAATAAAGGACACGCATCTCATCTACCAGAGACCCCTGTTACAAAATGAACCTTCAAAAGAAATCAGGCATTGAAGAAGACATTCTCTATATATATATATATATATTAAAATATATATATATATATATATATATATATATATATATATATATATATATATATATATATATATATATATATTTTAATATATATATATATATATATATATATATATATATATATATATATATATATATATATATATATAAGCTTTAAATAAAGGACACGCATCTCATCTACCAGAGACCCCTGTTACAAAATGAACCTTCAAAAGAAATCAGGCATTGAAGAAGACATTCTCTATAGCACATCTCCCGAATGATGGGGCTATTAAAAATAGACATCACAAATCAATAAAACAAAGCCACCTGATACTTAAATGATTGACACGGTACTAATTAATCACCTTGCAAGATTTGGATCAATCTCCGTTGATGCAAAGTCAATCCATTGCTCAATTTGACCGTAGTCAATCAATGACGAGCCATAGAGTGGATTGTCATCCTTCAATCGAGTAATGTATCGCGCTATGACATTACTTTCAAAAATAGGACCATCAGGAGTCTCTAGTACAAGAATCTTTCCTAGATGATTCATCTTAAGAAACTTAGGAGTTTTATTAGATACCACCATCTCGAAATTCTTAACAAGTTCAACCTGGACCCCACTCAATTAGTCCCTTCAATGCATTTTTGTTTCCGCTACCAGAATGCAAAACCAGCACCATTTTTGAAGCGGAATAAAACTTCTTTGATATTAGACCGCTTTGAGGATTTTAGAGAAGAAACGGAGAGAGTGTGAACCACCTCTTCACTGAAATGTAAACCCTGATATACTGGTAGTAGGAATGGATTTAATGCCCTTTGACATCAAGTATGGGATTGTCTAGTTAAGACCCTAATGGATGCACGAATCCAGATTCAATGTAGCTTCCCCTTTTTATATCCCTCTGTTACTAATAACTCCTTACACCCTTTTTGATTATCTTTCTTCCCAGTTCATTGTAGTTTTCCCCTTTTATATCCCTCTGCTGCATTTTAAGTGGATTTATAAAATTTGTAAATAAAAGATATATATGGATGCATGAATCCAGATTTGAGCTCATGAAAAGGGACTTTTGACCTCCAGGGGAATACAACAGCATCAATAACAAAGCCTTTACCTCCAGGGGAACTTATGTAATCAATAAAAAGCCTTTAACAGTATATATTTAAGTTCTGTCTATATTTTTTTAGACGTTTCATCATTTTTTTGGTTTGTTTTCAAATAATGTTATGCATTTTATTGCAATTACATTATGCTCCAGTAACTCTACTTTGAAGAATAATTACTTGTATTTGTTCCAATTGCATTTTGTTCCAATATCTGTATCTCCCTATTTGACAAGACATTATCAGAGAAAAATTTCTGTATCTCCCTATTAGGTATTTCCCTATTTGATCAACTCAGTTATGTACACTAGACACCAATTTGATAAGGAGACCCTATATCTCCCTATTTCTTTGGCCTTTAAGCCAATTCTACACACATAAGTACACTAGCACACTAATATGCATATCAATCCATTGGTGCAACATTCTAATTTAAACCTGTACACTAGACACCAATTTGAAACTTTAAACCCCATTTATAAATGTCTATTGAAAAACTGATTAAATAAGTTCACTAAAAGCCAATCGAGCACTAGGAACTTCAACACATTCTCTCTACTGTTTACTTAATATGGTTTTATTGTAAACAACATTCTGGGAGTGACTAATGTAAATATTTTCTTTACTAAGTTTTTTTTGTGTGTGAAATAAAATACAATATATATGTGTTCATATGTTTTTTAGTCTTCATAGATACTTGTCATTCTTTTAGCATATATTTTGTTTTACTTACAATTTTTTTTTTTTTTGCAGGATCACATGGACAAGAAACTTTTTGGGAATGTGTTCTTATAAGGAGATATATCATTATTTTGGATAAACTAATGTATGCAATGAAAAGGTAAACTATTGTTGCCTAATTTTTGGGGAATAGATTGAATTCATGTATTTTTGTTTACATTATAGTGGTCCAGCCAGAATGCAGTGCATTTGTGGAATACAATACGATTTTTCTTGAATGTGTTACTTGAAGTTGCCAATTTTTTTTATATTATTGGATTATTTTATGAAGAGATGTTTGAAGATATTATATTGGATATCATTTGTGTATGACAACTTGTTGCTTTTTAATTTCAAGTTCTATGAATGCAAATTTCAATGTTCATACCTTACTTTCGAAGTAAGGTTTATATCTATGTTTAACATATATGCGGGGAAAAATTATCATTTCTTATGATAAATTAATATAAAATTATAAATTACCTTTTGTGACATCAAATTGTGTAGTCGGAAGTGTTTTTATATTTGGCTACATTAGATTCTGCGACATCAACTTGTGTAGCTGGAAGTGTTCTTATATTTGGCAACATTAGCTTTTGCGACATTAAATTGTGAAGCCAATGTGTAACCTTTCTGCGACATATGTATGTTGCCAATATATGACCTTTCTGCGACACAGAAGAAAGATGTCGCCAAAAGTTATTTTTATAAAAAAAGTATGACATGTCACCAAAAGTGGACACTTTCTACGACATGCTATGTTCGTGTCGCAAAATGCTTTCCCAGACAAGGCTACGGCGACACGTGTGCGACACAGTGAGATATGTCCCAGAAAAGCTTTGGCGACATAAATCCATCTTTGCGCTACATATTGCTTATGTCGCAGATGATGCATTTTCTTGTAGTGACACACGAACCACATAACCTTTACATAATGCTAGCTTTTTCCCTTCTAACACTCTATATATATATATATATATATATATATATATATATATATATATATATATATATATATATATATGTTGTGATTGGATTTAATGCTCGACATTTGTGCTTTAAATTTTGATTTTGATTATGCCTTAAAGCCTTGATGATTTGTTATTTCTGTATCTTTTCCAGTTTAACACCCCTGATTGCTTGTATGTTTGATACCCTATGACCGTTTTGGTTTAGCATGACTAGTATACCTAGATGAGACTTTCACTACCACCGTATGCCATGACCATGTATGTCGTCCTTTTAAATCGTATAATTTGTATAAGTTCTGAGACTTTGATTGTGGGGGTTTGACCTAGAAGGAGTATGAACATTTTAATTTCGAGGACAAAATTTTTCTAAGAGGGGTAGGATTGTAACACCCAGTTTTCCAAATGAGGATAATTTTAAACTTTTGCAAAAGTTTATTATTTAATAATAGGATTATGATTTATGGGAATTTTTAATTAAATTAATACTATTTAAAATTGGTGAATTATAATTTTGATGTGTTAGCTAGTGAACTCAAAACTGTTGAGCCTAGTGACTAACCATGACCATGGGGACCTAACCATGTGATTAGAATGACTATTTACAACTTTTTAGGCTAAGGGTATTTTGGTCATTTTGTGACTTTTGAATTATTTAGGATTTTGATTAATTGGTGAATTTTTGATTATTTTAATAATATTTAAATTAATTTATTATAATTTTGGTCATTTTTCATATTTTAATATTTTAGGAAAATTTTATATTTTAATATTATTTTTATTGGATTTGTTTAGTCGGGTTTGAGTTTCGTCTCGTTCCGACTTGTATTGTGACCCGGGTAGCTTGAACTCTAGATGGGACCCAATATTAAGTTAAGCATGGCTCACAAGACCCAACATTAAGTTAGTTAATTAAACTAATTTTTATCATGTTAGAATGGTTAAGTTAGAGACTCAAAACTAGATCATTTTGACCCCAAACTTGAACCTAGTCTAGACTTAACCATATGAGACTAGAGAGGGGCAATTAGGACATTTTCCATTAGCTCTAAGGGACTCTTTATGGCAGCCACCTTTAGGAGAGAATGATTCATTTCATTCATTACAATCTTGCCTCTTTTATTTTCCTTTTTTTCTTCCCCAATTTTAGAGAGCCTTCTCATTGATTTGATCTCCAAATCAAATCATTCCTTCACCAAACCTTCCCTTAATCATTCCCATTCTCCAAGGGAAGGGTGCTACCAAGGATTGGAAGAGGAGTGCAAGGAGGAGTGTCCACTTTGAGGGATCTTCGTATCGGAGCCGTGTCCTAAAGGATTTCATTGGGATTCCACTCCCAATAGGTAAAACCCATCCTCTAAATCGATTTTCTTTGCATATAAATTAGTTTTGAATCCGTAGGATCCATCCTCATGCATGCGTCCCATTTAGATTCAAATTTGAGGCCATTTGGAGCTCTCTTGAGGATTTTAGATATGTGTCTTGTGTCCTACTTGATAGATCCCAAATTAGGACACCCCATGTGTATGTATGTATGATAATAGTTTAAATATATATATTTAAATTCAGTTTTATAATGGTTAGAGAGTGGATTGATCTTTGTTAGGATGGTTGGAATGAGTTTCATTTGGATACCTATGTTTGTATGCAAGTATCTTGGCCTATATGTGTTCTTTTGTCAAATCCGTCATAATTTTCATCCACGTTTTTATTAACCAAAGCAACTTAGAAATGTCATAACTTTTAGCTTAGAACTCCGATTTATCTTCCGTTTTTTTAAAAGAACCGTATCGAAGTTATCTTTTCAAATATATATTTTAATAAGCCAAATTCTTTCTGTAACTTTATGTAGAATTATTTGAGTGTCAGCTGTATGAAAGACGAATGTGTTTCGGTATTTTTGCGATTTCGGGAGCTTCCGGACACGAAAATGTGATCCGTTTAAAGTTTCCGAAAGCTAACACAAAGGGCTACGATATACTTTAATCCTAGAATTTAGTGAATGCCCAATTGGTACAGTATTGGTTTTAAGTAGAAGAGTGACTATACGATATATGCATTTTGTGTAACCTATGAGCCTATGTAGTATGGATATTAAATGAATATAGAGTATGTAATACATGATATGTTAGATGAATGAAATGATATATTTATGATATATATTCTCTTTACATTAATGTATATATATGGTTGAATGCAAGCATGTAGGAATGTAATTAATATAATGCATATAAGCAATGCATGAATGAAAGAATGATATACAATGTATGCATGAAAGTATATAATGTGTCACGACCCGGTCCCAATTACTTGGAACGAATCGGATCATGCCCAGCCTGCACCGTTGATGAGACGGCGGCAGTAAGCTGTAACTTCCATATGCAGGTAATCAACAACTTAAACTAAATTTGCCACAACATTTATTGTTCGATAAATTAAAAACTTGTCCAATGCCAAGTACAAACATAAACCATCAACACAAATAACGTTGTTTTTAGACAAAAACTAACAAACTGGAAAATAATCTCTAAATAAAAGCAACATCTTCCTCCAGAAAGCCATCCTCATGAAGCACAGCAGGGTAAAGCTCAGGGTCATAGTAGCTACTAGTCAGTAGCTCTGCATCCTCAACAGGACCTAAAAATATCGTCTCCAGTCAGGAGGAAGCAAAGTACAAATTCATGATATTTTAACAATTGAAATTAATAATGGAATTATGCACTTTTAAACAATTTGAAATAAATAATTTTCCAACAGTTAAAATAGTGAGATATGAATTGGTAATGAATATGACCGGATTGGGTTTGTTACAGTAATATCCTAATAATATGGTATGGCTTATCCCCGTGTGTTTGAGGGGTAAGCTAATACAATCAGTTATGCTAATTTGGCTGTGGTCATATCCACTACACTACTCCCCCAATCCCCAATAGTTACAGTAGTTACAGTCAATGCTCTCAAAGAGAGTTTCGTGTTGTATCGTGATTTAAAATTGCATTAAAACAATTATTAACTAATTGTAATCTACCACAAAATTGTACTTGCCTCAAACGATTTGACTGGATTCGATACGTCGGATTGGAAAATTCAGATTCTTCCTTGAGATCCTACATTAGGAAACTTGTCTCAGAAAACTAAAGTTGCTAATGATGCTATACTAGTTACAATTTCTAGTTGTGTCCTAGTAAATTTTAGTCTTGATTTAGTTAACACAAACAAAATGCTATTATTAGTGCGTTACAATTAAGAAACATCAATTTACATTTAATTTCGAGAAAATTATATTTATCGGTTTATTTGGAAAAACTTAATACTTTTGATAATTATATAAAAATATACTTTTCCTTTAAATGAGAAATATCATGAATTTCCAAATTGTAATTAATATAATTTCTATTCCTAATTTTTACGCATTCTCACAAAAACCCAGAAAACCACAACTACTACCTACTTATTACAAAACTGTAGAATAGTAAATGGGCTTATGCCCTTACATTCCCAAGAATTAAAATAAGAGAAAATTCGTTAGTCCTGTAAACTACCTACAAAATTAAATATAAATAATATTTAATAATTCTAATTAAAAATATAAAATATTATTGAGTCTCAGAACTGGTCCAATCGTCATTTTAATTTATAGCTAATGCCTCAACGTCCGGGCGAAACCGGTTTCGTTTGCAGTTAGCCAGGGCCCATTGACCAATACGGTCGTCGCCCAAATAAATCCAAATATTGTGTATTTTCCGAAAAATCATTTTAAAACTATATAATTAAATTTTATAGAAATTTCGGCAGCATTCCCTCTATTTTCGGGATAACCCAAAAACTGGGAAACGCGCCAATTTTTCCTGCAAAATCAATCTCAAACCAGGGATACCCAAATATATCCACAAAACTATTTTCCGAAATAAATTCGAAATCCCGAAATGATATCGAAATTCCCGAAGTAATATCGGAAACTCACAGAATTCTTTCCGAAAGATTCTCGGAAATTTCGAGAAAATCACAGAACCAAGTTTTAACTAAAACCCAAAATAATATATATAAAATCTATAATCACAGAATTACTTCCGAAGCAAAACCAACAGAAACTAACCAAGAACCAAAATTCTGAATTCCCGAAGGAATCGGTGGACCAAATTCATCACAGACCAAAAGAAAACTATGGGACTATCCAGAAGTTACCGAAATCGACGGAATCCGAAGTGATGCTTCGGACTCGAAACACGCGGAACCGCAGAACGGAACCAAAATCACGTCAGAAACTCACGGGGAACGGGGCTCCTCGGGACAGTGCCACGCGCACAGATCGGACGGCCAGGGCTGTCGTCGACAGTCAGCGGCGAAGGGCGGCGCCGGGGTCGGACTTGGGGAGCGGGGCGCTGGAGGCGGGACTCGACTCCGGTGATGGAGCTCGGTCGCCGGGGCGTGGCTCAGGCGAGGGTTCGCCGGATTTGGGGCTAGGGCACGGTTTGGGTTTTGAAGAGTGGTAGGGATGATGGAGATATGATGGAGAGGGTTTATATAGGGATAGGGAGAAAGAGGTTACAGGAAGGGAAGAGAAAGGGTTTCAGCGGTTATGGAGGCCAAGGATCAGCTCTGGCCGTTTGGTCGCTCGCAAGGAAAGGTTTTCCTTTCCAGTAAGTTTAATAAGAGAGAGAGAAAAGGAGTTATGAACAAATACTCCTTATACTAATGCTGGTGAATGAAACGAAACCTTAAGAGTTGAAACATTAAACTTTCTTATCTTTATGAAACTCAAAAATTTATATCAAATAATGATTTCGAAAAAAAACAATATTTGCTTGGATTAGGAACTGGGTTCGAAAAACAGGTCCGGGACTCGGGAATGGGTTTGGACAGGTCTGGTCAAACACAAAAAATCTAGGAAAATATATTATATATATGGAAATTTATAAAATAAAATTTTTACGGGTTTTAACTTAAACTCTAAAATTATTTTATGGTTCCAATTGGGTTCGGGTCTGGCTGACAAACAAAAGTCTAAAAATTTATTTTCTTGAAAATAATAATAATAATTATATTCTAAGTAACATAATATTTAATTAATTAGAAAATTACATGTTTTGATAAAATTTCCAGTTTTAATAATTTTTCTAAAAATGCAATTTCCTAAATTAACAATTGAGAATTATATTGGCTAATTTAATTTATATAAAAATAATAATAATTTTCTGAAATTACGGGTTTCACATAATGAATGCTAGATATGAATGCAAGATATATATATGTAATGATAGATATGAATACATAATGTATAAATATTGTAATACAATATATAATGATAACATGTATGGTAATGTAGAGTATATGATGCAAGCATGAATGAATGGAGGAAATACATGTATATAGGTAATATAGAATATAATATATGAATGCAAACATGCAAGATAATGTATTGTATCCATATATGATGTATTCAACTTAAAGATAATATAATATATGAAAGGAATGAATGATAATATATAACATGATATGTAAGGAAATGCAAGGTATGAAATATATGATGTGTGCATGTTTGTATGTCTCTATGTTAATGTATGAAATGATATGAATAGGGGTGGGCACGGGTCGGGCCGGGTCCAAATTTTATGGATCCGGACCGGACCCGTTAATTGGCGGGGCGGGGCGGGACGGGTCCAAAAAATATTGGAACCGGTACGGATTTGACCCGTTCGAAACGGGTCCAAACCGAGCCGGCCCGCGGGTCCAAACTGATCAAAAAAATATTCAAAAAATTATAGAATAGTAAACATTTACACATGTTCTATTATCTAGAAGAACAAAACAAGTATTATGTTTTTCCAATTTCTAGAATTTGTTTACTAAACAATAACGTGTGCTATTATTTATAAATTATAATATGAAAAAAAATCAAAATTGATAAAAAAATCATACTCCTAGAAACGGATCAGTTCGGGGCCCCATTTATTTTGAAAATAGGACTCGCCCCGTCCCGTTAGTGTCACACAACCCGCCCCGTCCTGTCCCATTTAAATTCTAAAATTTAGGAACCGCCCGTTTGATCAATATACGGTTCGGGCCGGGTCGGAACCGCGGGTCCTGGACCCGTATGCCCACCCCTATATATGACTATACAATGTATGCATATGTATAAAACATGTAGGTAATGCATAGATGCATGAATGAAATGAATATTTGCAATATGTTAATACAAATACAAGTATCTAATATGCATGAATGTAAGTATAATATAATACAAGTATACATATATGTATCATATAAATGTAATATATATGATATGTATGTATGCATGTACACAAGGTAAGTATGTATGTATGTATTTCTATAAACTGAGTTAACCTATAACCTTTTACACACATGCATTCATACACCATTTGACATCATGTATCCTATGTCACATACACCTACATATCACTAAATTTTAGAACATTAACACATATCCTTTCACACACATGCCAAACACACACATACTCACTTACTCTTTTACCTCTCTTTCTCTATATATATATATATATATATATATGTATGTGCCTATACATATAGCTTTCCTATATATATCTATGTATATGAATATGTGAATAGTGATGCATATATATATATATATATATATATATATATATATATATATATATATATATATATATATATATATATATATATATATAAATATATATATATATATATATATATATATATATATATATATATATGGGATGTACATATAGGTAGCCTATATGTTATGAGTGTACTACAATATATTAGATATATATATTGTTATGTGTATATGTGTTTGTGGTTTGGCTTAGGCATGATATAGCTTATAGCCTAGGACTCTTAGCCTATGGTGTGTCTGTTTGCCTAGTGAGAGTTTAGTTAGACTTGTTTAGTCTTGATTAGGCCTAGAATAGTAGTTAGACTAGTATAGATTTGTTTGGTTTAGGTTAGACCTAGTTGACCTAGTTGACCTAGTTTGACTAGTCTAGTTGACTAGAGTTGACCAAAGGTTGACTTTAGCCTAGATTGACCCCAAACTTCATGTAGATGTATTGTAGTAGTCTATTTCCTTATTTTAGACTTATTGTGACTTGTACTGTTCTATAGGAGACAAACACCACTCCTCGGACAGTATATTCTCTTCGGACATTCAGGATACCAGGCGAGTACATTCTCTGATCATTTCATATCCTGCTTAGAATTATTTTCCTGTATTAAATTACTTTACTTGATACTGTCACGTTGGTCACACGGAGTAGTACTATATGGATCCCTTTTTGAGATGTTATTCCTTCAGGAAGCATCGGGTACTTCATGTTCTGTGTGTTTCACTTACATGGCGTATCGCTATGCTTCATTGGTTCATTGATCACTTGTGACATGTACTCTCATGATCACAGAGTCTTCCTTGAATCCTTATCCCATTTATTGGGTTTCCTAGAATCCCCATTTATGGGACATCCATGTATCACCCTTCGGGGGCCTTTGCATGGAATCATAACATAACCTAGTTGGATCCTTGTGTATTGATTGGGGGTACGGGGGAGTAGAAGTAGACATGTGAATAATATCCAAGTAGTGTAGCATCAGAATCATTCCATAGTGTAGCATCAGAATCATCCTATGCCATTTACATGTCTATATTGTACTCTAACTCACTAGCCACATGATAGTTCTCTATTTATAGTAGATATTTCTATTACAGTTCTCTCTCTGTTTACATACTGCATTTCTTTCAGTACCTGTATCTTACTTTACTGCATGATTATATTTTTTAACCTGCTATGAACTGTTGAGATGTATTGTGCTCGCTCCTGTCCTGACTGGACCTGTTGATAAATTTTACAGATAGCCTGGAGGTTGCCTGCTAGCCTAGAGGAGACACAGTAGTGGTTGTATAGATAGCTAGGGTTTTGCTTATAGCTTATTTTCAGTTGTCTTGAGTTGTATTTATGGATTACTGTATTTGAGATTTGAGATATTTTCTGGGTTGTGTATCTTAGACACTTAGACTTCTATCTGATGTATCTCTTTGTGGATTTCATATTTTATCTATCTTCCATTATGCTCCACCTTAGATGTGATTGAGTTTACATTCTGCTATGTCACCCCCATTCGGGGAGTATAAACTGCTTAGCATTATATTGTTAGATGTTGAAACCTAGGACAACGTTATACCGCCGACACTGCAGCGTAGGCTGGACGTACCCACGTCTCGTGCCCTTACTCTAGGGTATGGGTCGTGACAGATCTCTGATGTTTAGCTTTAACTTGTTGGCAAACTAAACAACGAGAGACAAACCGGGCTATCTCCCTCTTCATGCCATTTCACTAAAAATGTTAACGGATATCACGATACATTTTCGTACCGCCGGGATGAATTAAATATTATGAAATATGAGCCTCTGTCATGATCTCTTGCTTGATGTCGCTATTGGATACACAAAGATGCCTCCCATGTCGTAGTGTACCGTCCTCATGAATACATAACTCTGCTCTCCGTCCTGCTACACATTCTGTTCTAAGCCGCTGAAGCTTAAAATCCGTTGATTGAGCTAACTTAGTCCTCTCATCTATACTGGACAGAACTTGCATACTGGCCATCAATGTCCCATTGGTAGGAAAAAATATCTCAATACCCATTTTCTGAAGATCTGCTAACAACTCTGGCTGTGCTATTAGAAAATAAACTTTGGCTCTTCTGTTCAATGCATCTGCAACAACGTTGGCCTTCCCAGGATGATACTGCAGGTTGATGTCATAATCCACAAGTGGCTCTAGCCGTCTCCTCTGACGCATGTTAAGGTACTTCTGGGTAAACACATATTTAAGACACTTGTGGTCGGTAAAAATTTCCACCCGATCTCCATACAAGTAATGCCTCCATAACTTAAGTGCAAAAACTACCACTGCTAATTCCAAGTCATGAGTTGGATAATTTCTCTCATGATCACGAAGCTAACGTGACGCATAAGCTATCACCTTACCATGCTGCATCAAGACGCATTCCAATCCTCTACGGAAGCGTCACAATAAACTAAAAATCCTCCCATCCCATCTGGAAGCGTAAGAATGGGTGTCGTCATCAATCCTTGCTTCAACTTCTTGAATGAACTCTGACACTCTATTGTCCAAGTAAACTGTACATCCTTGCGGGTCAACTGTGTCAATGGTGCTGAAATTCGAGCAAAGTCTGATACAAACCGCTGGTAATAACCGGCCAATCCTAGGAAACTCTGAACTTCTGCGATGGTTCTGGGTACTGGCCATATCTCTATAGACACTATCTTTCGGGGGTCCACTTCCAGTCTACCTCTGGTGATGATGTGACCTAAGTACGAAATATGATCCAACCAAAATTTGTACTTACTGAACTTCGCGTACAACTGGTACTCTCTGATAATCTGAAGGACTACACGGATATGCTGCTCATGCTCTGCCTCATTCTTGCTATAGACTAAGATGTCGTCTATAAACACTATCATGAACTGGTCCAAATAGGGCATAAAAATACGATTCATGAGATCCATGATACAGTTGGCGCATTGGTCGCTCCAAATAGCCTAACCGCAAGTCAATCTTCGAGAATACTGCTGCTCCTTTGAGTTGATCAAATAAATCATCTATCCTTCGTAGGGAATATCTGTTCTTGATTGTCACAGAGTTCAAGATAAGATAATCAACACATAATTTTGATGTACCATCCTTCTTTTTCACAAGAAGTATCGAGGCTCCCCAAGGTGATCCACTAGCACGAATGAATCCCTTGGTTCTGAGTTCTTTAATCATCTCCAATTCTGAAGGTGCCATTCTGTAGACTCACTCTGACACTGGTGCCGTCCCTGGAAGCAAATTAATGGTGAACTCTATCTCTCTCTTTTTACGGACATACCTGGAAGCTCTTCGGAAAATACATCAGAAAATTCTTCTACTACTCTGGAAAACTGAACTGCTACTGCCATCCGCAAGACTGGTGGAGAAGGTTCTACCTCGTCTCTGGAAAATGAAAACTCTGGTTCGCCGGGAATACCAAAATAATCCTACCATGGCATTCTATTCTTGTGTATTGATCCTTCAACCAATCCATTCCTAGGACCACATCATAGTCGGCCATCGAAAATTCTATCAATCTAGCGGGAAACTCTCTACCGCTAACTACGATTCGACACGAGGAATAGACTCTATCTATCTCCACAAGACCGTTACCAGTAAGTATATTGAGCCTTACTGATAATGACTCGGGCTCCAGTCCTATCCGTGTAGCAAATCGTGCAGACATAAATGAATACGATGCACCTAAATCAAATAAGACTGATGCTGGAAAAGAGTTGACGAGAATGGTACCTACCACCACCTCATCTGACGCCAATTCTTCTGCCACGGTCAGAGCCATAGCCTGTCCTTGTCCTCTTGGTGCTGGTCTCCTCTGTTGGAAACCTCACTGTCGGTTTTGAATCTGAGCTTGGACATACTGCTGAGCCTGAGGTGGCAATGGCCTTGGAGGCTGGTACTGCTGCTGTACTGGTACTGGACCCCTAACCGATGCACTGGTTAGGTTTGATGACGATGAACTGGATCTATTCGGACATGACCCTCTCTTATAGTCCGGTGCCCTACAAGCCAAGCATAATCCATGTGCTCTGCGATAATCTGATACTACATGTCCTGGCTTCCCACAATGACTGCAGCCCATTACGGAAGACTGCTTCTGCTTCTGCTGCTGAGGATACGTCGGTGTTGAGTGCTGACCGACGAGACTGTGGTTGCCCTCATAGGAGTTCAAATAGTCAAAGCCCTAGCTGTCGGGACCGGTACTGATGACTGAGACATCTGCCCATGAGACCTCTTCCTTCCTCCGGTTCTATCTACAATCCTCTGCAAAGTATACTCATGCCTCTTCGCTGCTCGCAATACAACATCAAACATCTGGTACTCAAACTGCTCCACTGATATAATGATCTTAGGTGGAGTCCCTGTTGGAATCGCTGGGCTCGATCCAATTCGGTCGCCACCAAGGTAGGAGCAAATCGACTAAGTCTAGAAAACTCGGCCGCATATCCATCTACCGTCCTTCCCATCTGCTTAAGATTGGTGAATCTCGTCTGCAGATCCTAGTGAGCTACTGCATCGAAGTACTTCGTTTGGAACTTGTTGCGGAATACCGCCCACAAAACAGGCGTTGCTAATCCAACTGCTAGCATCGCCCACCAGCTGCGGGCTAAGTCCAATAATTATAGGCGCACAACGGCCACCTTCTCTTCATCAGGAATCCTAGCTGCCTCTAGGATAACTTCTATGTCCTGAAGCCACGCATCAGCAGCAATAGCATCTTCACTACCATCAAAGAAGGGAGGGTTCAGACGCTTGAAGCTGTTGGCCGCGTTATTCCCTTGGTAACCAACTCCGCCCATGACAGCTTGTAATGTCTGTTACAGGGCATCGCCCCGACGATCTTGTGACACAAGCAATTCCCTGATGAGTCCCACCAGGGTTCCATTATCAGGCTCTGCAGGCTGGACTGGATGAACCGGGGGATCTGGTTCCCATAATACATGACTCAGGAAGCTGCTCCAGAGTGCTGGGCTTGGTCTCCAGGTTGCTACTGGTTCACTGGAGGTGCTCTATCTTGCTGATCGATAGGACTAGGAGCAATGCCACTGAAGAAATAACATGGGAAATAATAAGGAAGGACCAAGATAGATCGAAGATATAAGCATGTGATCTGGTCAAGATTTCAGAAAGATTAGAAGACACGAGTAGAGATCAAGGACGAGTGCTGATTGAGACATCTATTCAGTGAAACCCTCACACATCTTGATTTACAAGACCTGCATGGGCCACCACTTAAACCGTGTCACGCCCCAGAACCAGAATACAGGAGAGCAGGGGACAAACACGGCCAGCTACGTACAGTAAATTAAATCTTACCTCGATATACGGTCACAGCTATCAAGATGTACGAGGGTTTATCTACAAACCAATAGTCTCTTATGGTCAAGTACAAGCCTAGTGTCTCAATCGCAAGCAAGCAACTAAATGTAACAAGATGGTAGATCATCAGACATACAAGTAAGGCGTCCCAAATATTATATATTCAGATGATCATGAAGCTAGTCATACAAAATGCGAAGACTAACAAGAGTTTAAGTCATACATGATCAACCCTAGGATTTGTTAATCATGTTACAGCCCTTAGGCAGACAGAAATATAAATTCAACACGAGCTAACACTTGCTCGGCAGCTAAAAGCCTCAAAAGAATAATTACAATAGAGTGGGAGAGCAAAATAAAATCCTTCATTTTTAGGATTGCGTCTAGTGTTCACCATCTGGCTGGAAGGCTGGGAGATCCTCAGGAGCTACTCCGAAATCTGGCCATACAAAACCTGCTGGATCAGACCCCAGAAAGAGCAAGTGCCACAAGGGAGGCTTTACTTAAGAACTAAAACCCGCATATTAGCACATAAAGACATAATGATAACGAAAGACAGGAGTTAGAGAAAATAGGGTGATAAACGATAAGATAACTAAAAGACTGTTACGGCAACCAAGTTACAACCCGTAAACCAAATAAGGACCGGTGTTGTAATCATTCACCTGAACAGAACTTAGTCTCTAACAAATTATCGATAAAGTAAGCATAAACAATAACGTGCTGAAGTAACCATGTACTGGCCTTGTCTAGACAAGACTAGACTAGGCGGGACTCCGTCCATCAATCACGGCCAAGCAATGAGTATGGCTTGATACTTTAACTAACTAGGGTTATCACAAGCCTAATTACTATAAGATGCATTGAGATGTACCAGCAGTCACAAGCCCTACAGCTATCCAGTTATCCTTCCGCAGGTTGAGAGAGTTGATTAGGTGACTTGGGGGTGCAACACATGATAGTGTGCCCTACTCGACGGCAGGCAACAAGTCCAATTAGAGCGCCCAAATAACGGAATTGTCTGTGACTGGGAAATCTCACTATGAACTACTTGATCAATCTAGTTGTTAACTTAGTCAGATTCAGTACGAATCCCTGACCGTAAAAAATCATGTATTCATGTCCTAGACATGATGTAAGACGAGACATGTAGCTTGTACGGGTACAACCATCTACGGTGTCAAGATAAGAGTTACTTAGCAAGTCAAGATAGCCGTCGCAATAACATTTCTAGATTATCATGTCATGTTATGTTACTTATCAAGTCAAGAGTGCGTCACAACGGACCACCATCAAGAATTATCATGTCAAGTTGCTGGTCAAGGGTGCACCAGATGTGTCACTATCAAGAGTTATTATATAAAGTTACATTGTCATGTCGTGTTCCTGTAAGTGCACCACGGCGGGCCACTATCAAGGAGTTATTAGAGAGTGTACGTGCCATACCAAGATCGTGTTTAAACTCAGAGTATATGTACAATATAGAAAATAACATTTTAGGGCCAGTCAAGCAAAGAGTACAACTCACACTAAGGACCATGGGGACAAACACGGATAATTGCAAGAGATGGCACAAGGGGTCAATGGGGTAACATGGAAAGCATGCGCCCAGGGCTATGCGCCCACATGCATGCGCCTAAATGCATGTGCCCACATGAGTGAGGCAGGGCACACTTGGGAGGGAGTCAGGAGGCTATGAAAGGTATGCACCAAAGGGTACATGCGCCCAAGGCTATGCGCCCACATGAGGGAGGTAGGGTGTATTTGAAGATAAGTTGGAGGCCATCTTGACAAGTGGGCATATAACAATAGCTATGCGCCCATATTGAAAGGACTGTGGGCGCATATAGAAGCTATGCGCCCAAACAGAAGAAGACATGGAGCTTGGGCAGATATAAAGGGCTATACGCCCAAGGCTAAAGCTAATGTGGGTGTCACGACCCGCGTCCATTTTTTCGGATATGAGACGTATCCAAGCCAGCCTATACCGCAGAGTCGACGGTAGAACGCTGTCAAGGCCATGATGCTCAAAATCACATAAAGAATAATTTCATTTGCTCAATCACATTTCTAAAATTTATTACAAAAGTTAAAATTTATATTTGAAAGAAAATACAAAATTCTTACACATATTTGAAATAGGTACTACATCTATCTGAAGTTTAAGTTTTGGTCTGCAAGTACACCCGTATCTTCCAATGCTAAGAGAAGTCACAGCTAACCTGAAAAAATGTTGGTTTTCAGTCAGGAATGGAACAAGCACAAAAATCGACGATAATGCAAAAACACAATAGAATTCACAAGTCATGAAAATAGCATATGTGAGATAAAACTAGAAAGTAACTGATGTCATGGCATGTGGTGAAGAAAACCAGGAAACAAATAAAAGACAACTATCTATATGTTTTGAAATATCTTGTTCGACATGTGAATGGTTAAGGGGTAAATACGGCATCCTGCAAGTGTCGGGTACAACATCTATCAGTCAAGATCAGATATTTGGAATATTTTTGGGTAGTCTACATGTCTACTAAGATATTTCCCCGCCCAGCTAGTACTCATGGAATCAAGTCGCAAGCATGGTAATCATGTAAATGACAGTCAAGAGATACAATAAATCCATGATACTAATCTTCGTGTGACGAGCGTGTCAACAAGCAGCAAGACATATGTCTAAACATGAAAAGTAAAAACTACTATGAATCGAAAAGCAATCAGAAAGTGCACTTGACTGAGGTCCTTTGCAGGTGAAACCGATAATACTATACTACTCAGTGAGCCACAACAGTCAAAATCATACAACAGTCTCCGGATGCTGAAAAAGATATTACCAACATTTTCAGAATAGTCAAATTAGCAAGAATTACCTGTCCTTAAGTCAAATTCAGGACACAGGGGCAAAACGATAATTTCGGGCAAAAGTGATGTCCGTCGTTGGACCCACTTTATACCGAAAAGCGTGCCAGAATCAATGGTATCTAAAGTCGTCAAACTATATGTCACGAATTTTTTTTGATGATATGAACCCAACCGTATGTCCAAAGTTGGATTCCGGCAGGCCGTGCACAAAATCGTCCGTTGAATCGGATCGTGGGGCCCGTAAAACGGCAATCCGATCATCTGTCTCCGAATCAAACCAAAATTGGCATACATGACCCAAAAAAATGATACGGTCCTGTTGGCACAAGTTTCTTCTCAATCTGACGAATGCGCACGAAGTAATTGAGAAATTTGTACAAAGGCCGATACGATGAGTTTCGACGGATATGCATCAAATTCGTCGCGCACACGCAACCAATTTGAATTCCGTCAAAGCCCACACGTCTGCGAAGCCATTACGCACCTTTCGATACTTTCGGTTTGCGACCATGTCACCCGGTTTTGCGGAACGCACGTCGTATCGAAGAGTTTTATGATTTTCAGAATAGATTTTTCTTAATTTTTTAAATCCATTTTCTCGGTGTACAGTAGACAAAATCAGAAACTATGAAAAGGGGTTTGAAGCCTTATAGGTTGTCTATGAGTTTCTTAAATTTGTTCTAAATAATTACTCACCAGGTAACGGGGATTGGTCTTCAAACAGGGCAACCTGGACTGCTTTCTATCCTGTTTTCAACCCAGTTTTTCGTTGGTTTTTGGATTGGTTTCCTGAACAATATGGTCCATTATATTCAAATATAAATGAAGGTTCACGTACATGGTTATGTTGTCTATACATAATAAGTGACGGATCGAAAAATACTTGAATGAGGTGGAAGAAAACTCACCCTGATATTGCCCCTTCGTGCCGCTACTGCTGTCCTATTTTTCTCGCACGTGCGCGTTCCTGGCCGACTCTGGCCACACGCGACGGTACTGCGGTGGCCGGGGTGCACGCGCAGGCTGACCAGGGAGGTCGCGGGAGGCACTCCGCATCTAGGGTTTAGGGTTTTTGATCAGGAACCCCTTCCCTCTCGTTCCTATATATAGTGTCAGGTTTGCTCGGCTCGGTTTGGTGTTTGCTGTGAGGGGGGGGGGGAGGTCGGGCCTAGGCTGAGGCTGGGCTTGGGTTTTTTTATTTTTTTATTTTACTTTTACTTTTTATACTCAAGCTATATATAAATACTTGTATAGATATTCATATATAGGTTTATGTATAGGTATTTATACTATATATATATATATATTTTTTTTATACTATATATATATATATATATATACATATATATATATATATATATATATATATATATATATTCTAACCTTTCTAGCTAAAACATATAGACATTTATTAAATAGGCATACATATGAAGGTTTATACAATCTAAAACCCCAACTCTACAAATATATGTTAAGAAAATTATTTACCATATTATCAACTAAAATATATATTTATATATATTATAACAAGAACTTCGAATATAACCATAATTTGTAATATGGCCTACTAGGCCACAAAATAAAATAGATACCAACCATACATCTACATAGATGTCCTTAGACACACTACCCTAGTACATGGGCTTGGGCTTGGTTCGGGTCCAGTCCAGGCTAGTTTGGTACAACCTGGTCTTCTATACGTCAATAAATTAATTAATAAATAATTAAAATATCTATACAGGTTAAGTCGCAACTTGGCCTGATTTTCCTGGTTATGACATCACTATGGCTCGGCCTTCCTTACTAAGGTTAATACACTAGTCAAAGCACGACACTGCACTATCCGTTCCACGATTTTTAGTCACCTTGTACTCCAATTCCTAACCATGACTAAAGTCATCTACCGTAATAATTAACTAAATAATTATTTATAACAATCTAAAAATTCACCCTTTTAAATCGAATAAATAATAATAATAAAATATTTCAAAATTTCCGGGAAGAGGAGTTACAAATCTACCTACCTTAAAAATAATTTCGTCCTCGAACTTCTAATTCATAACTATTCCTTAAAATTTAAAAAGAAAGTCTACCTTAACCTTAATCTCCTTAAATTTTAATTTCTCAAAATAGTTTATATCCTCTTCCTAGTTATTTTGTAACTACATAACTTCTAGGACTTTTACCCACTTTTGGTCACACTACTCCTCAAAACTAAAATCTTATAATCTTTTGTCTAGTTGCTAACAATCCTACCAACAGATATCTACTGCATATGGCATCTATAATCCTCTCCTATCTATCAAGCAACCTAAAATTTAACAAGCAACAAATTTACACAAGTAGCTAAAAAATATTAATAAATTCTAGTAAACATGACCATTCGTCGCTCTGAAATAGGAAGGACAGGAAGATAAGAAAGAATAATCGAGAGCAAATATGAAGTTTCAAGAGCGGTAGAGAGTATCCAATGATGTAGATAGAAAAAAAGTTTATGAACCATTGACTTATTTGCTAGATTGGGCTACTCTAGTCCAGTCACTTGCTAAATTGAAGAACCCTTGTTTCTTAGAGGGGCTTGCAATCCATGCAATACAGAAATTTTGTTCTCGAAGTTAATCTAAACAAGATTCCATAATAGAACAGAATTTAAGAAATCAAGATTGTGATCTTTTCTGTGGTTATTTAAACACACGAGCAAGGGATATAAATGTAATACAAGATCGTGTCGCGACTTCCAGGTAGATGGAATAAGGGTTACGAATGACATCATATTCTAAGAGGTGGAGACTACATAATAGGTATAGGGACCTATTTCAAATGGTTCGGTTTTATAGTCCAAATATGGTGGTATACATGGATGGATTTTATTGGGTCTTAATGGATTTCCTAATTGGACCTCACTCGTTGGTTGGATGAACCTTGGATTTCAATCTATATTGACTAAACAAGACCCTAAGAGAAAACTATTTCTACTAGGTTAGGGTAACCTAGAACAGGTTTCAACCCAAGTGGTTGAGCTAGTTGCCAGTCAGGTTGGTTAGCTAGGTTCCTAAAGCCCAAAAATGTGCCTTCAGTGACCTTTGTGTTTAAGTAGCACATGAGGCCTCAATTGGGTGGCACACTAGTGGCATGTGTATAGTGGGCTTCGAGTTGATCACAACCATATATTGGGTCGAAGGAATTGAGTCGAGGTTGAGGCTCTAATGGAAGTCGGGAAGTATATCGGTATTATGGTAAGAGTTATAGCTAGTCCTTTTGACCTGAAGTCGTACCACAAAAATAGAGTACAAGAGGACGTGTTTGAGTGGGACATGACATACCTAGATGAAGGTGGACTCGTCTAGATCTTGTATATAAAATTTGTTGGGAGGTAACAGCTAGTAGCACGCTCCGAATATTACTGTCATGGTCAGAGACACCAAAGACCTAAATAAAAGTGGGTGTTTATAAGGCACAAATTTTTTATCATAGTGGGAGCCAACTTATCTGTTCAATCGGTAATACTAGTAAATCTTAAAATTTAGAGGCTGACATCCTACAAACTTCAGGAATTTATTTCTCGAATTTAAACCAAGACAAAGTTTACGATGAATGGAGTTAGAGCAATTCAAGTCGTGAGCACGAGGTAATAGATAACATGATATGATAGATATGGATCAAGTTTGAAGATCGTTTGCCAATTTCAAATAGATGGAAAGTGATTCCGTAATAGCTTTCATGGCCATAGATGATATGGCGAGCTAAGGTTAACATTCTGGGATAACTTTGCTCAAATACGGGCATTTGCCTTTCTTCATTAAGTAAAGGAAAAAATACTAAAGAGTTTCAGGGAGAGGGATTCGAAGGCGAATACGGCGTTCCAAAGGGGAGAGAGTTTTCAAGGCAGTTGCGGATAAGATCCTAGAGACATCTACATCTCAATCCACATTGGTTAATCAGAGAAAGAGCGAACCGAGTGTACTAAGGTTGATCAGACCGTAATACATCGATTCTGATTAGACAATATGTTAGTAGGCGTCCCCAATAAACATATGTCTTGAATCAAGCTCGATAAAAGAGTAAGCTTGCAAAACTAGACTGTAATAGCAGCGTTGGTCAAGATAGTCAAAATACAAGCATGCGAGATTTTTGAAAGGAGGCACAAGTAGTTCGAGTTTTGAGAGAATCAAAATCTTACCTGGTGTTATTGCATATACAGTCATCCTACTATCTTCTTATCCATAAGGCCTTGGTCGACTAATGGGTTATGGACCTCTGAATTCTATATTCTAGGTAAACCTATTAGTGTCAGTCAATTACCTCGTAAATAGATCACAAGAACCACAGAATGCTAGGTTGGGAGACATGCTACCCAACTTACAAAATTTTTACTAGTATTGGCTTTGGATCTTACGAGACATACAGGGCATTTTTCTATCCTCTGTAGTATCCTAACATGTAATCATGTCTGAAGTTATTTTATCAAGAATTATGTCTCGCCCGTATACTCTGGCTGTGGTAAACCCTTGGTTCTGTGATTCAGATGTGATATGCTATCAGATACTCTACCTTATATTGACATAAGGTCTAAAGAGTTCAACGAAGATATAGTTTTAGCAATGTGCCATAACCTACGATTCTTTAAAATAATTTCAACTCTATGGGTCGTGACTCACCAGTGCGCTGCTGGCTGCAGTGAACCCACACTCTTCATTCTCAAGTAATTGGCGACAGTACGCTGCTGTCTAGCATCACAGTAGTTAAAATTACTCCAACTATATTCCTAAGAACTTCAAGGAGCTGCTAGAGATTCAAACTAGTTGACTATGATAGAAAGCATAAACATCTGCCTATAAGTCTCAATACTTAAAGTAAAAGATTAATCGAGGAAGAAATAACTGAAGACAAGGGAAGTAAGAACATCCTAATCTTTATTTCATATGTATTTCAAATGGTTGAGGGAAAATTTTGAATCAATCTACCTCGAGATTCGTATATGAATAACAGAATCAGGAATTATAAACTAATTTCTTACGGCAAAATAGGATTTTAAATAGGCAATTCTAGCTTATGATATAAGGATTATATTTGTAGGGCAAAAGAAAATTGAACAGTTTATCAAGATTAAAGCCATAATACTAGGAAAGCCTAATTTACCAAGTGAATAGTATATCCACATTGGATCATATTAATAGTATATCTATAGAGATCTGGCAAGCTATCTAAATTTAATAATTTCTTATCTAAATTGCATGGCCTATCTAATAACCTTAACTACCCGACGGTCAATTTGAACAAGGGACTCATAGTCCTAGTCATTCTCTTAAATCAATTTAACTCTAAGTTGTGAATAAGCATTTTCTAGTCGCAGGCCCGCAATAGTACGACTAACTTAAGTACTATCACGAGTTCGCATATTTTGCAAAAATTGACATGCATGGGCCACCACAAAAAATTGTCACGACCCGCACCTGCTTTTTCGAATATGAGACGTGTCCAAGCCAGCCTACGCCGCAGAGTCGGCGGTAGAATGCTGTCAAGGCCATGATGCTCAAAATCACATAAAAAATAACTTTATTTGCTCATTCACATTTCTAAAATTTATTACAACAGTTACAAGATTTATATTTGAAAGAAAATACAAAATTCTTACACATATTTGAAATGGCTATTACATCTATCTAAAGTCTAAGTTTTGGCCTGTAAGTGCACCCGTATCTTCCAATGCTAAGAGAAGCCACAACTAACCTGAAAAAATGTTGGTTTCCAGTCAGGAATGAAACAAGCACACAAACCGACGGCAATGCAAAAATATAATAGAATTCACAAGTCATAAAAATAGCATATGTGAGACGAAACTAGAAAGTAACTGATGTCATGGAATGTGGTGAAAAAAACCAGGAAACAAATAAAAGACAACTATCTATGTGTTTTGAAATATCTTGTTCGACATGTGAACGGCTAAGGGGTAAATACAACACCCTGCACGTGTCAGGTGCAGCTGCTATCAGTCAAGATCAGACACTTTGGGATATTTTTGGGTAGTCCACATGTCTACTAAGATATTTCCCCGCCCAGTTAGTACACAAGGAATCAAGTCACAAGTATGATAATCATGTAAATGACAGTCAAGAGATACAATAAATCTATGATACTAATCTCCGTGTGACCAGCGTGTCAACAAACAGCAAGACATATGTATAAACATGAAACGTAAAAACTACTATGAATCGAAAAGCAATCAGAAAGTGCACTTGCCTCAGGTCGTTTGCTGGTGAAACCGATAATACTATACTACTCAGTGAGCCACAACAATCAAACTCATAAAACAGTCTCCGAATGCTGAAACAGACATTACCAACATTTTTAAAATAGTTAAATTAGCTAGAATTGCCTGTCCTTAAGTCAAATTCTGGACACAGGGGCAAAACGGTAATTTTAGGCAAAAGCGATGTCTACCGTTGGATCCACTTTGTACCAAAAAGTGTGCCAGAGTCAATGGTCTCTAAAGTCATCAAACTATATGTCTACGGATTTATTTTGATGATACGAATCCAATCGTATGTCTAAAGTTGGATTCCGACAAGCCGTGCACAAAATTGGCCGTTGAATCGGATCGTGGGGCCCGTAAAACGGCAATCCGATCAACTGTCTCCGAATCGGACCAAACTTGGCATATAGGACCAGAAAAATGATATGGTCCTGTTGGCGTAAGTTTTGTCTCGATCTGACGAACGTGCACAAAGTAATTGAGAAATTTGCAAAGAGGTCGATATGGTGAATTTCGACGGATACGCATCAAATTCGTCGTGCACACGCAACCAATTTAAATTCCGTCAAAGTCCACACGTCCGCGAAGATATTACGCACCTTTTGATGCTTACGTTTCGTGACCACATCGCCCGTTTTGGCGGGACGCACGTCGTATCGAAGAGTTTTATGATATTTAGAACAGATTTTTCTCAATTTTCTAAATCCGTTTTCTCGGTGTACAATGGACAAAATCAGAAACTATAAAAAGGGGTTTGAAGCCTTATATGTTGTCTATGAGTTTGTTCAATTTGTTCTAAATAATTACTCACAAGGTAACGGGGATTGGTCTTCAAACAGAGCAACCTGGACTGCTTTCTATCTTATTTTCAACCCAGTTTTCCATCGGTTTTTGGATTGGTTTCCCGAACAATATGGTCCACTATATTCAAATATAAATAAAGGTTCACGTAGAAGGTTATGTTGTCTATACATAGGAAGTGACGGATCGAAAAATAGTTGAATGAGGTGGAAGAAAACTCACCCCGATATTGCCCCTTCGTGCCGATGCTGATGTCATGTTTTTTTTCACGAGCGCGCGTTCCTGGCCGACTCCGGCCGCGCACGGTGGCACTGCGGTGGCCGGGATGCGCGCGCAGGATGACCAGGGAGGTCGCGGGGAGGCGCTCAGCATCTAGGATTTAGGGTTTTTGATCAGGAACCCCTTCCCTCTCGTTCCTATATATAGTATCGGGTTTGCTCAGCTCGGTTTGGTATTTGATGTGAAGGAGGAAAAAGGTCAGGCCTGGGCTGAGGCTGGGCTTGGGTTTTTTTTCTTTTCTTTTTATACTCAAGCTATATATATATATATATATATATATATATATATATATATATATATATATATATATATATATATATATATATATATATATATATATATATATATATATATATTATACTAACTCCAAAAATCCATGAACAAGCATATAAACCGTTATGACATTTCTAAAACAATTATTAACTTGGTAAAAATTATTTATTATATATAGCAATTATTGATTTATAAAAATAATAATTAGACCATTAAATAAATACGAAATATATATATAGCAATATACGATCCAATGCATATTGACTACCATTTGTACATTTATCCTATAAATCCAAATAAAATCTAGGCAATTATATTTAGAAAATGCTATCGTAATTCCAAAGTAGATTATCACAATAACTAACAATATTATATATATATATATATATATATATATATATATATATATATATATATATATATATATATATATATATATATATATATATATATATATATATATATAACCCCAACTCTACAAATATATGTTAAGAAAATCATTTACCATATTTATATATTATAACAAGAACTTCGAATATAACCATAATTTGTAATATGGCCTACTAGGCCACAAAATAAAATAAAATAGATACCAGCCATACATCTACATAGATGTCTGTTTCACTTAACAAAATGCCTAAAAATTAGCTTTTAAAATAAAACAAGAAAAAGTACAAAAGTACAAGTTGTTCTGGGAAGTATTGCTATGGAAGTCTGATCTGAGAGCGATCACTTTCTTCCTTGGACCATATGATGATGATGAAGAAAACTGCTTGAAGAAGACGAACAATCGGAAGAACTAAGTTACCGTAAAGGTATCGAGCAACGGCACTGATGGCACATTCGAATGCTTTCTTGCTTTGCTTCACTTTGTTCTTGAGAAAAAGTTGAAAAAATACTTCTGGGAATATCACTCTTAAAGTATGAGTTTTCTCAGAATCTCCTCTCATGTATCTCTATTGATCTCTTGATGTTGTCTGTGTTGAAAATAAGTCTATTTATAGACTAGACCCTCTGTGCGTAAAAAGCAACAAAATCAGGTCTCTACGCGAGTAACTGTCACCCACGATGCAAATCATCCTCTACGCATGTTGACACGTGTCTCATATAGAGTTTTGATCTCTACGCATGATGACATGTGTCCCACTACTTCAACAAAATGGGGAGAGCACGTACACACGTTCCTCGATAAGTGTGGCATGAAAGCTACGTAAGCATACCACGTTCTCATGTAGCCAGGAAAGATCGGGCATAAAAATGACCCAAAATACACTCCCTGCGTAAAGTAGCAGACTGGGCGTAAAATAGCTCAAAATAGACTTCTCGCGTAAAGTGGCTGAAAAGTAGCCTTGAGCGTAAAATTAGCTCAAATAAACTTTACGCACACAGCAGCCTTGAGCGTAAAAAGCTCGAATAGCTTTCGTGCGTAAAAGAAGCAATTTCTTGAGCGTAAAGTCCATCTGCACACTAAACGACAAGCGTTGGGTTTGGTGAAAAGATCTACTCGGCTTCTGTGTACTATTGTCAGAAAATTATTCTGTCAGATTAAATCACTCACATTAAATGCGGCTGACAGTCTGTCGCCCACGCGTAAAAGTGGAGGATAGCTCTCGCATAAAAAGCTTCTTGCGTAAAGGAGCTCGCGTAAAGTCTGAGTTTGTCTCTGTTTGAATTGCTAAAGTTCTCAACTTCTTTGACTTAGTCCATGAAGCACTTTTTACGCTCCTACAAGACCCCCTTCAAAGTTTTCAAATTATTTTCAAAATTTGAAATACTTTGAATAGAAGCGTAAAATTTGGGATTTCAACAGTTCTCTGCGTAAAATTCGGGATACTCAACAGTTCTCTGCGTAAAGTTCGAGATACTCATCAGTCCGTTTAAAAATTGAGATATCCAACCGTCAGCGTGATTTTCGGGAATTTGAACCGATTTCAAAAATTTCTCTATAAATAGAGCCTTTCGATTACATAGAGAAATTTTACTCTTCCCTTGCAATCCCGAACTTCTCTATTCTCTCTTTTTCTTCAAAATCTCGATCTAAATCTATGGTCCCCAAGAAGTCCGCCGCCGGCAGCAAGGGCAAGAAGCCCGCCACTTCGTCGACATCCGAACGCGCAGAAACCAACGCCCCATCTTCGGCGTCCCCCCGACAGTCTAACCCCGCCGTGGCTCCGGCAATGAAGGGTAAAGCACTGAACTTCGGCCGCGAGTTCGTCGGAGAAGAAGACCCGAGCTTTTCACTTCACGTCCACGTTATGCGTGTCAGCGTAGAAACTGAGATAATTAAATACGTCCACGTTATACGTGTCAGTGTAAAATTAAGAACATACGCCCACGTCTATACGTGCCAGCGTAAATTTTAAAATACGCTCACATCAACATATGCCAGCGTAAAAATTAAAATATGCTCATGTCAACACGTGCCAGCGTAAAATTAAAATACGTTCACGTCAACACGTGCCAGCGTAAAAATTAAAATACGCTCATGTCAACACATGCCTGCGTAAATTTCTCAATACGCTCAAATTAATATGTGCCAGCGTAAAATTCACAAGTGAAATACTTTGTATAAAACAAAGAACTTTTACACTTTAAAAGTTTTTATCAACTTTAATAAGCGTAAAGTTTGGATAGTCAGAGTCTTTAATCTTTATGCGTAAAACTCAGACCAAATCATCTGCGTAAAAATTTCAAATTAGATTTTCACTAACTTGATTTTTCTTTTTTCTTTTGACAGTAGATTTGCAAATTCACCCACTTGCAGAAATATTTGGCTCATCAGCTGGTATGGTGGGCTCAAATTATTTGGAGAACCTGTCCCACGTGGAGTTTCCCCAGTCGAATCCGGAATATCCTGCAGAGAGAGCACAGCTGATAGCTGCTCAAGGGGACAGAATGTTGCTGTCCATGATAAATGGAAAAGTGTTGACATCGCTGGATGGCCAACAATTTGCAAAGCCAGCTTTCTTATTCAGGGATGCGATAGACTTTAAATCACAAACACACCCCAAGAAGGAGGCTTGGGTGTTCAAGTTTGGAGATAGAGCAATGTACCTCCCTGACATGGATAGAGATTATCCCTTGTCTGCATTTATCCATGCCACCCATCCCCGAAAGATGCTATGGAACCAGACTTCCAGCAGTCATGGTAGGCCAGGAAGGATCATTTTCAAGAGCGAGAGACCCAATGACATGGGCTACCACACCAGTACTCCCAGTGGTGGTATTGTCCCCTTCTCCGGTCTCTTGCCTAGATTTACTCCAAGTGAGGATTCTGCTCTGATTCAGCCAGTGCAGACCCAAATATTCATTAATAAGTTCATAAGGACTGCAGTATTATATCCTCAGGCCAACCCCAGGCTACCAGGGTAGCTAACTCCTTTTAACCAGAACTGGATTCAGATTAGTATTTGGATTATGAGGACCTTCTAGACGGAGCTAAAAGACATCGGCCTGTATGAAGCAGTGGCCTCCACTAGTCAGGGTATACCACCAAACAGTAATTTGTTCATGGCTCCGATGAGATATATATCAGTTCAACAGGAACTTTTGCGACCCCAAAAGGTGAAATGGGTCTCGTACTTCATGAGATGCAATTCATCTCTAAGCTGCCAATAGGGGAAGCCCCATATGAAGAGTATGTTCCCTCCGACCGGGAACTAGCAAAAATCAGGAAGAAAAATCCTTAATTGGTTGAGGTATATGAAGAATTGATGTGCCATTACATGATTTGTACTACTATGCATGAAAGTGGATCTCATCTGGCGTACATCAACAAGTGGACAACATATCTCTTTTACCATAAGGATAAGATATCCAAAGATGATAAAGAAAGATTTCAAGAGAACACAGCTCCAACCATCAACACTGGTTCAACAATCCCTGCTGATAAAATACGGGATATGATGGTTGGCTACAAATTTTTGAACAAATATTTGTCCACCAAGACTGGAGAGTTCCCTGCAGGAACCGAAGTCTTGAGTTTCCTCAGATATGGCAGCCAGAAGATCTCCAAGAAAGCCTTGCTGGCAGGCTTTCTTTCTCTGTGGTTGAGGAAATAGTTTGTACCGGGGATCGGTACAGTTGATAGAATCCACCAAAATATGCTATGGCCAGCGGTTCGTTTGGTGTTTAAAGTCAGAATCAACCTGCTATCGACAATGGTGTGCCAAATAAACGCAGGTCTGAGGACTTTTGGTGAGGAACTAATCAATAATGCTCCTCACCGAAACGTATTTCCTAGGGTAGAAATGCCCTACACTTACCTGATGGGCTGGCTATTGCATCACAACTGCAATTTGTTGCCACCAGGCCCTGGAGATGATGCGGAGGTCTTCCTCCAGAAGTTCAGCAAAGCCACATGGAGTGCGACTTCTGTGGCAGATACTCGGGCAGTGTTAAACTACTCCTATGGATGGAACTTTTCTGTACCCGGCCACCAGTTCCAACTGACTGCCTAGTTATACAATTTGAAGATGAAGTTGAAGGAAGAACTTTATTGTCTGCGCCAGTTTTCAGATGGCTACAGTGCATCAGACCCTCACATCTGATGTACAGAAATGAAGACAGCTGTGCGTTTGAACCGTATCTACCAAGTCGATTCGCTCGCCAATTTGGATATGACCAACTTTATGTTGGTAATCCCTCCACCAGTTTTCGTCATTATGGGAAACTAATGGATGGTGCAAGAGGCTGGAGATATTTTAGCACTGCCTGTACCGGTGCTAAATTTTGAATATCGACTGCTACAAGCACAACCGAGCTACGTATACTTCATACGTATGCTCACTTTTATGCTTCCATCCACTCCTTCGCCCATGGCTACAACCTGATAGGTAGTCTAAGATGGCCCAAGGAAGGGAATGTTGAAGAGCCAGTCAGGGTACCATCAGACATACCTGACGACGCTGCCGTTCCAGATGCGTATCTGGAAGTAATCCCAACGGGAATGGGGGAAAAAGCTACGAAACCTATCATTATTGGCAAGACCCGGAAATGGAAACAAGGTGCAGTTGCTACTCTTCTAGAGAAGACCCCAGAAAAGAAGAAGAAGAAGGTTACCACCAAAGGGCCTTCTAGACCAAGAGCCGCTACCCCAGAGATTGATATTCCAGTCGAGGATCCGCAATATGTTGCATCTTCTTCAGCTCATCCTGGAGAAGGATCTTCAGCATCTCAACCAGCAGCATCAACAGAAGCTGTGGTAGTCCTATCTCTAGGATGCCTCAGCTCGTCGCTTCACCTGTCTTTGCCACCAAAGGCACAAGTTACTGAAGACGTTGCCCCAGTACATACTGTTGATTCAGAGTTCATCCCTTCAGATGATCCGGCTATTAACTTTGATGATGATGACTGGGATGGGGATTATGATTCGTACCTAGCACGTTCTGTACCTACCCCAGGTAAATATAAATTATACAAAATTAATACAAAATTATGATATTTTGTATATTAACTTATCTTGTTTAATTCTTGTAGGTGTTATCATCACATCAAAGCTTGTGGCTCCTCCTCCTCAAGAAGATATTTATGAGGAAAATACGGAGTCTGAGGAAGAGGATTCTTCTTCAGAAGAAAAAGATGCTTAAGAAGAATGTCCTCCATCTATGGAGGTACAACAAGAGCTAGAGGTGCAGGTTCAGCCAGAATTGTCTCTTCCTGCTGAGGGCGGAGATAAAGAACAAACTACAGTAGAACCTACTGTAGATGATGAAGCGGCTGTTGAGGAAGAATTAGACTTCAACAAAGAACCAGTTGTAGAAAGACCCACTACAACTGAAATACTTGAAGATCCTGCAGAGCCGGTAGCCGAAAAAGGTGATGAAGACATAGTCGAATCATCAACTGAAGCTGGAGAAGTTGTAATAGCATCCTCTGCTATTGCTACTAATTCAGTACAAGTTCCTGAAAAGACAATGCCCGAACCGGAGTCAGCTGTCATAACTACCATTCCACCCGCACCAATCACCGCCACCGAAACTCATGTAGTTTCGACTCCAGAAATGGCTGGAGTAACAAATGCTGAAGACACTGTTCCTGAAGCTCTTAGAAATCAGTTGGCTATGGTAGCAGTGACAACAATGGCTTCATCTCAGCCTACTACCAAGGCAACAACATCTTCTCCTAGTCTTCAGAGAAGAGATCTGGTAGACATCGCCGCAACGCCGAGCTCAAGTACAGAAATGAATCTCTTAGTTGAGATTCATACTGATACTTTTTACAAGACTTTGGCGGCTTTGATCCAGATGGTCCTGAAGAAGGGCCTCAGTTATGAAAGTCTGAAGGCGACGATCGCTCTTACTATCAGAAATGTCGCTATGTTCAATGATGCAGCGAGAGCAGCGGCATTGAAGAAAGTCGTGGAGGGACTTGAATAGCCCATCAAAGAATATCTAAAGCTGTCAAGTGAAACCATTGAAAGTCTCATCCAAGAAGAGTATGACGCTTTATCAGCTGAATACCTCGCTCGGAAGACGACTTTCAATGAAGCCCTCCATGAGTACAGCATCAAGGTGGCCAAAGAAAAGGCTTTTTTAACTGAAGCGAATCCCCAACTGGATATCCAGAGAGAAGCCTATGAAACTTTGAATATAAGAATTCATCAACAGAATGATAGAATTCGTGAAGTCGATGCTGAGCTGGCTCGCTTGAAGGCGGAGAGGGAGCAGATGATCACAGCTCGGGACCAGCAGCTAACTCAGAGCTCAATTTTAGAGGAACAAGTCTTCGGAGCTGAGGCTACCATCAAAACCCTTGACGAAGCCAAGGACAAGATGATAGTCACTTTTGCTGGACTTTCTCACATCTGTACTCCCGAAGCTCGACGCTCCGTAGCTACTAATAATATTGAGCTCTCGTAAAAAACGTCTAGCGGAGCTACAAAAATTTCTTGAAGATGTCTCTGCTCCGCCTTAGGCAAATAAAGAATTTTTGTAATCTTCTATCTTTTTCATTCTGTAATGTTTACAAGAAATAAATAAAATATTTGGTTTGGGACCCTATTATTTATTTTGAAATTAAACAATATGTATGAGATAGAATAATACTCATCAGAAGTAATATGGACATGACAAGTTTTCTAAACTCAATAAATTATATCTATCCAGAGATAATGTGGACATGATAGATAATGAATCTCGTTTTCTGTTTAGAGTATACGATACTATCAGAGGTAATATGAACGTGACAGATCGTAACAACTCAAAGAAAAATATATTAATATCTATTCAAAGGCCAAATGGACATGATAGATAGGAAAAGAAGTAGATTCAATATTTATTTAGAGGTCATAAGAACATGATAAATAATAAATCTCTTTTTTTAATTAACTGGTAAGACAGAAGATCATAAATTCTCTTTTAGGAGACAAGTAATCAGCTTAACCAAACATTGGTAGCTGGAGAATAAAGAAGAAATTCAAACATAATATTTCTTCAAGAATTTGCCATTGATCGGCATCATAAGCAAATCTCCATTAGGTTTAGACAACCTATAGGCACCATTGGAGAAGACTGTCTCGACCACATAAGGACCTTCCCATTTTGCTTGGAATTTCCCTTTGCTCTTATGAGTCATCACCATCGGTCTTCGAACAGCTAGAACCAGCTCACCAACTTTGAATACCCTTTCTTTAACTTTACGATTGAAAGTTCGAGATATGCGGGCTTGATATAGCTCAACGTGCTATTGCGCTTGAAGACGCTTTTCGTCCAATCCTTCAAGTTCTTGAAGTCTTAACCGATCATTGTTTTCTGTAATTAGCTTATTAGCAATGGCTATTCTAAGAGATGGAATCTGTATTTCCAGTGGAAGAACAGCCTCACATCCGTAAACCAGTAAAATGGTGTAAAACCAGTAGGAGTTCGGACTGTCATTCGGTAAGCCCATAAACATTCTCCAAGTTTCTCATTCCAATCACGTTTATTAGAAGAGACAAACTTTTTGAGAAGTTTAATGATTGTCTTGTTGAAAGCTTCAGCCAAACCATTAGCAGCTGGATTATAGGCCGTAGAAGCCAGATTTTGGATCCGATTCTTGTCACAGAATCGATAAAATGTCTGACTGGAAAATTGTGGTCCATTGTCATGAATTATCCGTCAGGGAATCCCAAAACGATAAATGACATGGTGTTTAATAAAACTAACCACATTTGATGTTTTTACTTCAACAAGGGGAATAGCTTCCGTCTATTTAGAGAAATAATCGGTTATAGCCAATATAAACCGATGTCCCTTGACAGAAGGAGGGTTAGTAGACCAATAATATCCATGTCCCAAGCTTCAAAAGGCCAAGAAGCTGCTGTAGGATGTAAGAATTCAGATAGTTGGTGAATAAAATCAGCATGAATCTGACACGATTTATACCGTCTGGCATAATCCACATCATCTGCTATCATGGAAGGCCAATAATACCCCATTCTTCGAATGTGGTCCTGTAATTTCGGACCCGGTTGATGGGCACCACAGACACCATCATGAGCTTCACGGAGTGTTTGCTTAGCTTTACTCTCGGAGAGACAACGCAACAAAAGTCCGTCATAAGAACGACGATATAACATATGTAAAGAAGAATCATAATAGAATCAAAATGATCATCTCTTGATTGATGCAGCTTCTTTTGGATCTTCAGGTAAAATCACATGAACCGCATAATCAATGAATGGACTTCTCCAATCCTTTTGTTGAGAACTTAATTCTGTAGTATAACTCTGTTCAATATGCAACTTATTCTTTACACAGAATAAGTCCCGATCCAACAAAGTGATAGTATTTTGTCTTCTAATTGGAACAGCTAAGTCTGCAGCTAGACTAGCAAGAGCATCAGCTTCCAAATTTTGAGAATGTGGTACGAACTCGATGAAGAATCCTTTGAATGAAAGGACCAATTCGATTACCACTTGATGATAAGGAATGAGGTCAGAATTCCTGACTTCATATGTCCCTCTGACCTGATTATCAATCAATTGAGAATATCCATAAGCTTCCAGGAACACGATGTCCAATTGTTTTGCTACTTGGAGACCAATCAGTAGAACATTATATTCTGCCATATTGTTGGAGCATGGTTCATTAAGAGAGTAAGCACGGTATATGACCATTTTATCAGAAGAGACCAAGACGATGCCTACTCCGGAGACAATATTGTCTTTAGGTCCAACCCGCGATGCTCCATCAAAATATAGTTGCCAAATGTCATCCTTCAAAGTCATATTGCAATCCACGACTTTATCTGAAATATCTTCATATAACTTAGAAGTTTCAGGTATAGGGTGAGCTGCTAAGAAATCAGCTAATGCTTGACCCTTCACTGATTTTTGAGGTACATAGACCATATCATAAGGAGTAAGCAACATCGCCCAGGTGGCTAACCTAGAGTTAAGGACGCTTGGTTTTCTCATCAACACCCGAATAGGATTTATTCTAGAGATGACATGAATAGTCTGTCCTGACACATAATGTCGTGTCTTTTGAACAGCAAAAACCAAGGCCATACATTCTTTCTCCACATGAGTATACATGTGTTCAGCTCTGACCATCATTCGGCTAAGATAATAAATTGCCTGTTCATGACCTTTATCACTTTTCTGTGCAAGAAGAGCACCAAGTGAATGATCCAAGGCTCGAACATAGAGTAAAAATGGTCTTCCCACCACTGGGGGTACCAAAACAGGTAGATTTGTAAGGTATTGCTTGATGTCATTAAAAGCTTTCTGACACGCTTCATCCCAAACAAATAATACACCTTTCTTTAATAGACGGGAGAAAGGTTGGCATCTCCCTGAAAGATTAGATATAAATCTTCTGATATAAGCAATACGATCTTGGAAGCCACGTAATTCTTTTAGATTGCGTGGAGGACGTATTTCAAGAATTGCTTTAATTTTGTCAGGATCAACATGGATACCCTGAGAAGTGATGACAAATTCCAAAAATTTGCCACTGGATATCCCTAAGAAAGACTTAGTAGGATTCATCTTTAGTTGATGTTGACGCATCAACTCAAATACCGTCTTCAAGTCTTGAATGTGATCCTCTTTTGATCGACTTTTGACAGCAATGTCATCTACCTAACATTCAACTATTTTCCATAGTTGTTCTTGAAAAATGTTGCCCATAGCCCGTTGATACGTAGCACCGACATTTTTTAGACCAAACGGCATAACCGTATAGCAGTAAACTCCAAGGGGTGTATGGAAAGCGGTATTCTTTTCGTCTCCTGGATGCATCTTAATTTGATTGTATCCTGAAAATCTGTCCATGAAAGACATACGTTTAAAATTACATGTGTTGTCTATCATGACATCGGTAATCGAAAGAGAAAATTCGTCTTTTGGACAAGCTGTATTAAGATCTCGAAAATCTATACAAACTCGGACTTTTTCGTTCTTCTTCATAACAGGAACAATGTTGGAAACCCAGTCTGGGTGTTGTTCTTCACAAACAAAACCACATGTAATCAGCTTTTTGACTTCTACTTCAATTGCGTCCATCATATCTGGTCGAAAATACCTTTGCTGTTATTTTACAGGCTTGGCATTAGGAAGAATATTGAGTTTATGAGAGCTATTTTAGGATCTAGACCCGGCATATCCTCATAATTCTATGCAAAGATATCAACATAGTCTTTAATCAGTTGTATCAACTCTTCCTTTTCATCTTCAGAAAGATTTTTACTGATGAATATCGGCTTGGACGTAGTTCCATCTCTGACGTCAATCTGGACAATTTTATCTTTTGTAGGCGGCTGTCGCTGTTCAAAACAAAGCTCCCATTGAGTGTCCATTTGTTGTGCCCAAGGGTCATTCTCAAATGGTTCCGATTCACCATCGGTTTGAACCATGTTAACTGAGAATATACACTCAGATTCATCATAATAGTCTCCCTCAGAATATGAGGATTGTAAAAAACTGGAAGAACATTCTTCTTCTATATTTTTCTTGCACATATGGGATGTATCCGATTCGATGAATTGGATTTCTTCCGAATCTGAGGATTATAAAGAACTGGAAGAAAATTCTTCTTGTATATCTTCGTTAAACATGTGGGACGGATTGTATCCCAACCCGTGCCGAGTTTTCTGGTAAAATGGATCACCATATAATGGTAACCATCTACATTTACCTTGATTGAGACCCTGCATAGTCTTCAAATCATATCCCATATTCTGGATAATCTTGAGAGATTGTTGACTATATTTGTCAATTTGGATTCTTCTTTTATCTTTATTTCTAAGATCATCTGTCTGAATAACAGGGATATTTCTAGCCAGACCAAACATAATTTGGTGCTTGTTTTTCTTATCAGACGGAATCACGAAATAAGATTCTTCATGACGTCTATAAGTTACACAAGCTTGTGATAAAGCGGCTACAGGAAGAAGATAGGGAGAAGATATTAGGAACCTTTAAGCATAAGGTCCCACATCGACATGTAGAGGAAAGGAATTTTCCTTATGGTCAATGTATAAGGTTTTCTCTGTATTTATGTCATTTTTATGTTGATGACTTTGATCATCAGAAATAAAGTCATTCTTTCAATAAATTTGACAGCCATATACTCCAAAAGGAAATCTTCATTGATATTAGAAAGTACAGAATGATCAATATTTATATCATTTATAAGTTGACTACTACGCTTTGGATTGATCATTAACGGACCGTCATCCGTCTTCTGCGTAGACTTGCCAAGATTGATGATCAGTGGTGGTTCTGGATCATTCGTACGAGAAGTACGTCCTTTGACCATGATCATAAGAGGTTGAACTTGGCTCTTGGCTGAAATACTCACTGATTGCTCAGATGAAGCCCGAGGTCTTTCTTTAACCTTGATCACCAAAGGTTGGTCATTGACAGGTTGGGGTTGGATTCGGCCTTTGACTTTAATATTCAAAGGTTGCTCTTCCGGAGGATCTTCATTGACAGATTGATCTTCGGCAGGTGATCGATCTTCAGCCATATCCGATATCACCTTCACATGCTCCTGTTTGTAGAGTATTGAATCAGAGAAATAGGCTTCAACACCTTTAAAGGGATTGATATCTGCAAATTCAGTCTTCACAATCCCTTGAGAATTCACGTACTTGAAGCATTGGTGGAGAGTTGAAGGCACAATGTTATGCTCATGTATCCACGGTCTTCCAAGAAGGATGTTGTAAGATACATCTGAGTTGATAACATAAAAGGTCGCCATAGTTCGAAGATCACCAATTTGAATTTTCACACGAATCTTCCCCAGAGGTTTACTCTTTCCAGAATTGAAACCAACTATTGTGGTACTAGTGTAAGTTGAATCACTAGTAGGGATCCTCAAAGGTCGTAGCATACTTTAAAGAATTATGCTAATTGAAGACCCATGATCAATATAAATCCTGTCAATTTTAGTAGATTCAATATACCATGTGTAGCACAGAGGCCTGTCGCGCTTATTATGCTTAAGTAGCATATCTTCTTGTGTGAAGATAATATTAGGAATTGCTTCCATCACACTATGACATTGTGGATACGACACCGGTATATTGTCTGGACTCATGAGTTGAGCTAAGCATGAGTCTGATTGTAGCAAAGCTTCACTCAGAGTTTTTCGGCTTTCTTTAGAAAGACGAAGCAGCTCGAAGATAGGGAGTCCAGCCGGAGTATTAGCTAACTGGACTAGAATATCAAACTTGTATGGCTTCATCACCACCCCTTGATTTGAAGCAGATTTCAATGGGATGTCGAAACAAACTGCCTTCTGTTTCCCTTTCTCAACCACAGATGGTTTAGCAGGAACATGAGATGATTGAGCTGGAAGTGTTTCAGTCACGCCCTCTGCTTCTTGTGAAGTCCCCTCATAATCTTTGTGGTACTCTTTACCAGATCTCATACCAGCATAGGTTTCTTCTTCAGACTCCGGAGAATGAAGTACAATATTACAAGTTTTATTCTTTCTTTCCCTTAGTCTTCTTTTTGTGAGGATTTTTATGAGGGGCCTCAAAACCCAATCCGAGAGTAGATTTCTGACTTTGAAGTCGTAAAGGAAGTCGCATTCCTTTATCATAATTCAAGCCTTCCGCCTTTTGAAAGTCATAGCCCATCTTTTTTATGAGATGGACTGATTTCTGACTATACAGATGAGTGGGTAGCGGACTTTCAATAGATGGTTTAACAGAGGAAGAAGAGACAGAAACCTCTGTAACCACAGAAGAAGGAGGCATAGGGACTTCTGTAGAAGGAGGAATAGAAACCTCTGTAGCCACAGGAGAAGGAAGAATATTTGGGACAGAAAGAAAAATCTATGTAGGAGCTTTCTCATAAGCAGCAAAGACCTGTTGTGCCATGTATAAGGGGATACTATTTATTGCTAACCATTGCCGATGAGTAAGCTTGAGTTTGGTAGGAGGAGCCAAACTTGGAGGGCATATATTCATACCCCTCAGTCTATCCTCCAAAGGAATGCCACCCCATAAATGATCCAAATCATCATGGTCTGGGGTTAAAACATGAGAAATCATGTTGCAGGTTTTGACTTTTTTACCTTTCTTGGATTTTAAAGTTTTACCTTCGTTCTCCATTTCAGGTACTAAATCAGGGTGTACCCACATGATTTCACCATTTTTTAGTGTAAGAGGCAAAAGTCCTTTACTTTACTTTCTGGCAAGCGGGATATTCACAATCTTCATCGTCGCCTTTAGAATTAGGACAATTCCATATGGGCCTTGCTGTGGAGAAAAACCTCCAAATTAAAGAGAAATCATATTGGTTGTGACCGTATGCTCATCGTTGGTTAAAGCGATGGCATTAGCATTTATCAGCTCCTGGATTTTCTTCTTCAAGACATAGCAACCTTGGTAGGATAATTTATGTATCTGTGATAGATATAATACTTGGGATTGTCGGTCAGATTTACCTCATTAGGTCTTTTCGGCTCTGGAATCTGGAGTTTGCCACTCTTTACCAGACATTGGAATATTCCTGGGATATCACTGTCATCGAAAGAGTATTCTTCTTTTGGCTTGGAAGACTCCTGATAATTCGGCATCGTTTTGGGTTTTGAAAGATTAACCACTAAGGTTTCCTTCCCTTTCCTATTACGATTGCCAAAATTATTACCTGAAGAGCTTTTCTTTCTTTTGTCTTCTGAAGCGAAGATCATCCCACGTTCACGAGCCAACCTACCATTGGTCTCGGCAGAAACTTCTGCTATGATGAAAGAGACCCAATCTGTGAATTGAGAGCCCGTAAAGACAGCAATGGATGGTCGCCGATTCATCTTGCATGTATCGATCAATGCTGAATCTGGCATACCCGGAGGCATCTTCAAAGTTGCATGTCGGAAATGTTCGATAAACGTCCGAGTATCTTCTTTCTCCTTTTGCTTGATTTCTATTAGGGAGGACATATTCATGTCCATTCCTCCCTCATAGAAACGGGAGAGAAATATTGCTTTAAATTCGTCAAAAGACGATATACAATTGTCGGGTAGACTGCAATACCAGTCATAAGCTGAACCCGTTAAGCACCCGATGAAAACTCGGGCAAGAAGAGCATCATTCTTCTACAAATGTACAGTCATAATATCAAAATAATTGATATATTGACTGGGAGAAGCCTTTCCATCAAATAACACCATGGATTGTGGCTTAAATTTTGGAGGAAAGGGTACATCATTCCAATGAGGAGGATAAGGTTGCTTAATCCCTAACCTCTGGAGTTGATCCTTGTGCTTCAGAACTTCAAACTGTGCTTTTAGCTCTCGCACTGCTTGAATAGCTTCGCTAGTTTGAGGAAGCACATTCGATTGAATAGTTGTTGGATGTACCGTGAACCCCACCGGAGGTAGTACATCTTCTGGAATGAGAGGATCTGGAACTGCAGAATTTTGGTTGATAGCAGGCTCTTGAGTAAGATTATTCAACGGTGTATCAACCCCTTGACTATCTTGAGTTTGTGCTGCTACCTGAACCGGTGTTACTACTGCTGGTTGAGCAGTTTGCTGAGTCATTATTATTTGATGCATACTTTGCATCATAGTAAGCATGTCCTTCAGTGATTGCTCAACGGCAGAGAGACGCTGTTCTGTATTAGCAGATGACATCTCCGGTTCATCTTCGATAGCATAGAATTCAACCACTCTTGAAGATACAGAGGGATTGGTGTAGAAGTATGAATCAATGCTATCTGTTTTGGACTCCAAAGACTGGGTACCCCCAGCTTTTGAATCAAAAGTCTGCAACTGTCTTTGACTTCTTGATCGAGTATTCTGATATACTCCTTCAAAACTATCAAGAAGTCGATTGAACTGTTGTTGTCCAGGAGTCTGGGATGAGTTATGTCTTGGACGTCATCCCCTGTTGGTATGAGATGCCATGTTGACTGATGCATATGACAGCTCTTGTTCTTGGTCATCAACTGATTGCTGAGACACATTGTAGCCTAGCCGATCAAAAACTGACCGTTTAGAAGCCGAACAGCAACACTTGATTATAATCTGGTGACACTCACAGTGGTGATTTTCTTTGGGGAGTGTCACAGGAGATTTTTTGTGTTTACGCTTTTGTACAAACAGCTCGCGTAAATCAGAAGGAGTGGAAGAAGTAGTATTCTTTATTATATTTGGGACAGAGAATCGTTTAGTCCCTTGTGTATAAAGAAGATTACAGACTGCATTAGCAGAACCAAACTGAGCGTTTTTACGCGCCTAGAGTTGCGTGCGTAAATCCTGAGATTTTTGTGCACAAAGGACTCCATCAACATTACGCATAATTTGAAGGTTTGGTACCTTGCATAAAGCAGTGTAAGGAAGGTTGTTGGTGGAAAACCAAAGTTTTACCAACAATAGAATTCATATTTTTATGATGTATGCGTGTAGGCAAATTTATTTTAGATGCAGAGGCATCATTATGAATTTTATCTACTATGTCACCAATACGCGATTTACCTTTACGCGTAGAGCGCAAAACATGAGTATCTGCCACGTCACAGACGGGAGATTTTCCTTTACGCGTGGAGCGTAAAGCTTGGGTGTCTACCACGTCACAGACGGGAGACTGGTTTTTACGCGTGGAGCATAAAGTTTGGGTGTCTACCACGTCACAGACGGGAGACTGTTTTTTACGCACAGAGCGTAAAGTTTGATTTTTACGCGCAGAGTGTAAAACTTGAGAGTCTGCCACGTCACATACGGAGACTAATTTTTACGCCCAGGGTGTATCACTGAAGTAGAGACTGCCTCGTCACCGATGGGAGTCTCCACAACAGGAGTAGGAAGGATTCCTTTGCCTTCAGAGACAATAGGGAGATCCGAGGATGGTTTGGACTTAGAAATCCAAACTTTTCGCACCTTTCGCGATTACTGAACATTGGAGCAGCGAGTACTACCTCCAGTTCGGAGCATTTCTTCGTAGGCAGTCTGGTCGAAGTACACAACCAGTGTCTTCTTTGCCGATCCGACCGACACATCATCATATTGAGCAATTGCCTTCTCATCGGAGGAGAAGGTCGTCCCCAGTAGAGTTGCCATTTTATTTCACTTAACAAAATGCCTAAAAATTGGCTTTTGAAATAAAATAAGAAAAAGTACAAAAGTACAAGTTGTTCTGGAAAGTATTGCTATGGAAGTCTGATCTGAGAGCGATCACTTTGTTCCTTGGACCATATGATGATGATAAAAAAAAACTGCTTGAAGAAGACGAACAATCGGAAGAACTAAGTCACCGGAAAGGTATCGAGCAACGGCACTGATGGCACAGTCGAATGCTTTCTTGCTTTGCTTCACCCTGTTCTTGAGAAAAATTTTAAGAAATGCATTTGGGAATATCACTCTTAAAGTATGAGTTTTCTCAGAATCTTCTCTCCTGTATCTCTATTGATCTCTTGATGTTGTCTGTGTTGAAAATAAGTCTATTTATAGACTAGACCCTCTGTGCATAAAAAGTAACAAAATTAAGTCTCTACGCGAGTAACTGTCACCCACGATGCAAATCATCCTCTACGCATGTTGACACGTGTCTCATGTAGAGTTTTGATCTCTACGCATGATGACACGTGTTCCACTACTTCAACAAAATAGGGAGAGCACGTACACACGTTCCTCGATAAGTGTGGCATGAAAGCCACGTAAGCAGACCACGTTCTCATATAGCCTGCAAAGATCGGGCGTAAAATGATCCAAAATACACTCCCTGCGTAAAGTAGCAGACTGGGCGTAAAATAGCTCAAAATAGACTTCTCGCGTAAAGTGGCTGAAAAGTAGCCTTGAGCGTAAAATTAGCTCAAATAAACTTTACGTACACAGCATCCTTGAGCGTAAAAAGCTCGAATAGATTTCGTGCATAAAAGAAGCAATTTCTTGAGCGTAAAGTCCATCTGCACACTAAACGACAAGCGTTGGGTTTGGTGAAAAGATCTCCTCGACTTCTGTGTACTGTTGTCAGAAAATTATTCTTTCAGATCAAATATTCACTCGCATTAAATGCGACCTGACTGTCTGTCGCCCACGCGTAAAAGTGGAGGATAGCTCTCGCGTAAAAAGCTTCTTGCGTAAAGGAGCTCGCGTAAAGTCTGAGTTTGACTCAGTTTGAATTGCGTAAAGTTCTCAACTTCTTTGACTTAGTCCATGAAGCACTTTTTACGCTCCTACAATGTCCTTAGACACACTACCCTAGTACATGGGCTTGGGCTTGGTTCGGGTCCAATCCAGGCTAGTTTGGCACAACATGGTCTTCTATACGTCAATAAATTAATTAATAATTAATTAAAATATCTATAGAGGTTAAGTCGCAACTTGGTCTGGTTTTCCTAGTTAGGATATCACTATGGCTCGGCCTTCCCTAACAGGGCTAATACACTAGTCAAAGCACGTCACTGCACTATTCGTGCCACAATTTTTAGTCACCTTGTACTCCAATTCCTAACTATGACTAAGGTCATCTACCGTAATAATTAACTAAATAATTATTTATAACAATCTAAAAATTCACCCTTTTAAATCGAATAAATAATAATAATAAAAATATTTTAAAATTTCCGGGAGGAGGAGTTACAGTGGACGCATAAATTGCCATGCGCCCACACTGTTCTTCTTCTCCAACCTGAGAAGACGAGTTCATGGAACCCATGAACTCCCAAGTCCATAAATCATTCAAAATAATTCAAAATCTAGATTTTTAAAGCTCCATTTTGAGTAAAATTAAATTCTCTACAACATGGAACAATCAAAACTTGAAAGCAAAGAAGTTTGAGAGATCAAAATCCAAAAAAAAAACAAAATTTGAGAAAACTTAGATCTACAAGTTTTAATCCACCAAAACCAAATGTGCTAAGTACTAAAGAGTCTTAGAAGCTTGTAGGGAAGACAATATAACAATAAAAATGGAGTTCCTCCATGAAGGAAGAAGACACTTGCCTAAGGTGGGTGGAGAGAATTAATGGAGGAAGAAGAAGTAAATGAAGAAGTAAGGAAATAATGAGAAAAGAGAGAGAGAGAGAGTGGAGTTGATATTTATATCAATCCTCTCCATCTCTAACCAAAACCAAAATAAACCAAGCCAAGCTAAACCAAGACCAAACCATGCTAGACAAGTCAAAATACGGGTCGAATATCCTTACACGTATACTGGAAATACGTATAACAAAAAAATGGGAGTGACAGCTGTGCTCCCAATATCCCTAATCTTTGTTTTAATAATAAAGATAAAATTAAACCTAAATTACTCTTAATAAAAAAGCATAAAAAGAAAGGGAAAAAGTCAGTGCTGTTACCATTCATTCTCACTCAATTTCTTAAACCTAATAAAACGAAGGGGGAAGAGAAGTATGGTCTCTCATTTATTAAACCAGATCCCTAAAAACCCGTTATGTATTTGTAACCAAAACTAAACATTAGACCCCCAAAAATGTATACAGAACAAAATCGAAGAGAGAAGGGAGAAAAGAGGGCTTCACCGAGCGACGTGGGCGGAGGTGGTGTGCGGGTTCACCGGGACTCGACGCAGCCGCTGGGTTTACGGTCGTGCGACGGAACGGGCGGCTATGGACGGAGAAGTGCCCGACGGAGCCCAGTCGACGGGGCAATTGCTGGGGGGTGCTGTCACGACCCGCACCCTAGAGTAAGGGCACGAGACGTGGGTACGTCTAGCCTACGCCGCAGTGTCGGAGGTAGAACGCTGTCCTAGGTCAAACATCTAACAATATAAAGGTACCTGTATAGTATATACTCTCCGAATGGAGGTGACATAGCAGATACAGTCTCAATCACAACTAAGGTAGAGCGAGATAAAAGATAGGTAAAACATGAAATCCAAAAGAGATACAGCAGATTGAAGTCTAAGTGTCTAAGATACACAAACCCATAAAACGTCTCAAAGCTCAATACAGTAATCCATAGAATAAATACAACTCAATAGAACTGAAATAACTAACTATACAACCTCTACTGTGTCTCCTCTAGGCTAGCAACCAACCTCCAGGCTATCTGTAAAATTTATCAACAGGTACAGTCAGGATAGGAACGAGCACATCTCATCTAGAAAATCCAAGTAAATGACAGAGAACTATAAAACAGTTATAGACAGTTGTATTGATGAAAATGGCAGTTTATATTCAGGTGATGGTAAGAAAGACATAAAGTGCAAAAAAAGTAAATAACTAAACAAGAGAAGAATCATAGCAATGAAGACTGTAAAAAAATAGAACTAGCTGAACCAGGGTAACATGATATAAGTCCAGACAGTAAATGTAAACAAGTGTAAGACCAACATAAATCTAGACAACATGAATCTGATACCAGGTGATTCCAGTACAAGATGAGTCCGGTATGAGATGATTCCAGTCAGTGATCAAAGATTCCAGGGTGAGTCCAGCCTATACTCTAGCAGTGTGTTTTAAATTACCGAGTTTGACATGTAAACAGCTGTAGGTAATACGGCACATCACACACCTGGCCGGGTGTGAGATGGCTATCATTCCAGTAGATTCCAGTTAGGAGATTCCAGATTGGGATATGTCTACATGTCTTACTCTAGTATTTCCCCTCCCAGCAAGTGAATCCAGAATTCTGACACAATGATTCAAGATGAGTCCAGCCAAAATATAATGATACCAGTAAATGATTCCAGTAAATGATTCAAGTAAATGATTCCAGTAGGTGATTCCAGTAATAGAAGCCAGGAATGATGATACCAGTAATAGAGGCCAGAAAATAAATATGTGTCGTATACATGAATCCAGAATATCCATACGTGTTGTAACAGAGAATCACATACAACTAACTAGAACTGAAGTACAGTAATTGACAAATAAATGAGAGAACTATCAGAGAATGTACTCGCCTGATGTCTGAATGTCCAAAGTAAATATACTGTCCGATAAGAGGTGTCTGGTTCCTAATTAGAACAGCACAAGTCACAACAAGTCCAAAATGACAATATGATGTTCTACTATGTATTCTACATGATTCTAGGTCAATCTAGACCAAAGTCAACTCTTGGTCAACTTGGTCAACCCTGAAAGTCAACCTAGGTCAACTATGGTCAAACTAGGTCTAACAAGTCTAAATTAGGTCAAACAAGTTATTCTAGGTCTAAACAAACTAAGTATATGCAAATTAAGTATCCAAGATAGCTACTAACTCATAGCCTAAGTCACTTGCTAAACCAAGCACAAAACTAAACCATAAGCTAACAAGACACACAAACTTAGTCATATAATGTATAAATATATTATTCACATTCACATATTCATATACATAGATATATATAGGAAAGCTATATATATATATATATATATATATATATATATATATATATATATATATATATATATATATAAAGGGAGGTAAAAGAGTAAGTGAGTATGTGTGTGTTTGGCATGTGTGTGAAAGGATATGTGTTAATGTTCTAAAATTTAGTGATAGGTAGGTGTATGTGACATGGGATACATGATGTCAAAGGGTGTATGAATGCATGTGTGTAAAAGGTTATAGGTTAACTTAGTTTATAGAAATACATACATACATACTTACCTTGTATACATGCATACATACATATCATGTATATTATATTTACATGATACATACATGTATACTTGTATTATATTATACTTACATTCATGCATATTAGATACTTGTATTTATATTAACATATTGCAAACATTCATTTCATTCATGCATCTATGCATTACCTACATGTTTTATACATATGCATACATTGTATATTCATATCATTTCATACATTAACATAGAGACATACAAACATACACACATCATATATTTTATACCTTGCATTACCTACATATCATGTTATATATTATCATTCATTCCTTTCATATATTACATTCTATATTACCTATATACATATATTTCCTCCATTCATTCATGCTTGCATTATATACTCTACATTACCATACATGTTATCATTATATATTGCATTATAATATTTATACATTATGCATTCATATCTATTATTACATATATATCTTGCATTCATATCTAGCATTCATTATATACTTTCATGAATACATTGTATATCATTCTTTCATTCATGCATTGCTTATATGCATTATATTAATAGCATTCCTACATGCTTGCATTCAACCATATATATAAATTAATGTAAAGAGAATATATATCATATATATATCATTTTATTCATCTAACATATCATGCATTACATACTCTATATTCATTTAATATCCATACTACATAGGCTCATAGGTTACACAAAATGCATATATCGTATAGTCACTCTTCTACTTAAACCAATACTGTACCAATTGGGCATTCATTAAATTCTAGGATTAAAGTATGTTGTAACTCTTCATGTTAGCTTTCTGAAACTTTAAACGGATCTCATTTTCATGTCCGGAAGCTCCCGAAATCGCAAAAATACCGAAAAATATTCGTCTTTCGTACAGCTGACACTCAAATAATTCTACAGAAAGTTATAGAAAGAATTTGGCATATTAAAATATATATTTGGAAAGCTAACTTCGATACGGTTCTTTCAAAAAAATGGGAGATAAATCGAAGTTCTAAGCTAAAAGTTATGACATTTCTAAGTTGCTTTGGTTAATAAAAACGTGGATAAAAATTATGACGGATTTGACAAAAGAACACATATAGGCCAAGATACTTGGATACAAACATAGGTATCCAAATGAAACTCATTTTAACCATCTTAACTAAGATCAATCCACTCTCTAACCATCTAACCACACACACAAATATATATATATATATATATATATATATATATATATATATATATATATATATATATATATATATATATATATATATATATATATATATATATATATATATGCACACAAGTGTCCAAAATATATATATGCACACAAGTGTCCAAAATAGGGTTTTTTTTTTTCCACTAGGACACAATTACAACACAAAGGACACTCCTATGACCTCCAAATGGACACGAAATGGACATGGAATGGAGATACAACCATGGGGGTCATTCCTATGGGTTCAAAATAGACCTATATGCATGAGGAAATGAAAAGGAGAAGGGATTTATACCTCCCGGTAGATCGAATCGAAGAAAAGTCTTCCCGGAGCGACACCGACACGTAGAGATTCCAAAAGGACACGAACGAGCTCCGAATCCTCCCAAACTTGGGTAGCTTACTCCTTAGCTAGAATGGAGAAGGAAAGAAGAAGATTTGGTGGCGAAATGGAAGGATTTGGTGGAAAAATTGCTAGGGATTGCTCTCTAGAAATTTGGGGAAGAACAAGAGAGAGAGTGTGGATGAGAATAATTAAATGAACTTGAGCCTATCCTCTCCCAAAGTGGCTGGCCATATGGGGCTATTTGTCCTATTATGGTAAGGTCCAAAATGCCCCCACTAACCTATTCTATTAGTATTAGAAAAGGGCTAATTGGTTGGGGCTAAATTAGTCATTCTAAAGTCTCTAATCACACTAACCTTATCCATAATAATTAGTCTAACCTCTAACTAAAATATTTCTATCATGTGGGCCATGGCTAACTAATGTGTGGGTCCACTAAAGTCAACACTTCTCCCGGGTCCCCGTTTCAAGTCGGATTGAGCTGAAATTCGAACCCGACTCAAATAATCCCAAAACAATATCATAAATAATAAAATAAATTTCAAAAATATTTCAAAAATACAAAATGACAAAAATATCCATGTTCCTGAAAACTGGGGATGACAAATTCCTCGAAATTAAAACCAAACAATAGTAAAATGTCAAAATCACAAGTCATAATTTTAAATAGTTTAAAAATGATTAAAAATGACCAAAAAATCATAATATGAAATAATAATCAATAAATAATAATTATAATTACAAAATTTCAAAATTACCCTCATCTGAAAAACTGGGTGTTACAATCCTACCCATCTTATAAAAATTTTGTCCTCGAAATTAAGATGATCGCACCCCCTTCTATGTCAAACATAGTCAAGGGTCAATCACTAGTCAATTTCTCAACATCCAAGTACTTGGTCATCAACTGGTCAACTTCTTAGGATTTTACCTATGCTAGCTATCTAGGTGTTGGCAACTAGAATTTAACAAAAAAGAAACTCTATAATAGACTAGCTCTTAACTTTCCAATCCTATCAAGTCACCTATAACTAAATACCTACAAGCTAAGCACATGAATACCAAATACCATATATATATATATATATATATATAAAAAAAAAAAAAATATATATATATATATATATATATATATATATATATATATATACATATGCTCAAGAACAACAACCCATCACATATATCCTAAGTATATCATCTATATATATATATATACATGACTGATCAACCAAGGGTTAAGGCAGACTAAACTTATAAGGGTCTGAAACAATGCTTAGAACTAGGATAAGGATGAATGGTCTGAATCAAGGGGACATGGTATCTAGTGAAGGGTCTGCACACTGCCTATAAAGGTGATCAACACAAAGGAACTCAACATGAAGAGAACTTAACTAAAATGGAAAACTGAACCAAGTATAGGCTAAACAACATGTTTATAACCCTATACAACAATGGCCTATAGATACCAATTAACCTATATCCCATATGCCAATATCATCTGCAATCTATCTATGCAAATAGACCTCTCGGTCTTAGGTAAAACTACAACTATACTCAAAGGCAGGCTCTGGTCATGGGTGCCTCACTGGAAAAGGTAAGGAAAAGTAGTAATAATCATCAAGGCTGTAAGGCATACTAACATCCTATGTGTAACTGGTTGGTATTATAGATAACAGGATAATTATCTGCAATGGATTACTATTCTAACACCAATGCTAACTATCACCTCTAGGGTACAGACACTCTACAAAGTCATCATACCATTATATGAAGGAACTACCTATGAATAAGCTCTACAAAACTAAATATCCCTACTCCTAAGTCATTTATAACAATCAAAAGGGTATGATGTTTAAACCTTCTCAAGATACAATCTGTTAATCATATGTGTCTGTCCAAAATCATGTTGTCCAGAGTCTTCATCATGCTAGTGAGCAAGGCTACGATAATCACAGAGTCCTTGACTAAGGTACGGACCTCTAGGTTCATGGTATTTAAAAATTTTGCACTGTCGCATGCGACGGCAAAAATCTTAAATTCTCATACCCGTGAATACATCCAAAATCTGACTACATGTCCTCACTATGCCAACTAACACGACTATCGAGGATTTTAGATCCCATGATTTAGGCGACCTAGCCCATATAAATTTCTCAGAAGAAAAACAAACACAACAAAAGAGTAACATGACAAAATTAATCAATCAACAAGGAACAGATGGAATCGGATTTCAAGATAATTATAAAAGACAATTGCGGGAATGGAATTGAGAAGAACGGAACTTGCAGCAAGATCTCCAACGGTCTGTGCATCCTCGACTGTCCTGACGATAGCTCGCCCTGCTGGTTTCCTCCAGCCTGATGCTGATACTGCACAAATCTCTGCTGCTGATACTGCATGAATCGCTGCTGCTGAGAGAAACCAGAAATGAAGGGAAAAGTCTCTGTACAGACGGAGGTGCACCTCCAATGTAGCAGAAACGCCAACCTGAGTCGGCACAACAGAAGCTGCGGTCTCGAGGCCCTGATGAACAGGACGAGAGATGGCCAGCCTCTCGATAGTATCCCCCGAACCGAAGCGATGAGATCGTGTCTTCATAACCATCATGAAGACAGATCAAAACAAGAAGCAATTTTTGAGAATGAAGCAAAAATTTAAAGGAGAACAGTTTATATTCAAGGGAAGTCAATAAGCAACAATTTTAGACAAAAGGAATCGGATTAAGAGTTTTTCCTAATGTGATTGAGTACCTCCAAAATATCCTAATCCTACTGCAGGCTGTAGTGATACTCTAGTTCGAATACCACTACATAAACTTGACCTGCATGGTCCACCACTAAAAACGTGTCACGACCCGCACCCTAGAGTATGGGCACGAGACGTGGGTACGTTCATCCTACGCCGCAGTGTCGACGGTAGAACGCTGTCCTAGGTCAAACATCTAACAATATAAAGGTACCTGTACAGTATATACTCTCCGAATGGAGGTGACATAGCAGATACAGTCTCAATCACAACTAAGGTAGAGCGAGATAAAAGATAGGTTAAAACATGAAATTCAAAAGAGATACAGCAGATTGAAGTCTAAGTGTCTAAGATACACAAACCCAGAAAACATCTCAAAGCTCAATACAGTAATCTATAGAATAAATACAACTCAATACAACTGAAATAACTAACTATACAACCTCTACTGTGTCTCCTCTAGGCTAACAGCCAACCTCCAGGCTATCTGTAAAATTTATCAACAGGTCCAGTCAAGACAGGAACGAGCACATCTCATCTAGAAAACCCAAGTAAATGATAGAGAACTATAAATCAGTTATAGACAGTTGTATTGATAAAAATGGCAGTTTATATTCATGTGATGGTAAGAAAGACATATAAAGTGCAAGGAAAGTAAATAACTAAACAAGAGAAGAATCATAGCAATGAAGACTGTAAAAAAATAGAACTAGCTGAACCAGGGTAACATGATATAAGTCCATACAGTAAATATAAACAAGTATAAGACCAACGTAAATTCAGACAAATGAATCTGATACCAGGTAATTCCAGTACAAGATGAGTCTGGTATGATATGATTCCAGTCAGTGATCAAAGATTCCAGGGTGAGTCCAGCCTATACTCTAGCAGTGTGTTTTAAAATACCGAGTTTGACATGTAAACGGCTATAGGTAATACGGCACATCACACACCTGGTCGGATGTGAGATGGCTATCATTCCAGTAGATTCCAGTTAGGAGATTCCAGATTGGGGTATGTCTACATGTCTTACTCTAGTATTTCCCCTCCCAGCAAGTGAATCTAGAATTCTGACACAATGATTCAAGATGAGTCCAGCCAAAATATAATGATACCAGTAAGTGATTCCAGTAAATGATTCCAATAGGTGATTCCAGTAATAGAAGCCAAGAATGATGATACCAGTAATAGAGGCCAGAAAATAAATGTGTGTCGTATACATGAATCCAGAATATACATACGTGTTGTAACAGAGAATCACATACAACTAACTAGAACTGAAGTACAGTAATTGACAAATAAATAAGAGAACTATCAGAGAATGTACTCGCCTGATGTCTAAATGTCCAAAGTAAATATACTGTCCGATGAGAGGTGTCTGGCTCCTAATCAGAACAGCACAAGTCACAACAAGTCCAAAATGACAATATGAAGTTCTACTATGCATTCTACATGATTCTAGGTCAATCTAGACCAAAGTCAACTCTTGGTCAACTTGGTCAACCCTGAAAGTCAAACCTAGGTCAACTATGGTCAAACTAGGTCTAACAAGTCTAAATTAGGTCAAACAAGTTATTCTAGGTCTAAATAAACTAAGTATATGCAAATCAAGTATCCAAGATAGCTACTAACTCATAGCCTAAGTCACTTGCTAAACCAAGCACAAAACTAAACCATAAGCTAACAAGGCACACAAACTTAGTCATATAATGTATATATATATTATTCACATTCACATATTCATATACATAGATATATATATAGGAAAGCTATATATATAGGCACATACATATATATATATATATATATAGAAAGAGAGGTAAAAGAGTAAGTGAGTATGTGTGTGTTTGGCATGTGTATGAAAGGATATGTGTTAATGTTCTAAAATTTAGTGATAGGTAGGTGTATGTGACATGGGATACATGATGTCAAAGGGTATATGAATGCATGTGTGTAAAAGGTTATAGGTTAACTCAGTTTATAGAAATACATACATACATACTTACCTTGTATACATGCATACATACATATCATGTATATTACATTTACATGATACATACATGTATACTTGTATTATATTATACTTACATTCATACATATTAGATACTTGTATTTATATTAACATATTGCAAACATTCATTTCATTCATGCATCTATGCATTACCTACATGTTTTATACATATGCATACATTGTATATTCATATCATTTCATACATTAACATAGAGACATACAAACATACACACATCATATATTTTATACCTTGCATTACCTACATATCATGTTATATATTATCATTCATTCCTTTCATATATTACATTCTATATTACCTATATACATGTATTTCCTCCATTCATTCATGCTTGCATCATATACTCTACATTACCATACATGTTATCATTATATATTGCATTACAATATTTCTATATTATGCATTCATATCTATCATTACATATATATCTTGCATTCATATCTAGCATTCATTATATACTTTCATGCATACATTGTATATCATTCTTTCATTCATTCATGCATTGCTTATATGCATTATATTAATAGCATTCCTACATGCTTGCATTCAACCATATATATAAATTAATGTAAAGAAAATATATATCATATATATATCATTTTATTCATCTAACATATCATGCATTACATACTCTATATTCATTTAATAGCCATACTACATAGGCTCATAGGTTACACAAAATGCATATATCGTATAGTCACTCTTCTACTTAAAATCAATATTGTACCAATTGGGTATTCATTAAATTCTAGGATTAAAGTATGTTGTAACTCTTCGTGTTAGCTTTCCGAAACTTTAAACGGATCGTATTTTCGTGTCTGGAAGCTCCCAAAATCGCGAAAATATCGAAACACGTTCGTCTTTCGTACAGCTGACACTCAAATAATTCTATAGAAAGTTACAAAAAAAATTTGGCTTATTAAAATATATATTTGGAAATCTAACTTCGATACGGTTCTTTTAAAAAAAACGGGAGATAAATCGGAGTTCTAAGCTAAAAGTAATGACATTTCTAAGTTGCTTTGGTTAATAAAAACGTGGATAAAAATTATGACGGATTTGACAAAAGAACACATATAGGCCAAGATACTTGGATACAAACATAGGTATCCAAATGAAACTCATTCTAACCATCCTAACTAAGATTAATCCACTCTCTAACCATCTAACCACACACACAAATAAATATATATATATATATATATTTTTTAATATATGTATATATATATATATATATATATATATATATATATATGCACACAAGTGTCCAAAATAGGGGGTTTTTTCCACTAGGACACAATCACAACACAAAAGACACTCCTATGACCTCCAAATGGACACGAAATGGACACGGAATGGAGATACAACCATGGGGGTCATTCCTATGGGTTCAAAATAGACCTATATGCATGAGGAAATGAAAAGGAGAAGGGATTTATACCTTCCGGTAGATCGAATCGAAGAAAAGCCTTCCCAGAGCGACACCGACACGTAGAGATTTCAAAAGGACACGAACGAGCTCCGAATCCTCCCAAACTTGGGTAGCTTCCTCCTTAATGGAGAAGGAAAGAAGAAGATTTGGTGGCGAAATGGAAGGATTTGGTGGAAAAATTGCTAGGGATTGCTCTCTAGAAATTTGGGGAAGAACAAGAGAGAGAGTGTGGATAAAAATAATGAAATGAATTTGAGCCTATCCTCTCCCAAAGTGGCTGGCCATATGGGGTTATTTGTCCTATTATGGTAAGGTCCAAAATGCCCCCACTAACCTATTCTATTAGTATTAGGAAAAGGGCTAATTGGTTGGGGCTAAATTAGTCATTCTAAAGTCTCTGATCATACTAACCTTATCCATAATAATTAGTCTAACCTCTAACTAAAATATTTCTATCATGTGGGCCATGGCTAACTAATGTGTGGGTCCACTAAAGTCAACACTTCTTCCGGGTCCCCGTTTCAAGTCGGATTGAGCTGAAATTCGAACCCGACTCAAATAATCCCAAAACAATATCATAAATAATAAAATAAATTTCAAAATATAAAATGACAAAAATACTCCTGTTCCTGAAAATTGGGGGGTGACAAATTCCTCGAAAATAAATCCCAACAATAGTAAAATATCAAAATCACAAGTCATAATTTTAAATAGTTTAAAAATGATTAAAAATCACCAAAAAATTATAATATGAAATAATAATCAATAAATAATAATTATAATTACAAAATTTTAAAATTACCCTCATCTGGAAAACTGGGTGTTACAGGTGCCGGCGTCGGGGAGCCTGGCGTCGTCCATAGGGCGCAGTGGCGCCAGCGCTGCGGGGATCGACGGATGGAGCACGGGCGGCATCGGCCACAGGGCGCAGTGGTACGGTGAAGCTGTCCGGGGTGTGGAGGAACGGTGAAGGGCAGAGGATGGTGGTGGCGTGTAGGGAGGGGTTACGGCGGTCGCTCACCGGTCAGGTGAGCGTTGGGGGTCTTTTCCCTTTCTTTTCTCCTTTTTTGGGTGTGATTGTGGTAGTGGTCGGTGGTGGTGGAGGTGGTGTTGGTGGCGGGTGTTGGCTAGGGGGAGTGGTGGTGTCGTGGTGGTAGCGTTGTTTGATGTGAATCTGGTGGTGTTGTGCTTCCTGTGGTGGAGGCGGAGATGGGGGACCGGTGATGGCCAAGGTGGCGTTGTGGGAGTATGCGGGGGTCGGAATGTTAATGGAGGTCGAGAGGTTGGCCGGCCAGGGGGTTGTGTCGACCAAGGTGGCCGGAGGGCCGAGGAGGAGGAGATGGGTGAGTCGGGCATGATGGTGGTGGTATTTGTGAAGTGTGTGGGGGACTTGGCCGGAGTGGTCCGGGTTGGAGACATGGAAGGTGCACTGTTGGGTGGCGAAGCTCAAGGAGAATGGGCCAGGAGGTGGCCGGGGAGGAAGGTAGCGGACGGGCGGCCACCGGCTGGAGGAGAAGGCTGTGGAGGTGGCGGTGGTCGTGTTTGGAGACGGGTCGGGAATGGCAGTGGACTGTGGCGTCTGAGATTGGTATAGGATTTAGAAAATTTGTTATGTTTAATGTTGGGGAGTCCCCAATATATATATGGTAGGGTAGGAAATCCTGTTGGCGGAATTGTAAATGTAATAGTGGTAGAAAATAATGGAAAACACTAACAACTAACATTAATGCTAACAACTAATTTACTAATTATTAGTCAATAATTCATTTAGTGAATATTTACTAGCTAATTACAATTTAGCTACTAAATATTCAATAACTAGCTAAATCCAAAGCCTTAACCCACAATCCAAGTATAAGGCTTGGTAGGCTAAATCAGGACCGAAATGGTCTTAGTCCATCACGAGGAAAAATCGTATAACTACCCAATTATCGCAAACCTTTATGACTAAGATAAAATAGTAAATAAAAATATTTATGTTTCCTTCTACCAAGTTTTTATCAAACTGTACTCTTTTTCCTTCGACCAAGTTTTTATCCCATTGGATTTTTCTTGGCAAGGTTTTAATGAGGCAGTTTATCACGCTTACTCATTTTATATGGATATGTACTCTTTTTCCTTCGTTCAAGTTTTTATCCCATTGATTTTTTTTCTTGACAAGGTTTTAACGAAAAATATTCCATACATATGGACATCCAAGGGGGAGCGTTGTAAATGGATGTCCATTAGTTTCTATAACCTATGGCTTTTAGGTTCATAACATTGTAACATATGCTCTTTGGTTTCATAACCTATGAAACATTTGTCCCTTGGTATGGCAATATAAGCCTATATAAAGGCCATATTTGATGAATGATATACACAACTTTTTTCTCCATTTTCTCGTGTTGCTCTCTCTCTCTCTAGTTTACAACACTAATTACAATTTATCTACTAAATATTCAATAACTAGTTAAATCCAAAGCCTTAGCCCACAATCCAAGTCTAAGGCTTTGTAGGCTAAACCAGGACCGAAATGGTCTTAGTCCATCGCAAGGAAAAATCGTATAACTACCCAATTATCGCAAACCTTTATGACTAAGATAAAATAGTAAATAAAAATATTTCTGTTTACAAATCACAACTCGAGAAATATTTTCTTTATATAAAAATAAATATTTAAAACTTATAGATTTTCTCAAATTCAATTAAGATGGAATTTTATATAATATAGTTTTCAAAACCAAGGACTCAACAAAATACCGTTAGCACTTTACGATCGAAAATACGCTCAATATTAAAATTCACGATTTTTTAAGTTTTGAAAAAATTAGTAAAAATAAATTTTTTTAAAAAAGTAAAAAAAAATACAGAATTCGGTTAACGGAAGTTACAAATCCGTTGTCATCTCTAGTCAAGACCGAATATCGGATCGATTGACTAACATGAATAGATTATATGTCCATCTTTCCATGTAACAGAAAGGAGAAGAAGAAAGAGAAAAAAAAAAAAAAAAGAAACAACGAATCAAAATTGCAAAGGAAAAGACGCACACAAACTCAACAATGCCATTATGGCATTGTCAGTTCCTTCGTAGCTCACAAATGGAAGGCCTAGGACACATGACCCAGGACACAGATGAGTCATGCTGGCCCAAAACCAGTTAAACGTGAACTGGAAAAGAAAGCTCTTTCCCAAGAACCCTTTCCCTGTGGAGTGAGCACACACACTCTCGAGTTAAACTTTGATACAGCCGGTGTATGACAGGTGGGCCCCTCCTATATATATTTGGTTACACGGTTTACGAAAAAATAGGTGGGGCCCACCTGTCATACACCCGGCTGTATCAAAACTTTGATACAGCCGGCTGTATCAAAGTTTTCTCCCACACTCTCTCTCTCTCCCTCTCTCTCTCTCTCCTCTTTTGTAGCCGAACCTTGTCCTTTCTGAAATATCTACTCTGGCCTGTTTGGTACGCGGTATGTGCGAAGAAAGTGAGGTAAAACTGCCACTTTCAATGAAAGTGTGAGCAGTTTCAGCGTTTGGATGGGAGAGTAATTTGTGAGGTAAGTGCCTAATCACTGCATGTCAGAGTTGCTGTCCCTCCAAATTTATTCAACATTGAGTTACACCAAAAATATGGTGCAACTGAGTTGCAAGTGGGAGATGGTGTCTCTCTTCATCTTCTTCGTAAACTCCATGCTGGTTCAAAGTCCAAAGCGGCGCCGGCACCACCTGCCACCTTGGCCGTCGGGGAGGCCGACGTCGGAGACGGGGACACAAGGCGGAGCACGCCGGAGGCCGACGCCGGAGGTGGGGCACACGAGGCGGGGTACGCCGGAGGCCGCTGCCGGAGGTGGGGCACACGAGGCGGGACAGTGACCACCTTGGACTGCCGAAGGAGGAAGAGGAGGCGCCGGTCGTCGCTCTCCCGACCAAACCAAAAGAAGAAAAAGAAGAATCGGAAGTGGAGTGGAGAGAGAGAGAGAGAGAGAGAGAGGGGGAGAGAGAGAGTGGATTGTGGATGTGCTGTGTTGGGTTTGAGTAGAAATAGTTGGCTGTGTAATGGATTGGGAAGAGAGCATAGAAGACTCTAGAGGAGAAATAGTTGGCTGTGTAATAGATTTTTTAAAAGCATTTTTAATAATTACTTCATTTAATTATGATAATTATTTTCTGTTCATCCAATTTAAGTTTTTAGCTGATTCTCTTGATATTTGGTTATTAGCTAAAGGCAAATTACGTTATTAGCTAATTCTCTTGATATTTAAGTTATTAGCTAATTCTCTGTAATACTCATGAAATATAAGGGGGTTGGTGTATTTATTTCTATAAAAAATATATATATATTTTAGTTATGTTTTCTTTTGAATAATTTAATTATGAGTTACAATATCTCCAACCCCAACATCCACTTTCAACAATCATCCAAACAATCGAACTTATTTTCTCTCCACTTTCAACAACCATCCAAACACCAAACCCAATTTTCTTCCACTTTCACCAGACAAAAAGTACTACAACCAAACACATTTTGGAAAGTGACACTTGCTGCAAGTCTACGAAAACTCAACTTGCTGCAAGTGCCACTTTCATACTTTCAAAGAGTTACATCTATCCAAACAGCCCCTCAGAGAGAATGCAAAAGCTGAGGGCACTTCCCACAATATGAATGAAGTGAGGGAACAATCCAATGGAGCCTCTCTTTCAAGAAGCAAGCACTGATAGATTGAAAGATTATTATACCCTCCTCTTTTACTACAAGACATCCCTATGTTAAAAAAAAAAAAAAAAAAAAAAAAATTGCCCACCTGCCACCAATGTTTTAAAATCCGGACCGATATTCAAACCGAATTTTTTGGTACAGATCAGACCGAAGTTCAACTAGGTTCAACCAGAATTCAAATAGACTTGATTTGATTTGGTTCAAATAAGTAATATATACATATTTACTTCTTGATTTAGTTTGGTTTGGTCATAAGTATGTTGATTTGGTTTAATTTTACAACTATAAGTTTGATCAAAATCAAACCAAAAATCAAATGGCCCAAATTTTATATGATAATTTTGTTTGAATTTTTTTTAAAAAGAAACCAAAAATTGGCCGGTTCACCGAATGAATCCGATTTTGACAAAAAAATTGACGATTTTTTAAAAGATTCGATTTTAGTCGAATCGGACCGATTTTTTTGGCATAAATCGATTGGATCCGGTCCAACCACCGGTCCGATCGGGGTTTACGACATTGCCTGCCACGAAACCATGTAGAAGACGACGACCCATAAATTCAGTTGGAACTGGGGTGAACTGAGAACTGAGATGTCAACTAACTTGTATGAAAAAAACATGTAAAAAAGAAGATAGTAGTTTCGCATAGTAGATACAGATAATTGACACAATATTTGAACTAGATTCGTACAAGTATTTTATGCAGAGTTAAGTGGGATTAAGTAAGGACAAGTTAAGTAATGGGGGAGAGGAGTCGATACATATAAACTTGCTTGTATTGGAGTAAGAGTTAAGTGGGATGTGTTTAATAACTCTGGTTTGGATTGAAGGTTTTGAACGAGAGTAGAATTAATAAAAATATTATAGTTGCCAAAATATCCTTATTGCATATATAATAAAATTAAATTTGATTGAAATTTTAATTAGAACTTGTCAAAATATCTTCACAAATGATGAAGCTACGGAGTAACATGTTGAAAGCAAAAATGATGAAGCTACGGAGTAACATGTTGAAAGCAAAAAAAAATTAAAAAAATCATGATATTTTATTGGACAAATAAGGATATTTATGACTTTTTAAACAAAATCTCACAATCCCCCTCGTTAACTCTCCGACTGGAGTTAAAAACAGAAAAAAGATGGTTAAACAAACCATCATTTAACCCTCTATAACTTTTTCTCATAAATTTTCACCCTCAAACCAAGCATGATCTTTTTTTCCTCACTTAACTTTCTCTCACTTAACCCTCAATTTAAGCAGACCCTGAAGGACAACATTTAAAAATATACGTGAAGAATGCAGAATAGCGGCAAACGTACTATAATTTTTACTAACGGAAAACGAAATTATTGGCCACTAGGATTCTTTTAAGTAAGATATTTAGACGCAAAACTAGCATTTTACTTTCATTATCCTATGTTATATGAAAATAAATTCTATAATAACAGGAGTGGAATGAAAGAAATAATTTGTTAATAACCAATTTAAGATACAATCTGGTAATCATATATGTCTATCCGTAATCATGATACCCAAAATTATATATGTTACATGAACACGTACAGGAGATAATAAGGTAGACTAATGTATTCTAAATGGAAAATCGAACTCAACTAAACATGAAAAATATCACACATTAACCACATGAGTTAGAAAAAATATTTGAATATAATTAGATAATATTTTTATTATGTGTCAGTATACAAGTAAGTGTATTTACTAGTACAAAGAAAGATTTCCAAGCAAAAAAGACAAAGGAGTGGATGGGAAGTTACGCGAAAGAAGCAAAAGTCATTCAAGAATGAAAAACGGATGGGAAGCAAATGGATTTCCTTGTTGTAGAAAGATTTTCCAAGCAATGGAGACAAAAGGACTGAGTACAAGTTAAAAGAAGCAGAAGTCATATAATTCAACTAATTAAGATTAGCCTTCATTTCTTGCATCGGAATAAAAAATATATATTGCTTTCACTTAAGAAAGGCTACAATAAATAAGTCCGATCAGAAATAAGTCCGACAAAATTTAAAACTTGGACAAACCTCTTTATTTAGGCCGACCATCAGACTCAATGTGACCCCTCAAGCTGTCATTGTCGCAAGCAAGATCAGGATCGACCCACAATAAAGTGCCATGATCGTAAAATCAAGATCGACCCACAATAAGAATCAAGTGAGAAATAAAATTAGTTCCCGATAACTCACCAAATCTGAATCTACCCTCATTAAGTAATTATGCAATATGCAACATGCTACTATAATTTTGTTCTGGGTCTTGACAATGTAAGTTGGTTCTTGCCACTGCCAAGGATCTTAAAGCATTTCTTAAGTACATCAATAGATATGAGGAATACAAAACTAATGACGCTCCCTTCCGGAAGACAAAAAAAAAATTGCAAAACTTTTATTTGTCCTATAAAAAAATTCTTATGAGGAAGACAAACTTTCCATCTTTTTTATGAACATAATGAAGTATGAGAAAGACAAAACTCACCTAGTCCAGAAGATATGGAGAGAACAAAAAAAAAGAACATCAAGATATTTTTATAGGACAAATAAAGGATATTTATGTCTTTTTAAATAAAGACCCTGGTTCCCCCTCCTCCGAGCCGGAGCTTAAAAAATGAACAAAAGAAGATTAAATTAAGCCCACTTAACCCTTTATGACTCTTCCTTCCAAACCTCCACCCTCAAACCAAACTGAATTTTTTCTTCCCCTTACTTAACTTTTCCACTTACCTCTATTAACCCTCAATCCAAATAGACTATGAGTAAAAAAAAAATTATTTTTACTTAACAAATGATTATAATAAATAAGGTCAGTCTAGAGATAAGTCCGACAAAATTTGGACTTGGCCAACACCCTCTACTTAGGGTGACCATCAGGCTCAGCGTGACCTCATAAGAGGCCACGGTCGCAAGTGATCCCTCAAGATCGACCTACAATAAGAATCAAAAGACAACCAAATTTAGCTTCAAATCGGACAATCCAACCCTCAAGTCGATCGGCCTGGATGATGAACTCCTAAATTGTGATTATTTTTGTAGTAATTTATATAGCTTTTTTTTATTGGATGCTGCTATTAGCACTCCTAAAATGTCATTCAGCACTCCTCTTTAATTTTTTTTAACATTCAAATTACAAATCTATCCCTACATTTAATATAGCATTAATTTGTGCATGTATAGAGAGAGGAGTGTAGAACAACATTTTAAGAGTGCCAATAATGTTAATGCAAAGGTAAATTTGGAATTTGAATTTTAAAAATTAAATAGAAGTGCTGAATGACATTTTAGGACAAATAAAGGATATTTATGTCTTTTTAAATAAAGACCCTCGTTCCCCCTCCTCCGGGTCAGAGGTTAAAAAATGAACAAAACTAGATTAAATTAAGCCCACTTAACCCTCTATGACTTTTCCTTCCAAACCTCAACCCTCAAACCAAACTGAATTTTTTCTTCCCCTTAACTTTTCCACTTAACTTTCTTAACCCTCAATCCAAATAGACCCTGAGTAAAAAAAATTATTTTTACTTAAGAAAGGATTATAATAAATAAGGTCAATCAAGAGATAAGTCCGACAAAATTTGGACTTGGCCAACACCCTCTACTTAGGGTGACCATCAGGCTCAGCGTGACCTCATAAGAGGCCACGATCGCAAGTGATCCCTCAAGATCGATCCACAATAAGGATCAAAAGACAACCAAATTTAGCTTCGAATCGGACAATCCAACCCTCAAGTCGATCGGCCTGGATGATGGAACTCCTAAATTGATTTATATAGTTTTTTTTTTTATTGGGTGCTGCTATTAGCACTCTTAAAATGCCATTCAGCACTCCTCTTTAATTTTTTTTAACATTCAAATTACAAATCTATTCCTACATTAAATATAGCATTAATTTGTCCATGTATAGAGAGAGGAGTGTAGAATAACATTTTAAGAGTGCCAATAATGTTAATGCAAAGGTAAATTTGGAATTTTAATTTTAAAAAATTAAAAAGAAGTGATGAATGACATTTTAGGACAAATAAATGATATTTATGTCTTTTTAAATAAAGACCGTCGTTCCCCCTCCTCCGAGTCAGAGGTTAAAAAATGAACAAAAGGAGATTAAATTAAGCCCACTTAACCCCTCTATGACTTTTCCTTCCAAACCTACACCCTCAAACCAAACTGAATTTTTTCTTCCCCTTAACTTTTCCACTTAACTCTCTTAACCCTCAATCCAAATAGACCCTGAGTAAAAAAAATTATTTTTACTTAACAAAGGATTATAATAAATAAGGTCAATCAAGAGATAACTCCGACAAAATTTGGACTTGGCCAACACCCTCTACTTAGGGTGACCATCAGGCTCAGCGTGACCTCATAAGAGGCCACGGTCGCAAGTGGATCCCTCAAGATCGACCCATAATAAGGATCAAAAGACAACCAAATTTAGCTTCGAATCAGACAATCCAACCCTCAAGTCGATCGGCCTGGATGATGAACTCCTAAATTGATTTATATAGCTTTTTTTTTTATTGGGTGCCGCTATTAGCACTACTAAAATGTCATTCAGCACCCCTCTTTAATATTTTTTAACATTTAAATTACAAATCTATTCCTATATTAAATATAGCATTAATTTGTGCATGTATAGAGAGAGGAGTGTAGAATAACATTTTAAGAGTGCCAATAATGTTAATGAAAAGGTAAATTTGGAATTTGATTTTTAAAAAATTAAAGAGAAGTGCTGAATGACATTTTAGGAGTGCTAATAGCAACACCCTTTTTATTTTATTAAGAGAATAGACACAATAAAAATGGCATACATGCAAATTAATATCGATTTAAAAATAAATGTGAAAGGATGGTTCCTAAGTATACTATGAAGGGTCGATTACTATGTCATAAATTACATGATTATGTGTTGAACAAATTGATCATTTATATAATTATATTATATATCGAACATATTTATTCATATCGCTAGATGCAATTAACGCACCTAATTTCATATATGTTTCCAGAGGATATGATTTAGTAGAACAAACTAACAAAGGAAAAAAAAAAATCAAACAACCGACCCCAAATATCTATCATTTCCTTGGTTGAAGAAAACAAAATTCACAAGCAGCTTTAATCGGCTGTCCACTTGGATTGAGGGTTAAGAGTGTTAAGTGAGAAAAAAATAAAATCATGCTTGGTTTGAGGGTGGAATTTAGGAGGAAAGGTTATAGAGGGTTAAGTGGGAGTTTATTTTACCCTCTTTTGTTCATTTTTTTTAACCCCAAATTCGGAAGGTTGAGGATGGGGATTGAGGAGTTTTATTTAAAAAGTCATAAATATCCCTTATTTGTTCTATAAAATATCATAATTTTTTTTCAATTTTTTTTTTAAACATGTTGCTCCGTACCTTTCTAATTTGTGAAGATATTTTGACAAGTTGTAATCAAAATTTTAATCAAATTTAATATTATGACATATGTAATAAGGCTATTTTTGTAACTATCATATTTTTATGAGAAAATTTGAGTGGCATCCCACTTTTTTTATCCTTATTTAAGGTGCACCCCACAAGTTTACATGAATGTATGACACCCTCCATTTTGGACCGTTTTTATTTAAAACGAACGGTCAAATTTTTTTTTTTGACGAAAATGCCCTTGTCTCCTTTTGTGTGTTCCCCTCCCCGTCACACGTGGCTCCCCCCCCCCCTCCCCCCGCCGTGCTCGGCCCCCCTCCACGGCGTCGCCGCACTCCCTCCCCTCCCCTCCCTCGTCGCACCCTCCCGGCCATCACCACCACCACCATCACCAACATCATCACCACCACCATCATCACCGCCCCCCCCCCCCCCCCCCCCCCCCTCCCCGACCTCGCCGCACCCCCCCTTCCGTTCCGCCCCCTAGCCCCCACCGCAGCCGCGCGCTGCTGCTACTGCTGCTGCTGAGGCGGCGGCGGTGGGGGCTAGGGGGCGGAGCGGGAGGGGGTGGGGGGGCGGTGATGACGGTTGATGGTGGTGGTGATGATGATGATGGTGATGATGTTGGTGATGGTGGTGGTGGTGATGGCCGGGGGGTGCAGCGAGGTCGGGGAGGGGGGGGGAGTGCGGCGACGCCGTGGAGGGGCCGAGCACGGCCGGGGGGGGGGGGGGGGGAGACGGATAGTTGACGCGGGGAAGAAGAGAACAAATAGGGGGGTATTTTCGTCAAAAAAATTGGTCAACGGGGTTGACCGTTCGTTTTGGACTGAAACCGTCAAAAGTGGGGGGTGTCATACATTCATGTAAACTTGTGGGGTGCACCTTAAATAAGCGTAACAAAAGTGGGGTGCCACTCAAATTTTCTCTATTTTTATTAATTCTCCACTCACTCAAAACCTCCAATCCAAGTAAGAGTTATTAAATACCCCCACTTAACTCTCCCTCTAATCCAAACAAGTTTATATATATTGACTCTATTCCCCCTCACTCTACTCCCCCCATTTAACCCCATTTAATTCTGTTTTTTTTTCCCCTCAATCCAAGCAGACCCTAAGGCCTCGTTTGGTTCGCGGAATCTTCGGATTGGGAAAGGAAAGTGATTACCTTCCCATGTTTTGGTGCCAAAGGAATTGAGGAGAAAAGAAAAGTGATTCCCAATGGAAGAAAAATTAGGAAAAAAAGTGATTTCATTCATCCAAGCAAAGAATCACTTTCCCACATTGAAGTAATCACTTTTCTTTCCACATTCCTTGGTATTTCCAAACATCGAAAAAAAAATCAATAAAAAATAAAATTTTTCAAAGGAAAGAAAATGACAAGAAATTAATTTCCTTTCCCTTCCATTCCGCGAACCAAACGAGGCCTACTCCAAGTACAATCAGGAGGGACCTAACCAAAAAAAAGTTCTCTACAAAGGACTCATTCATGTCTATTTATTTGTCATGCATAATTGAACTTGTGCCCTTCTATAAGTAAATACATTTTTATAATAACAACAAAATTATAATTAATGAATTATTGTAATTTATCAAATGCTGAATATATATATATATATATATATATATATATATATATATATATATATATATATATATATATATATATATATATGATTGATTTTGTCATTCAAAAAAAATTTGTGGCATCCAAAAAGGATTCGTGGCACAACTTGTTATCCGCTTGCCATCTATTTCGGTGTAATCTTTTTCTTTTATCTATTATTACAGAAACAAGTAAAATAAAGAAGAAAAAAAGTAGACGAATAAATAAAGACATCCCAGTGTCACGAAACTTTGAGATGAAAAGAAAAGAATAATTGCAAAATTTAATTTTTTGTACAATTGTCAAAGAAATATTATAATTATGACCCATTAATTGAGTCATAAACCTAAATTAAATACCGGCCGGCATTGCAAATTCTCTCATATAAATTCAGATCCAGATCTGGAAACACATAATATTCTATTCTATGAACCGAAAACTTGTAGAATTAAATAACACTACGCAATAATTCCATTAAATTTCTGCGAGAATTTTTCAATAAAATAAAAAAAAAATTGCCACTTTTTTTTATGCATACGTACCTCCTCCTCGATCTCATCCTTCATTTGGAAAAGATGTGTCATATTTTTCCACGTATTTCTTGAACTATCCACTTCAAGATCTATAATTTTCTTCCGGAAATAGAAAAAATTAATTTAATAATAATAATAATAATACAAAATTTTAAAAAAATGGAAAGAAAATAAAAAGAAAATGCAAGAACTGAGTGCACAGTTCAAGAAAGCCGTGGAAGAACATATCCACAGTCTTCATTAATTCTTCCTCGACCACAATTCTGCAGAATTCTCTATTCAAATGCAATTCTAATAATAGAAAAAAAATATTTAGAGAAATTGAGAAATTCAAATTCCAAAAAAAAAGGAGGAGAAAAAATAGAAGAACGAGAACATGAGAATGAACGGAGAAGAGAGCTGTAGAAAAAGATTGGCCCACTCTTAAAAAAAAAAATTAAAAAAAAAAATAAATAAATAAAAAGAGACATCGCACCAATGTTTATAAATGCCAACTCGCACCCGTCGAAATGTCCCCCGTGGCCCACATGTCGTTCTCCGGGTCATGCACAGGGTGCGGGCGATGATCGGTGACTGTCGGTTGAGCACTTTCCAAGCAGAGGTGAGATGGCAACCGGCCGCAGCCGGTGGCGGGAAATAACCGAATCGGCCCAGCGCGTCCGCCCCCGCACGTGGGGACGGCGGGATGGAAGGACACGTGGCGGTCCTCCGGGTCGTACGCGGATTTCTTCGGTTCCCGAGGAAACCGCCGTCCTTAATCCGGACCGTCCGTTTGGGATGTTTTCGACGGCCGGGATCTGTGTTTGGAGATCCGTGCATCCGTATTTTTGCTCTCCGGGCGGTTCCCCGATTTAATCCCGGGTTCATCGCTGGATTAGTAGCTGACTGTTCGTATTTATATATTTTCCTATTCTTGACGGAACCGGACCTGTTCGGATTGGGATTATGAGGATTTGTTGCTCGAGTGTAGATGTGACGTGAGCAATGATTGTCCCCCAATCCATGGGTCTCTCCTAGTGGCCTAGGAATGATGATTTGAATCAATCTAACTTTTTTATTATTAAAAACAAAATGTTACGATAGAAGTGTGGGTGTGTATATTTGAGTAGTCGAACATATCGATTTTTTTTAAGTTCCCGTGGTCGTAGTCCGTTGGAAACGATGGAGTATCCCGACGCAGTGACGCGGATTCGAGTCCTCTTGGAGGGTATGCCTCTAAGCACCATTAAGAAGTGGACACCCTAAAAAAAAAACATATCGATTTTTAATCGAATCGATGGTCCGATCGAATTAGTTCGGTAACCGACATATTTCTTTCGGTCATGATTTTGATCTTTCAAAAAATCGATTGAATTCAAACCAAATCGAATCCACTATCCAGATCTGTTAAGTAGGATCCATCCAACCTGGAATGAGAGGAGACGACTACTAAGTAGTAAGTTCTAACCCTAAATTTATCTCTACATTTTTTTCCTCTCCCCCTCTAAACTATCTATCTACCCAGGTCTTTCACCATATAACTACATCCAAGCCCCATGGAGACTCGAAGAGGGATGGGACATACAATACATCTTCATCATCTCTCTGCATGTTGCAGCTACTGCCAAGTCTGTCGTGCCGGCGTCGATAGGTATGCAGAATATAGATGATTAGATGTACAAATGTATAGATGTATAGATGATGTATAGATGTGTATGAATTTTGTGCTTATTTATTTTCTATGCTTGGAACCCAAAGAAATGGTAATGGCTGGTATACCGCCACGCCAAATTATGACTTCACTACGTCAAGCTAATCCAAATCTTTGAGCTAACTCTAGTACAGTACAAAGGCCAAAATCCGTAAAGAGATATTAAGAGGTCGTACACCAATCCAAGTTTATTGGACAAGCTTTATGAAGAAGGGTTTACACACAATCTCAAGTGTGATGCTGACAATCGTCTGACACATTTATTTCTTGCACATTCTATTTCCATTACGACGAGTAAGACTTTCTCAAATATCTTAGTTATAGATTGCACTTATAAGACGAATAAATTCAAGATGTTGTTGCTTGATATTGTTGGAGTAACAAGTCTGAACACAATATTCTATTCAAGTTTTTCTTTTTTGCGTAAAGAGGAAGAATACTACATTTGGGCTCTCACTATGTTCAAGGAAATGTTGGGTTATGGTTCTCAACTTGTTTTGTTTGTGATCGATAGAGAACTAGCTTTGACGAAAGCTATAAAAGTTGTTTTCCCAACAAGTACACATATTTTATGTACTGTTTGGCACATTGAAAAAGAACACCTTGGTGAAATGCAAACCACACTTTGAATAAGAAAAAGAATGGACACATTTTTTTATAGAAGGACTGAACTAATTTACTCTCCCTGTCACGACCCGCACCCGGAGTAGGGGCACGCGTGCGTGACAGCGTCCAGCCTACGCCGCAGAATCGATGGTAGAATGCTATGTTTACTATCTAACCAACAATCATAATATCAGAACATGTCGAGATGGTCAACTCCAAACGGAGGACAAGTAATGACAATATAACATACTCAATCACAATATTCTATGAAAGATAAATGATACTGAAAGATAAAGACAACAAGAGTTAAAAATATCCAGAAAAGTCTAACACAGAAATATTACAAGTCCAGAGTCAACAATCTCAAATACAACTCTAAATAATAACATGACCAGAGTAGTCATCTGGAGACAAAGTCCAATACAAATCTAATCTAACTGAGCTACCACTAGATCCTCCTCAACTGGAATTAACCCTTGCTGGACTATGATCTCCTGGTCTATGTCCACTACGTCATGAGGACCATAGTAGGTGGGACACTCGTCCTCGTCCTCGTCTGAAAAATATATCCAGTCATGATAGAACAAGCACATCTCCAACAACAGTTCCCAATAAATGACAAGTGCTATGAAACAGTAAATAGAGAGAATATACAAGAGCAATAAAAAGTACATGAAAGTAGCATGGCAAGGGTAAAACAGTAAACTAGAGCAAAGTAAGAGAAACTGATCTTAACATGTACAAGGGTCAAAAATTATCTATCTATGTGAGTGAATATTAGCTTTGACATGTGGCCGACTTGGGAACTTGCACATGGTCTACTGGCATGGTTAATCATACGTAGAGTATATGATTAACACTCACAAGAATCAACAATGAATAAGGTGGGTATTGACCACATGTCTAGACTAATATTCTCCCTCTTTCGACTGGTAGAGTGGATCCAACCATGACATGTTACGACACGGGATTCTACGATAAGGTAGCAAGTCTTCTCGACAATCGATGTCCATATATTGCACAAGAACTACAACGAGACTTGCACAAGATACACCACGGTAAACAAGGAATAACATCTCATGACGGAATCCGTAAATACCAATCCGTGTGACCAATGTGTCAAGAATCATGAATATCTACACTAAATACAAGAAACATATTAAATATCATGAATGGAAAATTATCAGAGAATGTACTCGCCTGTAAACTGGTGTGAAGTATCAACAACGTCCGATACGACGTCTCGAAGACCTAAATAGGGAGTATTGCATCAATATCATGTTTGATATTGAAAATTAGTCACACTAGTTCATTTCTAGGTCAAATTGGTCAATTTAGTCAACTCTAGGTCAATGGTCAAACTAAGTCAAAACCTAGTCAACTTTAGGTCAAACTAGTTTAATTAGTCATTTCTAGGTTGTATGTGTCTATACATTAAGTTCCTAGGCTTCTTAGACTATTTTCTTATATTAGTATATTACCTATAACTAATATCCTATTAGAGTCTTACCTTACCTATTCTAAACCCCCTTTACAAAAGCTAAAACCCTACATCAAAGATTAGTATAAAAATTTGGGATACTATACCATATATTAAGATACACTATACTATATATATATATATATATATATATATATATATATATATATATATATATATATATATATATATATATTTGGAACCAGGTAAATTATTTCTGGAATCGCTCCCACTGGGATTCGAACTCCTGACCACTCGGGCCGCATGCATCTCTCTTAACCACTAGGCTAGAGGTCATTTGCATATATATATATATATATATATATATATATATATATATATATATATATACACACACACACATACACATTCAAGTTATATGAATGTGCCACATTAACTCAGTCTCCCCTTAACCCCAACTGGTACAAATATTAGTTTCAAAAATTTAGACTAAAGCCCTATACTTCTAGTCCCTAATGTAACACCCACTTTTCTAAAATGAGGATAATTTTGAACTTTTATAATTTTGATTAATCGATAATAAGATTTAACTCATGTTGTAATTTTTGGTAATTTTTTAATCAATTTAAAACTATTTAAAATGTTGAATTGTGATTTTGATGGTTAACTACTTAATCCCTAGTTTTGCTAAGCTTAGAGACTAACCGTGGGGACCTAACCATGTGATTAGAATGACTATTTACAACTTTTTAGGCTAAGGGTATTTTGGTCATTTTGTGACTTTTGAATTATTTAGGATTTTGATTAATTGATGAATTTTAGATTATTTTAATAATATTTAAATTGATGTATTATAATTTTGGTCATTTTTCATATTTTAATATTTTGGGAAAATTTCATATTTTTAATATTATTTTTATTGGATTTGTTTAGTCGGGTTTGAGTTTCGTCTCGTTCCGACTTGTATTGTGACCCGGGTAGCTTGAACTCTAGATGGGACCCAATATTAAGTTAAGCATGGCTCACAAGACCAAACATTAAGTTAGTTAATTAAACTAATTTTTATCATGTTAGAATGGTTAAGTTAGAGACTCAAAACTAGATCATTTTGACCCCAAACTTGAACCTAGTCTAGACTTAACCATATGAGACTAGAGAGGGGCAATTAGAACATTTTCCATCAGCCCTAATGGACTCTTTATGGTAGCCACCTTTAGGAAAGAATGATTCATTTCATTCATTATAATCTTGCCTCTTTTATTTTCCTTTTGTTCTTCCCCAATTTTAGAGAGCCTTCCCATTGATTTGATCTCCAAATCAAATCATTCCTTCACCAAACCTTTCCTCAATCATTCCCATTCTCCAAGGGAAGGGTGCTACCAAGGATTGGAAGAGGAGTGCAAGGAAGAGTGTCCACTTTGAGGGATCTTCGTATCGGAGTCGTGTCCTAAAGGATTTCATTGGAATTTCACTCCCAATAGGTAAAACCCATCCTCTAAATCGATTTCCTTTGCATATAAATTAGTTTTGAATCCATAGGATCCATCCTCATGCATGTGTCCCATTTAGATTCAAATTTGAGGCCATTTGGAGCTCTCTTGAGGATTTTAGATATGTGTCTTGTGTCCTACTTGATAGATCCCAAATTAGGACACCCCATGTGTATGTATGTATGATAATAGTTTAAATAGATATTTAAATTCAATTTTATAATGGTTAGAGAGTGGATTGATCTTAGTTAGGATGGTTAGAATGAGTTTTATTTGGATACCTATATTTGTATCCAAGTATCTTGGCCTATATGTGTTCTTTTGTCAAATCCGTCATAATTTTCATCCACGTTTTTATTAACCAAAGCAACTTAGAAATATCATAACTTTTAGCTTAGAACTCCGATTTATCTTCCATTTTTTTAAAAGAACCGTATCGAAGTTAGCTTTCCAAATATATATTTTAATAACCCAAATTCTTTCTATAACTTTCTGTAGAATTATTTGAGTGTCAGCTGTACGAAAGACGAATGTGTTTCGGTATTTTCGTGATTCCGGGAGCTTCCGGACACGAAAATGCGATCCGTTTAAAGTTTCGGAAAGCTAACACAAAGGGCTACGACATACTTTAATTCTAGAATTTAGTGAATGCCCAATTGGCACAGTATTGGTTTTAAGTAGAAGAGTGACTATACAATATATGCATTTTGTGTAACCTATGAGCCTATGTAGTATGGATATTAAATAAATATAGAGTATGTAATGCATGATATGTTAGATGAATGAAATGATATATATATGATATATATTCTCTTTACATTAATGTATATATATGGTTGAATGCAAGCATGTAGGAATGCAATTAATATAATGCATATAAGCAATGCATGAATGAAAGAATAATATATAATGTATGCATGAAGATATATATGTAATGATAGATATGAATGCATAATGTATAAATATTGTAATACAATATATAATAATAACATGTATGGTAATGTAGAGTATATGATGCAAGCATGAATGAATGGAGGAAATACATGTATATAGGTAATATAGAATGTAATATATGAATGCAAGCATGCAAGATAATGTATTGTATCCATATATGATGTATTCAACTTAAAGATAATGTAATATATGAAAGGAATGAATGATAATATATAACATGATATGTAAGGTAATGCAAGATATAAAATATATGATGTGTGCATGTTTGTATGTCTCTATGTTAATGTATAAAATGATATGAATATACAATGTATGCATATGTATAAAACATGTAGGTAATGCATAGATGCATGAATGAAATGAATGTTTGCAATATGTTAATATAAATACAAGTATCTAATATGCATGAATGTAAGTATAATATAATACAAGTATACATGTATGTATCATGTAAATATAATATACATGATATGCATATATGCATGTATACAAGGTAAGTATGTATGTATGTATTTCTATAAACTGAGTTAACCTATAACCTTTTACACACATGCATTCATACACCCTTTGACATCATGTATCCCATGTCACATACACCTACCTATCACTAAATTTTAGAACATTAACACATAACCTTTCACACACATGCCAAACACACACATACTCACTTACTCTTTTACCTCTCTTTCTCTCTCTATATATATATGTATGTGCCTATATATATAGCTTTCCTATATATATCTATGTATATGAATATGTTAATAGTGATGCATATATATATATATATATATATATATATATATATATATATATATATATATATATATATATATATATATATATATATATATTATATATTTTATATATATATATATATATTATATATATTTTATATATATATATATATATATATATATATATATATATATATATATATATATATATATATATATATATATATATATATATATATTTTTTTTTTTTTTTTTGCGAAAGGAAACCTTTATTGACAGATAGGCGCAAAATGCCAAAGCCTATACAAGTAAGCGCGCCAAGCGCGAAACTCACAAAAAACTAAGAGAGAAAGAAAAGGGGGTGCCCTCAAAACGGTACGGGGACCAAGCATCCGGAAGTTAGGCGGGCAAAGCTAGGTCACAAAGGACCCGCGACCCGGCCCCTGTCATCATTCCAAGGCGGCCCAGAACTGATCCGAGGTGTGGGTGCAACACCTCCTTCTCTTGAAAATTTGTCGGACTACCTCACTGTACAATTGCTGAGGTGGGAGTTGGCGCCCTTCAAATCTGAATTTGTTTCTGTTCTTCCATAAAACCCAAAAAGCGGCGGCAGCGACGATCTGGTGTCCGTGAGACATGTTCCAGATGGCCAGCAGATCGTTGATGCCCCCGATCGTGAGGGCCATTTTGTATCTGTGTTGAAGCTGCGTCCAAATGTTAGAGGCAGAATCCCTACAAAGGAGGATGTGATCGGCGGATTCCTGTTGGGGATCAACGCAGCAGTGGCATTTGGATGCCAGACAGTAGCCGAATGATTGGACGGCATCATCTGTTGGGAGTTTTCGACGCGCGGCACGCCAGATAAGAATGGACCATTTAACTGGGATGCACGTGTGCCAAAACTTGGCGGACGGGGAGGTCGTGACAACGATGCCTCTGATGATGGCTCTGGCGGAAGCAAGGGTGAAGGCGCCACCCGGATTGGGTGACCAACTGAGCACATCCACCGCGTCCCTGATCGACAACTGAGAGGCAGCCAGGATCGCCAAAGCCTCCGGGCCAAGCCAATCATGAACCTTGTCCCAATCCCACCCTGCCGCAGCCTCATCCCATAAGTCCCGGATCTCGCACTGCGGTGGGGTAAGAGCGTTGGGCCTGAGGATATCATCTCCCAACCAGCGTTCCTTGCATGCCTGCGAGCGCCCATTGCCCAGGATCAAACGAAAGTGAGGTTCCGCAATGTTTCGGCCCCGGATGATGTGCCGCCATGACGCGGATGATCTGTTGTTGGCAGTTGCCTCAGTTAGGTGGCAGAATCTGGAGTACCTAGCTCGCATGAACCTGGTCCAGATCGAGTTATCAGAGCGGATTTTCCACCACAACTTAGCCGAATGGGCGTCGACCATGTGGGCCAGCCTGCAGAATCCCAGACCTCCCTCTTCGGTAGGTTTAGCCATAGTGGCCCAACTGGCCCAGTGATACTTGTTCTTTCCCTCGAGATGTCCCCAAAAGAACTTAGCAAGGATGGATTCGATGGAATGGAGAACTTTGATGGGGGGGAGCACACCGCCAGGGTGTATATTGGTATGGAGGAAAGGACGTGCTTAATGAGCATAAGCTTCCTCCCGGGCGACAGAGTGGCGTTGTGCCAGCCCGCAATTTTCTGGCGAATCTTGCCCACCATGTGATCGAAGATCCCAGAATTTGCTCTGCAGTACACCAACGGGCAGCCTAAGTAGAGGAAAGGGGGATAAGCTGTGGAGAAGGAAGTCATGGAGGACAGCACCGCCGAGTGAGTTCTATCCGTTTTGTGATGAGTGTAGATCACGCTCTTGCTGTTGTTGATTTTCTGGCCGGAGCATCGAGTATAATTGGCTAGAGTTCTAATCACCACCTCAATGGCCCCAATAGCGCCGGCCGAGAAAATGAGGATGTCGTCCGCATACGCGAGATGAGTAATGAGCGGGCACCCGGTCGTTGTGTGAAAGTGCTGGAACCCTGGAGATCGCGGCATAGTTTTGAGATTTCTGCTTAGAGCTTCCGCTGAGATGATGAAAATGGTGGCGGAGAGGGGGTCCCCCTGCCTTACCCTACGAGTAGCTCTGAAGAAACCCTGAGGTTGACCGTTGATTACGGTGGAGAACCAGGAGTTGTTGATGGATCTGAAGATGATGTCGATGACAGGTTCCGAAAAGCCAAAGGCTCTGAACACCCAGATCATGAACTGCCAGTCCAGGCGATCGTAAGCTTTTTCCATGTCCAGCTTGATGGCGACATTACCTCCCCTGGACGGAAATTTCATACAAGTAATCATCTCTTGGGCCAGGAGGATGTTATCGGTGATATTGCGACCTTTGACGAAGCCGCTTTGTTCTTCGGATATGATTCTGGGGAGGATGTCAGACATTCTGGAAGCGATGATTTTAGAGATAATTTTGTTGGTGAAGGTACAGAGGCTGATCGGTCTGAAATCTTTGAAGGTGTCTGGATTGTCTTTCTTTGGAATGAGGATAATGTGAGAGGAGGATATACGTAGCTCCTTGGAAAAAAGCGGTAGTGGCATCCTCAAGATCGGACTTAATGATATCCCAGCAATTTCGGACTTAATGGCATCCTCAAGATCGGACTTATATATATATATATATATATATATATATATATATATATATATATATTATATATATATATATATATATATGTGTGTGTGTGTGTGTGTGTGTGTGTGTGGGATGTACATATAGGTAGCCTATATGTTATGAGTGTACTACAATATATTATATATATATATTGTTATGTGTATATGTGTTTGTGGTTTGGCTTAGGCATGATATAGCCTATAGCCTAGGGCTCTTAGCCTATGATGTGTCTGTTTGCCTAGTGAGAGTTTAGTTAGACTTGTTTAGTCTTGATGAGGCCTAGAATAGACTAGTTAGACTAGTATAGCCTTGTTTGGTTTAGGTTTGACTAGTCTAGTTGACTAGAGTTGACCAAAGGTTGACTTTAGCCTAGATTGATCCCAAACTTCATGTAGATGCATTGTAGCAGTCTATTTCCTTATTTTAGACTTGTTATGACTTGTAATGTTCTATAGGAGACAGACACCACTCCTCGGACAATATATTCTCTTCGGACATTCAGGATACCAGGCGAGTACATTCTCTGATCATTTCATATCCTGCTTAGAATTATATTCCTGCTTTAGATTACCTTACTTGATGCTGTCACGACATTATCACGGATTAGTACTATATGGATCTCTTCATGCGATGTTATCCTCCTCGGGAGCATCGGGTACATTGTGTCATGTGCGTTTCACTTTCATCATGTAGTCCTGTGCTTTCACCATACATGTACACTCATGTGAATTATGTACTCTCATGTTCACGGGGCCTTCATGTATACTATCATGTGCACCCTTTCATGGGTCCCATGTGATATCATGTACAATAACATAACCTGCTTAGATCCTTGTGTATTGATTGGAGGAAAAACGGAAGAGTGCTAGTAGTCATATGAACAATTCCATAGTAGTGTAGATCATGTGAAACTCTTTAGTGTAGATCATGTACAAATATGTTCTGTTCACATGTGCTATCATGTACTCTATATCACTAGCCACTATTAGTTCTCTATTTATAGTAGATATTTTTATTACTGTTATCTCTCTGTTTACATACTGTATTTCTTTCAGATCCTGTATCTTACTCTACTGCATGTTTATATTTCTAACCTGCTATGAACTGTTGAGATGTATTGTGCTCACTCCTGTCCTGACTGGACCTGTTGATAAATTTTACAGATAGCCTGGAGGTTGCCTGCTAGCCTAAAGGAGACACAGTAGAGGTTGTATAGATAGTTAGGGTTTTGCTTATAGCTTATTTTCAGTTGTCTTGAGTTGTATTATGGACTACTGTATTTGAGCTTCGAGATGTATTTCTGGGTTTGTGTATCTTAGACACTTAGACTTCTATCTGCTGTATCTCTTTTGGATTTCATGTTTTATCTATCTTCCATTATGCTCTACCTTAGATGTGATTGAGTTTACATTCTGCTATGTCACCCCCATTAGGGGAGTATAAACTGCTTAGCATTATATTGTTAGATGTTGTGACCTAGGACAGCGTTATACCGTCGACACTGCGGCGTAGGCTGGACGTACCCACTTCTCGTGCCCTTACTCTAGGGTGCGGGTCGTGACACGTTTTTAGTGGTGGCCCATGCAGGTCGAGACTAGAAGTGTAGTGGTATTCAAACTAGAGTACCACTGCAGCCTGCAGTAGGATTAGGATATATTTTTGAAGGTACTCAATCACAGCTAGGCCTCCTTGAGAGATTCCTAGGACGACCCTTGAAAGATTCCTAGGACGACCCTTGAGAATCTTATTTTAACTTCGATTTGAAATCTGTTTTTTTTCCTGATTTGGTTTACCTTTACTTCCTGTTATTGAACTTGATTTTGATGGATTATTGTTGAATTTTGAATCTTGATGTTAGTGGTTGAATTTGAGTCTGTATTTATATGATTTTTGATGGATTATTGTTGAATTTTGAATCTTGATGTTAGTGGATGAATTTGAGTTTGTATTTATATGATTTTTGATAGATTATTGTTGAATTTTGAATCTTGATGTTAGTTGTTGAATTTGAGTTTGTATTTATATGTATATATCCATTTTTTTTGGAATTAAGGTATAACCTGATAACATACGTTGATAAGGACAATGAGAAAGGTAAAAGTCTACTTCATTATGGAATTTAGAATTTATTGCAGTCATATTTGCTAGCATGACAAGGAATAGAGCCTGATATAGCTATACTTATCTTAGTTATGAAATCTTGATTTTCTTACAGCCATACCGGGTGGCGTGGTAAGAATTCTAGATAACATGATTATAGGGTGTATGCCTTATTATGGACTCTATCGTTTATTGCAGCTATGCTTATTGGCGTGGCAGAATTCTGACAACATAATTTCAGGAAGACGCATATGATTATCAGATTATATCTCTAAATTTTTTTTTAAAAAAAACAATCATCTCTACCTTGTATTTCAGCCTTAAAAAATTGTTTCTTCATCACTTAACTTAGGAGTAAAAAAAATAGTTTTAATTGTTGATATAATCCCTTGTATAACGTTATTGGATATAATTCCTTCCTAATGTAATGAATTGACGAATTGTCTTAGGCCTTATCTTAGACTTGTTTGTATAGCTCTGATCTCAAATGGTCCTTTTTTTTTAACAGATTGAGCAAGAAAGGATTTTATCATTATTTTCTTCTTGCCATTATTACTTGTATTAGTTAAAAAAAATTGTTGTTTGTTTGTTTTGCTTCTCATTATTTAACTTAGGAGTAGGATTAGTTTTAGATGTATTATAAACCTTTGTGTAACTTCTTACTATGAATTTCTTCTTAAAATAATGAATCGATGATTTTGCTAGATCTTATCTTGGATTTGATATTATAGCTCTGGTTTTAAAATGGTTCCTTCTTTTAAACAAATAAGCAGATCATTGTTATTTCATTTTTGCTATTATTCTTGTATTAAATAATAATAATAAAACTGTCTTTATTACATCAATCACCTACTTTGATATCCTGGTAGGAATCTAAATGTTGGTCTTGATATGGAATTTGATTTTATATTGGGACATGAGAATATAGATATAGTGGACACAAATACTTGCCTGACACGTATGCATGCTACGCTTTGATTACCAACCTATCTAAATACATGTTAATATGTTGTTGATGTTCAAATTCTCAAAACCCCAATATTTCTGATTCTCTGCTTTTTCCAGCTTAAATTCGTAATTTAAATATAAATTTCATGTTATTAGTTTTGTTTATATCACTGCACATGTATGTATATACATGGTTTCAATTCTTAAAAAAATTGGTTGAGTTTTGTGTTTAAACTTGTCAAATCTGAGACTGTGTGCGTATTAACCCTTAATACTGGATTCTAAATGATTAGTTCAATTTGCTGTTTTTTTTTAAATGTAATATTTTGAGCTATATACATTGTTGTATGTAGGGATATAATGTTAGGTTTCATATTCTTACATGTTAGGTTGTGATAAATATTGGGTTGGTTTGATGTTCGAATTTCTCCAAAATCCTAAAACTGAATACATGTTAACATTTTTTCACATTGATTTTAAATTTTTAGTTCAATTTCAGATTTAATATGTAATGTTAAACTGAACTGAATGATTGAACCCTTCATTTTAAGTTATAACCCCTGTACTCTTGACACTCTACACTAATGTACACTAAATCTCTACCTCTATACATATAGATATATGTATATATATGGTTAGCCATGCATGTTATGAGTAAATAGGTTGTGCATTATAGATTGTTTAACCAATATGCCATGAGTAGTGTAACTTGATAGCTATTGTTTTGAAACCCAAATCCTCCTATACACTTTCATGTATATGTCACACACACACACACACGTCTACTATCTAACCCTATGAACATGTCCACATACATCCATACACAAACTAACCACATAACCTTTACATAATGTTAGCTTTTTCCTCTCTAACGCTATATATATATATATATATATATATATATATATATATATATATATATATATATATATATATATATATATATATATATATATTGTGATTGGATTTTGTCACGACCTGCTACCCAAATTGTTGGGCCAGGCCGAGTCATGCCCAGCCTACGTTTGATATAAAACGTAGTAAGCTGTTCTAAAGACAACAGGATAAGACTAAATGTGCTAACAGTTCTATAAGTGAATAAAAGTAATAAATGCTCCAAACACAAAAGTCGTCTCATATAGTAAAATGTCTAAAGTACAAGTCTGAAATGTAAAACTGGATACATGTCCAGTTACAAAATACGTAGTCTAATATATGACTACTCTCAAAAGTCTAAAGCAAAAAAGACAACTAGGCGAGATTCCCTGCAGGAACATCCTCGTAAAGCAAAGCCGGGTCCTCGGCAGTATCTCCATAATATGTGTCGCAGAGAAACTCCTCCTCAGTAAGGACACCTACAACGTTATCTTGTCAGGACGGGAGCAAGTACTGATTCTAGCAAACTAAATATACGAAGCATGAACAGGAATGTAATAAACTGGAATCATGGCATATCATGGGTTAATTAGTTCTTTTAGAAATAACAACATGTAGTTTAAAAGTTTAAAACCGTAGCATGTACGTGAATCGGTCAATAGGTGTATAGGATGTACAGCGGTACATATCAAGTTTTTTTGGTGTGTACATACGTGCACGAACGGCATCGGTGTATATCCATACACAAACGCGGGATCAGAACATACGGCAAGGTCACATATAGAATGTCACCAAGCGCGGTAAATACATACGGAGAAGGGGGTCATGTTCACGTACAATATTAACAGTTTCCCCTTAACCCGTTGTTTAAATATGTGAGAGATATGAGATACTGTCTAAACATGGTAGGGACTAAAAGTAATACAATATGTAAAGTTCTAACTTGCTACCCTAAGGATCAGCATTTAACATGGTTGGTAAATCACAGTTTATTGTTATAGCAGTATGTAAAGTTTGTATAAAGTACTTGCCTCTATCAAAGCAAAGCAAAGCGAGCTGCGATAAAAGTGCTATAGATGTCCGGTAACTCGTCACTGTAGAAATAAATACATAAACTTAATTTTTACACTAAGCTAATGAAGAACAGTTTGGCAACTCTAGAGGGGGGTGAATAGAGTTTATATAGAAAAATAGCCAATTAAAAATAACTCTTTCACCAACAATAAATAATCAGAGTAAAGTGCGAAAAATAAATGAAGAGCAGAAGAGCATACGCAAACACAGCAATTTTAACCTGGTTTCCCTCGTGGAGGACTAGTCCAGGCCTGAGAACTCTAGCTCAGGATTAAATCCACTATTTGTGAAATAGTAGTTTACAACCCGTGCCTTTTCTTCAGAAGAGCACGTCAACTTCTAACAGAGGATCGCAGTGGCGATTTGCTTGGAATTGTCCAAGCGACTTCTTCGACTCTTGCACAAGAATCCTAACTGAGAGATGCTGAGCACTCGAGACTTAGGAGACTTGTGGCTAGTAGATGGGAAGGGTATGGCTTATTGAGCTTGTAGGAGAGAAGAGAAGAGAAGATTGAGTGAATTGAAATGAGAGAATTCATGCCCTATTTATAGTGTTTTTAGAGGCAGAATTCGGCCAGAATTCGGGTAGGAAAATTCAAAAATTTGGCCGTTGGACAGCTAGCAACCAGCTAACCCTAAAATTAGGGTTCCTGATTTCTAGGGGACAGAGTTCGGCCCGAACTCTGTGTGGAGGCAGAGTTCGGCCCGAACTCTGTCTCCAGAACACAGAGTGGTCCTAAGTGGGACTTGTGGGCAATTTTTGTTTTGGTGGAGCTTGGGATTTTGGGTTGGCTTATAGACTAAGTTCCAAGAGCTCAGCATAACTCAGAGTACATTTTTCTAGACTCAATAAAATGTAAAAGTACAGACTCGAAAATACACTGAGAGTCGGAAACTGAGCTGTTGTCTGTCCTGAACTGAATGCAGACGTCGTGTGCCGTATTGAATTTATACAGATATTATTTAGTCAATGTAGTCAATATTTGGTTGACTGTGACTTTGTGTCAACAATCTCCCCCATATTGATAATTGACAAAATAATAAATGTATATTTCAATATTCATACCTGGACACAGTTGGTTAAAACACAGCTCCCCCATAAACAATGCCGAGCTAGAATAAGATAGCTCCCCCGTAATCAGTGAACGGTGCCGAGCTAGAATCAATAGCTCTCCCCCGTAAATAATGCATAGAACCTGTGGCCTGATAAAAATATTTTCCCAAAAACAAACACAAGCACACCAAATATACATATTTCTCCCCCTTTTGGCAGTTAGCAATATATAGACTGCATAAGGAAAAGCATGGAAATAGCAGTATAGATAATGAAAAGTAATCCAACCACACCAAGCAGAGAAGAAATAGTATAATACTGACATAAAGTAGAACTACGAAAAATAGCATAAAATGTTATCCACCAACCAGCACATCATCAGGGTTTGAAGACATAAATCCAGTACATAAATCAAACTAAAATAACTAAAATCAAAAAGCAACTAAGACCATCAGCAGTGGCAGCAGCATATCAAGCCAGTCTCCATCATGGAGCACGAGAAGGTCCTGGAACATCGAGAAGGTCCTGGAACATCTGAAGATCCACAAAAGCATCATCAGGATCCATATACCTCATGACCCACGGATCGTCTATACGATGACCCGTGCGATCTGGATCCCGCTCAATAGGCACATGCAGATCAGGATGACGAGCAAGCGAATACCGCATATCATGCAGAGAGTTCCCAAGGGCACTGATCTGCAAGGTGGTACGGTAATCCTGCTGCGTCCAGCGATCATCCTCAATAGCAAAGCGATCGCGAAGCATAGTCTGAAGAGACTCAAGAGTGGCAGGAGGAGGAGGTGCATCCTGACCAAAGGAGGGGCGTCAGGCTCCTCATCAGCAGAGTGCTCAGATGACTCAGAAGCAGCGACAGGCTGAAGGCGTCGTGCTTTGGATAGAAAGGCAGGTGCAGGCAGGAACGGACAATCATGGATAGGAATGATGAAAGCACGAAAGACTAAAGGAAGATAGAGAGGATAAACCAAAGCTCTTGGTTTCTTCCGACAGTTGATCATCCAATCCATCATAGTCCGTGGAAAGTTGAATGGAATACGATAGTGGAGATGATATAAGGTGGAGATCTCAAGATAAGTGACTTCATCTGTTGAGCCAGCCTTGGGCAAGATAGTATTGAACACGATGCGATGAAGTTCATAAAAGTAGGGGGTGAGATGCTTGGCCTTTAGCTTACGAGGACTTACGTTAGGAGCACATAAATCCTCCTTGAATCCTTCAAGGGAAGTATCGCCAACAAATTGAAGTTGACGTGCTTCCACAAGCTTGTCCCACACATCAAGATTCGGGAGAGCAAGAAAGTCTCCCAACTCAGAATCATTGAAGGCAATGTTAATGCCAGCAACCCGGGAATAGATGTGGGTTGCATCGTGAGTCAGATTACAGTAGAACATTTGGATTGCACTATGGTAAATGACAGAATTGGAAGCAACTAGTTCATCCAAACAAAGATCATGAAATAAAGATGCATATTGAGAAAATATTGTGAAATTAATAGGATGTCCTGTGAATACCTGACGATTCCGAAAGTCACTAAACCAGTTGTTTGATGCATCTAGTGAGACAAAAAGTCTGTTGTCATAGGTGGAAGGATTTTGAGGACGAGGTGGATTGAACAAAGGATGGGATGGTTGAAGTTGTTCAATGATTTGTTCAATTGATGGAGGAGAATCCGAAGAGGAAATACTCTCAACTCGAATTCTCTTCCCACGATTGAACAAGCAAGGAGCCATTAAAAGATTTTAACTAAAAAAAAAGGAATGGTACCTCAAACAAGTAATAAACAATGGAAGAGAATGGAGAGAAACCCCTTTTTCTTGATTTTGAGAAGCACTGGAGCACTCTAGATCAAAAACTAGGGTTAGGGTTTCAAGGAAAGATTTTGTATAGGTGAGAAAGGTGGTAGTAGTGAAGGAGAGAGATGGAATTCCGACATAAAGTAGGGTTTTGTCTTTGGTCGGGTGAAATATTGACTATTGGATTAGAATTGATCCAACGGCAGAGCCAGATCCCGACCCTGGAACCTAAGAACCGAACTCGGCCCGAACTCTGATAGGGGCGGAGTTCGGCCAGAGTTCTGGATCAATGGTCCAGAACTGAAAACAGGCAAAGAACATGAAGAAAAAGTTTAAGAGTTAAACAAAAGATAGTTGAGGACAACAAAGAGTGTAAGAAATAGATAGAGAGGTACTCAGAAAACAAAATGAACTTTAGAAATTCTCAATTAGGCAATATTAAATCGAAAACGAGCCATATAATAAATAAGGACATATACTGTGGTTCAATAGTCCAAATTTGCCATGGGTTAGCTGCAGGGGCCGGATCCCAGCTAGCGGTAGTCCTGAGGACTAGTGCACCGTGTCGCTTAGGCTTTTACGCCTTGTTGTCAGAAGGACCCTTTCGGCTTGTACCCATACCAAATTCTTCGAAAAAGAATCATAATATACTCGATATTTACGCAGGTGAGTTTCAATTTATAACTGCTTCATCTAAAATTCCAAGTTCACGACAAAGAAAATTGAAGCGCTCTTCGGATAGTGGCTTAGTAAAGAAATCTGCCAGCTGATGATCAGTGTCAATAAATTCTAAGTTAATCGTGCCATTTTGCTGATGATCACGCAAAAAGTGGTGTCTGATCTCAATGTGTTTAGTGCGTGAGTGGCAGACAGGGTTCTTAGTCAAATTGATTGCACTAGTATTATCACAGAATATAGGAATATGCAAGAAAGATAACTTATAGTCTTCAAGGGTTTGCTTCATCCACAGAATTTGTGCACAACAACGCCCAGCTGCTATGTATTCAGCTTCTGTTGTGGATAGTGCAACAGAGTTCTGCTTCTTGCTAAACCATGAGACTAAAGCCTTTCCTAATAAATGACACGTGCAGCTCGTACTTTTACGGTCGATCTTACATCCAGCAAAGTCAGCATCAGAGTAACCGATGAGTTCAAATGATGTTGACTTGGGATACCATAGGCCCACTGTAACCGTACCCTTAAGGTATCGAAAGATACGCTTAACCGCGGTCATGTGAGATTCCTTAGGATTTGCTTGATATCTAGCACATAGGCAAACACTAAACATGATATCGGGGCGACTAGCAGTTAAATAAAGTAAGCTGCCTATCATACCTCGATACTTACGTTGATCAACGGGTTTGCCGCTCTCATCTGGTTCGAGTTTGGTTGAAGTAGCCATTGGAGTGCTGATTGGTTTGATGTTGTCAAGATCGAACTTCTTCAGCATGTCCTTGGTATACTTCGATTGACAGATGAAAGTTCCATTAGCCAGTTGTTTTACTTGCAGACCAAGAAAGTAGTTGAGCTCTCCCATCATGCTCATCTCAAATTCTGTCTGCATACACTCGGCAAATTCTTGACAAAGAGTTTCATCAGTAGACCCAAAAATAATATCATCAACATAAATCTGAATTAATAAAATGGTGTCTTTGAAAGATTTGATAAACAGTGTAGTGTCAATTTTCCCTTTTGAAAAACCTTTCTCAAGCAAGAAACTGCTTAGCCTTTCATACCAAGCTCTGGGGGCTTGTTTAAGGCCATAAAGCGCTTTCTTCAGCTTGAACACGTGGTCGAGAAATTTGTGATTTTCAAAGCCAGGGGGTTGTTTCACATAAACTTCCTCCTTAATAAAACCATTCAGGAAAGCACTTTTCACATCCATTTGAAATAATTTAAGGTTTTAAAAATTAGCAAAAGCACAAAGCATCCGAATGGATTCTAGTCTAGCAACAGGAGCATACGTCTCATCGTAGTCGATACCTTCCTCTTGGTTGTATCCTTGAGCTACTAGACGAGCTTTGTTACGTGTGACTGAACCATCTTCATTTACTTTGTTTCTAAAAACCCATTTAGTACCAATTATTGAGTGATTAACCGGTCTAGGAACGAGTTCCCATACTTGGCTTCTCTCGAATTGGTTGAGTTCTTCTTGCATAGCAGAAATCCAAAATTCATCATTAAAAGCTTCAGAAATGTTTTTAGGCTCTACTTGTGAAATGAAGGCAGTGCTAGCAACGGAGTCTCTTAGTGATGATCTAGTAGTTACTCCACGTGAAACTTCTCCTATAACTAAATTTTCTGGATGAGAAGGTTTGAAAGAGAATTTCTTAGGCAAACCCTCCAGAGAATTAGTTTCGGTTGAAGTATTCATTGGAGTAGAAGTTGATGGCTCAACGTCATCATCAAGAGTACTTGCTGCACTGTTGTCTTCATCAAAAGTCACATTTGTTGACTCTTCCACAATAAGTGAGCGTTTATTGAAAACTCTATATCCCTTACTCTTGGCTGCATAACCAAGAAAGATACCATCGTCAGCTTTGGCATCAAATTTGCCTAAGTTGTCTTTGGTGTTAAGGATAAAACATCTACAGCCAAAAACTTTAAAATAAGAGACATTGAGGGTTCTCCCAAACCAAAGCTCATAGGGTGTTTTCTTCGTAATGGGACGAATAAGCACCCTATTCAAAATGTGGCATGCTGTACTTACAGCCTCTGCCCAAAAATATTTTGGAAGAGAAAATTTATTCAACATGACTCTAGCCATATCGCCAAGAGTCCTATTCTTCCGCTCCACAACACCATTTTGTTGAGGAGTTCTAGGACAAGAAAATTTATGATCAAAACCATTTGTATTACAAAAACTTTCAAAATCATAATTTACGAATTCGCCTCCATGATCACTTCGGATTCGAGTAATCATGTAGCCTTTTTCGTTTTGAACTTTCTTTACAAAAATTTTGAAAGCAGAAAATAGCATCGCTCTTATTAGCGAGAAAGAAAACCCATGTAAATCTCGAAAAATCATCAACAATAACAAATGCATAAAGTTTGCCTCCAAGGCTAGCTATTCTACTAGGACCAAATAAATCCATATGAAGTAGTTGCAAGGGTCTAGTAGTACTTACAGAGTTGATAGAATGAAATGAGGATTTAGTTGCCTTGTTTAGTTCACATTCGGCACATACCGTGTCCTTTTTGAATGTGATGTCAGGCAATCCTCTCACTAGCTTCTTGGTAGAAAGCCTGGATATAGCATCCATATTGGCATGACCAAGACGCTGGTGCCAAAGTAGTCGTTCGTCTTTGTGGGCATATAGACATCTACCTGCATTGTTAGTATTTATAGAAAGATAGAAAATGTAGATGTTGTCCTCTCTTTTCCCTTCAAAAGCAATGTCTCCTGTTGACCTATCATAGATGTAGCAACTGTTTTGTCCAAAGTTAATATCATATCCATGATCAGCAAGATGACTAATGCTGAGCAGGTTATGCTTTAACTCGGTCACTAGGCAGACATCCTTTATTACAGGAGAAGGAGGATGACCAATGATACCATTACCTATAATGTGCCCCTTGAGATTGTTACCGAAGGATACGTATCCTTCTCTCTTCATCGATAGTGATGCAAAAAGATTTGCGTCTCCCGTCATATGTCGCGAGCATCCACTATCGAGAATCCACTTACTTTCAGTTGAGGAGAGAAGGTCCACCTACATCAAGAGTAGATGTGACCTTTGGTACCCGAATTCTTGAGGGTCCTAAAAGTTAGTCTTTGGGAACCAAGCATATATCCTTTTATCTACAAGTCTTCTAACTCTGCACTGTGGTGAGATGTGTCCATGTAATCCACAATAAGTACAGATAGCATTCTTATTTATACTAGGAGCATGAGAATAATATCTATAAGCAGCAGGATGAGGATGGACATGATGTGAAGAGTTAGCATGGTGAAGATGATTATGCATGGAATAAGTGGCATGTTGATGGTGTCTATAAGGCATAGAATGATGGTATTGTCTATGATGTGTGACATGCTGATATTGTCTAGATGGCATGGCATGATGATTTTGTCTATATGGTATATGAGGATCTTGTCTATATGGCATTGCATGATGATTTTGTCTATATGGCATGGCATGGTGCTTTTTATGTGTGGAGTGATGTTGATTGTGTCTTTGTGCATGATGAGTGTGTACTGAGTGAGAATTGTTCTTACGTGCACGTGGTTTGTGAAAGTTTGTGTATATAAATGCATGGTTATGTGCTGCATGAGATTGACATGGTTGACTAGCATGAGTGGTGTTGTGCCCATGTGATTGGGTTTGAGGTTGAACAACCTGTTTACCCAATTTGGTTTCTAATCTTTTAGAAACAGCTTGCAGTTCATCAACCTTAATATTTAAGCCATAAATCTTAGTCATGGAAATCTTGTGTCTACTCTTTTCTTCAGCAAGCAACGTGTTGAGAGTAGTGATTTCTTGAGTTTGTTGCTCAATACGTGCTTCAGCATCATGTAAGCTTAATTTAAGCTTGGATGCTTCATCAGTGTCATTTGTGGGTGATGTGTTTCTGACATTATCAAGAAGTAAAGAAATTCTTTGTATCTCATCTTCTAGACTTTTGATTTTGTCCTTGGCATGTTTATATTTACCGATGACCTTTTTATGATCATCGAGTAAATCAGTGAAAGCATCGCCAAGTTCATCAAAAGAGAAGTCATCCAGAGTTTCGTTAGATACCTTGTTGGAGGTTGCCATCAGGCACACATTTGCTGTATCTTGATGAGAGTCCTTTTCTTCCTCAGAGTCACTCGCTTCACTTTCATGCCAGATACCTGTGTTGGCATATTTCTTTGATGAGTTCTTTTTGTAAGGCTTCTCATAGCGGTTGCTCTTCTTCAGGAATGGGCAGTCTTTTCGGACATGTCCAGTTTTCTTGCAACCGTAACAAGTTGGTTCTTCTTCATCGTCTTCTTGAGGTTCCTTCTTCCTTCGATTGAAGCGAAGGAATTTCCTGAAGTTGCGAACCATGAGAGCTTGGTCTTCATCATCAGAATTATCTTCTTCGGTCTCATCATGATTAGCTCTTCGTTGATGAGCTTTAAGTGCGATCTCCCTGGTCTTCGGAGCAGGCTCTTCGAAGTCCTTGAGGTCAAGCTCGTGAGTCATAAGCTTACCCATCAAGGTCTCCATTGACATTGTTGTGAGAACGTTTCCTTCTATGATGGCTGTCACCTTAGGGTTCCAAATCTTTGGTAGCCCTCTGAGCAGCTTACGAATCTTCTCGTGGTTTGAGTACTGCTTTCCAAGCGAAGATAGAGGATTGATGATGTCGAGGAATCTTGTGATCATTTGAGTGATCGTCTCACTTGGCTTCATCTTGAAAGCTTCGTATTCTTGAGTGAGACGGCTTATTTTAGATTCCTTGACCTGTGTGGTTCCTTCATGCGTCACTTCTAGAAGTCTCCATACTTCATGAGCAGTGGTGCATGTAGAGACCCTGTTGAACTCATTCCTGTCTATAGCACAGAATAAAGCATTAATAGCCCTAGCATCTAGACTTGCCTGTTTCTTCTCCTCGACAGAATATTTGTCGTGTGGTTTCTCAATGAGGTCACCATCGACAACTATTCTGGCGGGCTTTTTGTAACCGTCAGTGACGATAGTCCACAGATCAAAGTCTAGAGACTTAAGATAGAAGCTCATCCTTGTTTTCCAATATGTGTAGTTAGTCCCATCAAATAGGGGAGGCCTATGAGTGGACTGACCTTCACCATGATTGGAAATCAAGGGTTGTGTGGTTGCCATGGATCAGCTCTTAGGATGTTAGTCCTTGTAAAGAGAACAGAGCTCTGATACCAATTGAAGAACAGTTTGGCAACTCTAGAGGGGGGTGAATAGAGTTTATATAGAAAAATAGCCAATTAAAAATAACTCTTTCACCAACAATAAATAATCAGAGTAAAGTGCGGAAAATAAATGAAGAGCAGAAGAGCATACGCAAACACAGCAATTTTAACCTGGTTTCCCTCGTGGAGGACTAGTCCAGGCCTGAGAACTCTAGCTCAGGATTAAATCCACTATTTGTGAAATAGTAGTTTACAACCCGTGCCTTTTCTTCAGAAGAGCACGTCAACTTCTAACAGAGGATCGCAGTGGCGATTTGCTTGGAATTGTCCAAGCGACTTCTTCGACTCTTGCACAAGAATCCTAACTGAGAGATGCTGAGCACTCGAGACTTAGGAGACTTGTGGCTAGTAGATGGGAAGGGTATGGCTTATTGAGCTTGTAGGAGAGAAGAGAAGAGAAGATTGAGTGAATTGAAATGAGAGAATTCATGCCCTATTTATAGTGTTTTTTAGAGGCAGAATTCGGCCAGAATTCGGGTAGGAAAATTCAAAAATTTGGCCGTTGGACAGCTAGCAACCAGCTAACCCTAAAATTAGGGTTCCTGATTTCTAGGGGACAGAGTTCGGCCCGAACTCTGTGTGGAGGCAGAGTTCGGCCCGAACTCTGTCTCCAGAACACAGAGTGGTCCTAAGTGGGACTTGTGGGCAATTTTTGTTTTGGTGGAGCTTGGGATTTTGGGTAGGCTTATAGACTAAGTTCCAAGAGCTCAGCATAACTCAGAGTACATTTTTCTAGACTCAATAAAATGTAAAAGTACAGACTCAAAAATACACTGAGAGTCGAAAACTGAGCTGTTGTCTGTCCTGAACTGAATGCAGACGTCGTGTGCCGTATTGAATTTATACAGATATTATTTAGTCAATGTAGTCAATATTTGGTTGACTGTGACTTTGTGTCAACAGCTAAAACACTAGGACACTAATTGGTGCAACACGACTTGTGACTGGACACCTAGCCAAAATGATGACTTTAGCATAGGAGACCAATATGGAGTGACACACTACTTTAACTAACTTTCTAGGGTCTTTACACTAGTGAGGGGTGAGGTTCAATACGGCTAAAACTCAAAGTAACACAAAAAGTTACAAGTCGTAATTAATCAATAAATAAATCAAATGATCATTATGTTTTAACAATTTTTGAGGTAGACAAAAAGCTTATTTTTACTCAAAGTAAAGTACCACAAAGATCCTTGTTAATTATAGAAATTTATTATAATTTTTCTGGAATTTATGAACCAGTACAAGTATTTTATAAAAATCAGTTTTCCTAAGTATACAGAAAATGAGTTTTGGTTTCATATGCCAAGATAGTGGCTAAACAGTAAATTAAATACTATAAAAATTATACTAAATTAGCTAAATCAACATAGTATCTAAATACTATTTTTCCAGAATTTTAACAGCACTTTAAATATTTTTAGAAATTCAAAAACAGCATTGCACACTATTTGTAATTTAAATAATTAATTATCTGTGTATTTTGTCCATGTATATAATTTGAACCAAAGTTCAAATACAGGACTCAAGGCCATGAATCAAGTCCAATATGACTTGTACAGGTCTTGAATGTGTGAAAACATATTTGGGCCCAAAAGCCCATGCTAGGCTTGGACACCAAATGGTTGCAGTAATTTAAATACACCCAAAAATACGAAGTGGTAAAAATGCAAAATAAATATTAATATTCTAATAAGGTAAAATTATACAAAATGAATATATACATACATATGTTAAAAGTACATATATATATAAGAAAATACTTAATTATAAAATATATATACATATACAAATATTGTATACATATATATAATAGTATATATATAATAATATATATACATATGAAAATATATACATATATACATATATGCATATAAATACAAATATATATAAAAATTTACTAAGTATAAAAATATATATACATATATAAAAAAACTGCCTATATACAGTATATACATATATATATATATACAATTATATATATATATATATATATATATATATATATATATATATATATATATATATATATATATATATATATATATATAAGAAAAGAAAAAGGAAAAAGAAAAGAAATAAACTCAGCAGCTCAGGGCTCGAGCTCGGCCCACTGCGCGGGGGGGGGGGGGGGGGGGGGGGGTTAGACTAGGTCGGGCTGGCCAGGGGGTCAGCCCGAGGGTTGTGTTAGGATTAGGTTTAGGTTAGTTTTATTTAGGTTAGGTTAATTAACATATAAAAAAATAATAAAATCAATCTTGTGTCCGGACAGTTATGGACACAGGATTCTACGTGTCTGTGCTATGCACGACACGCACGCACACTAATTCACGTGTCCAAATACTGGACGAGCGTCCCCGTGTCCTGGCAAACCACGTACGTGGATTTGGGACACGGACGACACGAAATGAGCCCTGGTACTCACGTGTCCGGCTAGTCGGGGGGATTTGAACGTGCTGGCCGGCGGAGTAGGCGTCGGGGCGGTGGCGCTCCGGTGGCGCTGCGGTCGTCTCGCCGCGACGCGTCGGATGATGGCGGTTGTGGGCGGTGGATGTCGACGGTGGGGCTGGGCGAAGTAGATGGCCGGAGTTAGGGTTACGACTAGGGTTTTTGGGAAGAAATGGGGCTGGGGGCGTCGATGGTGGTCGGGGAGAGTGGTGGTCGACTGAGGGGAGTGAGGGGGGTTTAAATAGGGGGTTGAGTCGGTCGGGGGGGGTGTGCGCTGGCCGAAAATGGCGGGGACAGCCGGGTCGTAAGTCGTCGGGCAGGGAGTGGGTAGGGAATTTAGCACTAGGGTCCCTAGGTTTTAGGAAATTACATAATCGTCCTAGCAGTGTCTAAGTGCAAATACAAATTTACACTCCACACTTAAAATAATTAATAAATTACAAACTGATATATTAACAATTCTAATTATTACAAACTACAATTAAAACAATTTAATAAATTATAAAACTATATTAAAATAATTTTAAAAATTACAAAATGATATTAAAATATTTTAGAAAATTGTAAATTAATATTTTAGTATTTAAAACTCATTTAAAATTCATTTAAAAATTCTAGAAAAATTCCTAAAAATTATAATAAATATTTTAAGGCTAAAAATGACATTAATAATTAATTAACACTAATTAAATAATTTTTGAAAAATAGGGGCTTACAAGTCTTCCCTCCTTGAAAAATTTCGTCCTCGAAATTCACAAGGATTGAAGACCCTACAATATTCTAACATAGCAAGTAATACAATAAAATGACTAAGGCTGCGATCGAAACTAACCTCTAAGGTATCAAGCGAGAACGGGTGGTTCCCTCGCAGCGGTTGGATCGAACAAGTAAGGGTATCTCTCCCTCATGTCCTACTCCCTCTCCCAAGTAGATTCACCTGGAGAGTGACGGCTCCAAGCTACTCGTACTAAGGGTATAACCTTGTTCCTCAGCCTCTTCTCTCTCCTGTCTAATATCTCTACTGGCTGCTCAAAAACTGTCAGGCTCGGTCCGACCTCCAACTCTGTATGATCTAGCACATGACTGGGTTCGGAACATATCTCCTCAGCTGAGATACGTGAAAGACATCGTGAACTCATGCTAGGTTGGGTGGAAGTGCAATCCTGTAAGCTACCTCTCCAATCCTGCCAAGTATCTCGAATGGCCCGATGTATCTGGGGCTCAGCTTCCCTCCTCGTCCAAACCGGATCATCCCTCTAGTAGGTGATATCTTTAATATCACCATATCACCGTCTGCGAACTCCATCGGCCTACGACTGGCATCAGCCCAGTATTTCTGCCTATCCTGAGCTACTCTGAGCCTGTCTCTGATCATCCCGACTTTCTCTGCTGCATCCGTGATCATCTCTGGCCCAAGCATAACTCTGTCTCCGACATCATCCCAAAAGAGCGGTGTGCGGCATCGTCGTCCATAAAGCGCCTCGAAAGGAGACATACCGATACTGGCTTGGTAGCTGTTGTTGTATGAAAACTCTACCAAGTGCAGATGGCTCTCCCATGATCCTCCAAAGTCCAGCACGCAGGTCCTCAGCATATTCTCCAGTATCTGTATCGTCCTCTCGGACTGTCCATCTGTCTGCGGGTGGTACGCCGTACTGAACTTGAGCCTACTGCCCAACTCCTCCTGCAAGCTCCTCCAGTAGTGGGATGTAAATCTACTGTCTCTGTCCGACACGATGCTCACCGGTACTCCGTATAGGCGAACTATCTGCTGCATGTATAGCTCCGCCAACTTCTCGGTAGAAAGCTCCACCTTGAAGGGTATGAAGTGCGCACACTTCGTCAGCCTGTCCACGATGACCCAAATGGCATCCTTCCCTCCTTGGGAACGAGGAAGCCCTGAGACGAAGTCCATCGTAATATGTTCCCACTTCCACTCGGGAATAGGCAACGGCTGCAGCAAACCAGCTGGCCTCTGGCGCTCCGCCTTGACCTACTGGCAAACTAGGCATCTCGAGATGAAACGTGATACATCTCTCTTCATCCCGTGCCACCAAAGATGTTTTCGCAAGTCACGGTACATCTTGTTAGCACCAGGGTGAATAGAATATCTCGATCGGTGTGCCTCCTGCAAGACTGCCTCTACCAGCTCTTCATTCGGCACGCACAATTGGCTGCCATGCCTCAAGGATCCATCCTCTGCTATAGTGAAGTCATCCAACAATCCTGCTAATGCCTGGGCTCGAAGTCTGCGAAGGCTCTCATCTGTAGACTGTGCCTCCCTGATCTGCTCTATCAAACCTGACTGAATGTCAAGCACCATCATCTGTATCACTGATCCTGGCCGAACTAGCTCGATACCGAGCTTCTCCAGATCCTCCCGCAAATGTCGATCAATCATCAGGTACCATGCCATCGGATGCCTGCTCAGCGCATCCGCCACCATATTTGCCTTCCCGGGGTGATACTGTAAATCGATGTCGAAGTATTTCATCAACTCCAACCATCGTCTTTGCCTCATGTTCAGCTCTTTCTGCGTGAACACATACTTCAAGCTTTTATGGTCAGTAAAGATTTCCATACGCTCTCCGTATAAGTAATGTTTCCATAACTTTAGTACAAAGATCACCGCAGCTAACTCTAGGTCATGGGTAGGATAATTCTGCTCATGAGTCCGCAATTGTCTAGATGCATAAGCAATCACTTTCCCATGCTGCTGTAGGACACATCCTAGCCCCTTCCCAGAAGCATCGCTATATATGGTGAAACCTCCAGAACCTGAAGGTAATGTCAGAACTGGAGCGGTCGTTAGCCTCCTCTTCAGCTCCTCAAACGCTGTCTGGCAGTCCTCTGACCAGATGTACTCTGCGTCCTTCCGCGTCAGCTTCGTCATGGGTTCAGCTATCCTAGCAAAGTCCTGGATGAACTTTCTATAATAGCCTGCTAAACCCAGAAAGCTCCTGATCTCTGAAACTGACGTCGGAGCCTTCCATGTCTCAACTGCAGCAATCTTCCTGGGATCCACCGAGATTCCATCTCCAGTGACTACATGGCCGAGAAACTCCACTCGGTCTAAAAAAAATTTGTACTTCGGCAATTTGGCAAACAATCTCTCCTGCCTCAGAATCCCTAAAACTATCTGCAAGTGCTCTGCATGCTCCTCTGGCGTCTTCGAGTATATCAGGATGTCATCGATAAATACTACGACGAACTTATCCAGATACTGGTAAAATATCTTATTCATCAAATTCATAAAGACAGCTGGCGCATTTGTGAGACCAAATGGCATCACCAGAAACTCGTACTGCCCGTACTTCGTGTTGAACGCCATCTTCTGGATGCCTGCTGCCCTAATCTTCACCTGGTGGTACCCGGATCTCAAGTATATCCTGGAAAACACCTTCGTCCCGCTCAATTGGTCGAACAAATCATTTATCCTGGGCAGAGGATATTTATTCTTGATGGTGATGGCATTCAAGGCCCGGTAGTCAATACACAACCGGACTGTACCATCCTTCTTAGGCACAAAGAGCACTGGCGCTCCCCATGGAGAAGTACTGGATCGAATGAAACCATTTTTCAACAGGTCATCAATCTGCTCTTTCATCTCTACGGCCTCCTTGGGATTCACTCTATAGCAAACCCGGGATACTGGTGATGAACCCGGCACTAAATCTATGGTGAACTCCACATCTCTGTCAGGCGGAAGCCCTAGAAGATCCTCTGGGAATACATCCATAAACTCCCTAATGATAGGGTGTGGCGGTGCTGCGTCCCCAACTGTCGCACAACAGTTCGGCTCTAGGCTGATCTCCGGCCCTGTCCTCCTGACACTGAATGGTGCTGAGCCTGGGGGACTGAACAAAATACTACCCTCATGACAATCTATAGATGCATGGGCATAGCTAAGCCAGTCCATCCCTAATATGATATCATAACCGGGGAGTGGCATCACAAAGAATCGTCCCCTAAACTCTCTTCCGGCTATAAAAATAGAACATCTATAGATAGATCTAATAGGCATTGATCCTCCTCCCGTCATCACTCTACTAATCTCCGCAGTAGGTGTAGCTACTAGATGGTGTTTATGCATAAACTCTAATGATAGGAAGCTATGAGATGCACCAGAATCAAACAAACATAGAGCTAGAAAAGTATGCAAATAAATATGACCTATGATGACGTCAGCTAAGTAATCTGGCTCTGAAACCTGCTCCGGCTCCGGCTCAAGAGCTAGACTATAAACCTTCCCCTGAGGTCCCTTCTGCTGCTGCAGATGCTGCCCAAACCTCTGCTGCTAAGTCGGAAGCGGCCCTCTAGTCTTCGCTACTGGGCACTCTCGAAGCTGATGGGTGGGAGACCCACAAGCCAAACACTGACCCAACCTCTTCCTACAGACGAAAGAGTCGTGGCCTGGCCTCTTGCAGTATACACACAAAGCTCCCTTCTGCTGCTGCTGATGTCGAGGTCCCGGGGTTCTAACTGGCGGGGTCGGGTGATGTGATGTAGGAGGACGGTAAGTCTGCTAGGGCGGCGTCGGTGCTCTCTGCTGGAAAGCCTGACGCTTGGACGGTCCCTCATGATGTACAGAAGCCGGCCTCTTGCATGACAGAAGACGCTCCTCGATGCTCCGGGCTAACTCTAGGCTCTGGTAGTAGTCAGTCGCACCGTTCGCCACTATAAGAATGTCGATGTCTGGAACTAGACCATGGCAAAACCTACGGGTCATCTCCTCTGGATCTGCAACCAGACTAGGAGCGAAACGGCTCAGGCGACTAAACTCTGCCGCATACTCGTCAACAGAACAGTTCCCCTGCTGGATGTTCTGGAATCGTAGCCCCATGGCTACTCTAGCAGTGGTCGAGAAGAATTTCTTCTTGAACTGGGTCTTGAACTGATCCCAAGTGGCTCTCCCTCTCGCAAATAACAGCTCATTCCGGAACCAGACTCCTGCCAAGTCTACCAGCAGAAATCCCACTGCCTCGACCTGGAGGTCACCCGGCATCCTAACTCCTAGGAGCTTCCTCTCCACCGAGTCTAGCGAGTCATCTGCTACTACAATATCCTCGGTCCCTGAGAACTCCTTGGGATTCAAACCCATGAAGTCCTTGATCGTCCCCGCTCTCTGCCGTGGCTCTACAGGTGGTGGGACCACGGGACATTCCTCAGAACGCTCCATGCTCTGGCGGAGTAGGGCAGTCTGCTCCTGATGGGTTGTTAGGAACCCCTGGATCATAGTGAGCAGCTGGTTCCCGTCGAGTGTGACGGAAGCCTGGATAGGTATAGTGATAGGGGGTGGTGGAAGTATCGGGGCCTGCTGGGACTGTGATGTAGAAGGTGGTGGAGGCATCTGGGTTTGTGGATCTGTGGAGTAGGGGAGTGTGGTAGGTGGAGGTGGGGGTGTATCAGTCAACTGGTCAGCTGACTGGATAGGGAGTGCGCCATTCTCAGGTGTGATGTACTGGGATGAACGAGCAAGCACCATCTAATTACAGTAAAAAGGACTTATAAGGACTTGTTTAAAGTAAGCAATCATAGGCAAGAAAATCTAACTATAATAGCAAGCATGTGATATTTTCCTATGTTGCAATCGTAGCATTCCTCTAGGTGTTCTAAGCGTTATTCCTAATGTTGTCTAATTACCTTAAGTTCCTAATTGCAGGCATGCTTGGTACAATAACGTAATCAAACAATTTAGTCAGGACCTGCATGGGCCACCACTAAAAATATGTCACGACCCGCTACCCAAATTGTTGGGCCAGGCCGAGTCATGCCGAGCCTACGTTTGATATAAAACGTAGTAAGCTGTTCTAAAGACAACATGATAAGACTAAATGTGCTAACAGTTCTATAAGTGAATAAAAGTCATAAATGCTCCAAACACAAAAGTCGTCTCATATAGTAAAATATACAAAGTACAAGTCTGAAATATAAAACTGGATACATGTCCAGTTACAAAATACGTAGTCTAATACATGACTACTCTCAAAAGTCTAAAGCAAAAAGACAACTAGGCGAGGTTCCCTGCAGGAACATCCTCGTAAAGCAAAGCCGGGTCCTCGACAGTATCTCCATAATATGTGTTGCAGAGTAACTCCTCCTCAGTAAGGACACCTACAACGTTATCCTGTCAGGACGGGAGCAAGTACTGATTCTAGCAAACTAAATATACGAAGCATGAACAGAAATGTAATAAACTGGAATCATGGCATATCATGGATTAATTAGTTCTTTTTAGAAATAACAACATGTAGTTTAAAAGTTTAAAACTGTAGCATGTACGTGAATCGGTCAATAGGTGTATAGGATGTACAGCAGTACATATCAAGTTTTTCTGGGGTGCACATACGTGCATGAACGGCATCGGTGTATATCCATACACAAACGCGGGATCAGAACATACGGCAAGGTCACATATAGAATGTCACCGAGCGTGGTAAATACATACGGAGAAGGGGGTCATGTTCACGTACAATACTAACAGTTTCCCCTTAACCCGTTGTTTAAACATGTGAGAGATATAAGATACTGTCTAAACATGGTAGGGACTAAAAGTAATACAATATGTAAAGTTCTAACTTGCTACCCCAAGGATCAGCATTTAACATGGTTGGTAAATCACAGTTTATTGTTATAGCAATATGTAAAGTTTGTAGAAAGTACTTGCCTCTTTCAAAGCAAAGCAAAGCGAGCTGTGATAAAAGTGGTATAGATGTCTGGTAACTCGTCCCTTTAGAAATAAATATATAAACTTAGTTTTTACACTAAGCTAAAACACTAGGACACTAATTGGTGCAACACGACTTGTGACTGGGCACCTAGCCAAAATGATGACTTTAGCATAGGAGATCAATGTGGGGTGACACACTACTTTAAATAACTTTCTAGGGTCTTTACACTAGTGAGGGGTTAGGTTCAACACGGCTAAAACTCAAAGTAACACAAAAAGTTACAAGTCGTAATTAATCAATAAATAAATCAAATGATCATTGTGTTTTAACAATTTTTGAGATAGATAAAAAGCTTATTTTTACTCAAAGTAAAGTACCAAAAAGATCCTTGTTAATTATAGAAATGTATTATAATTTTTCTGGAATTTATTAACCAGTACAAGTATTTTATAAAAATCAGTTTTCCTAAGTATACAGAAAATGAGTTTTGGTTTCATATGCCAAAATAGTGGCTAAACAGTAAATTAAATACTATAAAAATTATACTAAATTAGCTAAATCAACATAGTATCTAAATACTATTTTTTCCAGAATTTTAACAGCACTTTAAATATTTTTAGAAATTCAAAAACAGCATTGCACACTATTTGTAATTTAAATAATTAATTATCTGCGTATTTTGTCCATGTATATAATTTGAACCAAAGTTCAAATACAGGAGCCAAGGCCATGAATCAAGTCCAATATGACTTGTACAGGTCTTGAATGTGTGAAAACACATTTGGCCCAAAAATCCATGCTAGGCTTGGACTCCAAATGGTTGCAGTAATTTAAATACACCCAAAAATACGAAGTGGTAAAAATGCAAAATAAATATTAATATTCTAATAAGGTAAAATTATACAAAATAAATATATACATACATATGTTAAAAGTATATATATATATATATATATATATATATATATATATATATATATATATATATATATATATATATATATATATATATATATATATATATATATATATATATATATATAAGAAAATACTTAATTATAAAATATATATACATATACAAATATTCTATACATATATATAATAGTATATATATAATAATATATATACATATGAAAATATATACATATATACATATATGTATATAATACAAATATATATATAAAAATTTACTAAGTATAAAAATATATATACATATATAAAAATACTGTCTATATACAGTATATACATATATATATATATATATATATATATATATATATATATATAATATATATATATATATATATATATATATATATAATTATATGTATATACATATATATATAAATATATATAAAAAAAATAAATATATTAATAAATAACAAAATAAAAGAAAAAGAAAAAAGAAAAAGGAAAAGAAATAAACTCAGCAGCTCAGGGCTCGAGCTCGGCCCACTGCGCGTGGGCGAGGGGGTTTAGACTAGGTCAGGCTGGCCAGGGGGTCAGCCCGAGGGTTGTGTTAGGATTAGGTTAGTTTTATTTAGGTTAGGTTAATTAACATATAAAAAAAATCAATCCTGTGTCCGGAAAGTTAGGGACACAGGATTCTACGTGTCCGTGCTATGCACGACACGTACGAACACTAATTCACGTGTCCAAATACTGGACGAGCGTCCCCGTGTATTGGCGAACCACGTACGTGGATTTGGGATACGGACGACACGAAATGAGCCCTGGTACTCACGTGTCCGGCTAGTCGGGGGGGGATTTGAACGTGCTGGCCGGCGGAGTAGGCGTCGGGGCGGTAGCGCTCCGATGGCGCTGCGGTCGTCTCGCCGTGGCGCGTCGGATGATGGCGGTTGTGGGCGGTGGATGTCGACGGTGGTGCTGGGCGAAGTAGATGTCCGGAGTTAGGGTTACGGCTAGGGTTTTTGGTGAAGAAATGGGGTTGGGGGCGTCGATGGTGGTCGGGGAGAGTGGTGGTCGACTGAAGGGAGTGAGGGGGGTTTAAATAGGGGGGTTGAGTCGGTCGGGGCGTGTACGCTGGCCGAAAATGGCGGGGACAGCCGAGTCATCGGTCGTCGGTCGTCGGGCAGGGAGTGGGTAGGGAATTTAGCACTAGGATCCCTAGGTTTTAGGAAATTACATAATGGTCCAAGCAGTGTCTAAGTGCAAATACAAATTTGCACTCCACACTTAAAAATAATTAATAAATTACAAACTGATATATTAACAATTCTAATTATTACAAACTACAATTAAAATAATTTGATAAATTACAAAACTATATTAAAATAATTCTAAAAATTATAAAATGATATTAAAACATTTTAAAAAATTGTAAATTGATATTTTAGTATTTAAAACTCATTTAAAATTCATTTAAAAATTCTAGAAAAATTCCTAAAAATTATAATAAATATTTTAAGGCTAAAAATAACATTAATAATTAATTAACACTAATTAAATAATTTTGAAAAACAGGGGCTTACAGATTTCAATGCAATTGACTTTCATTCTTTAACTTTTTATTTTGATTTTTCTTTGAATAGTACCCCTTTATAGATAATTGGTAGTTATCTTATTTTATTTTCTGATAAGTACCAGTTTTTATATAGGATGATAGACTGTCTTACAGTTTTGATGATTTGTTATTTCTGTATCTTTTCCAGTTTAACACCCCCGATTGCTTGTATGTTTGATACCCTATAACCCTTTTGGTTAGCATGACTAGTATACCTAGATGAGACTTTCACTACCACCATATACCATGACCCTGTATGCCATTCTTTTTAATCGTATGATTTAGGTAAGTTCTGAGACCATGATTGTTGGAGACGAGACTCTAGAAAAAGTACGACCATCTTAATTTCGAGGACGAAATTCTTCTAAGCAGGGTAGACTTGTAACATCCACTTTTCTAAAATGAGGGTAATTTTGAACTTTTATAATTTTGATTAATCGATAATAAGATTTAACTCATGTGGTAATTTTTGGTAATTTTTTAATCAATTTAAAACTATTTAAAATATTGAATTGTGATTTTGATGGTTAACTACTTAATCCCTAGTTTTGCTAAGCTTAGAGACTAACCATGGGGACCTAACCATGTGATTAGAATAACTATTTACAACTTTTAGGCTAAGAGTATTTTGGTCATTTTGTGACTTTGAATTATTTTGGAATTTGATTAATTGGTGAATTTTAGATTATTTTAATAATATTTAAATTGATGTATTATAATTTTGGTCATTTTTTATATTTTAATATTTTGGGAAAATTTTATATTTTTAATATTGTTTTTATTCGATTTGTTTAGTCGGGTTTGAGTTTCGTCTCGTTCCGACTTGTATTGTGACCCGGGTAGCTTGAACTCTAGATGGAACCCAATATTAAGTTAAGCATATCTCACAAGATCCAACATTAAGTTAGTTAATTAAACTAATTTTTATCACGTTAGAATGGTTAAGTTAGAGACTCAAAACTAGATCATTTTGACCCCAAACTTGAACATAGTCTAGACTTAACCATATGAGACTAGAGAGGGGCAATTAGGACATTTCCCATTAGTTCTAATGGACTCTTTATGGCAGCCACCTTTAGGAGAGAATGATTCATTTCATTCATTACAATCTTGCCTCTTTTATTTTTCTTTTGTTCTTCCCCAATTTTAGAGAGCCTTCCCATTGATTTGATCTCCAAATCAAATCATTCCTTCACCAAACCTTCCCTCAATCATTCCCATTCTCCAAGGGAAGGGTGCTACCAAGGATTGGAAGAGGAGTGCAAGGAGGAGTGTCCACTTTGCGAGATCTTCGTATCGGAGCCGTGTCCTAAAGGATTTTATTGGGATTCCACTCCCAATAGGTAAAACCCATCCTCTAAATCGATTTTCTTTGCATATAAATTAGTTTTGAATTCGTAGGATTCATCCTCATGCATGTGTCCCATTTAGATTCAAATTTGAGGCCATTTGGAGCTCTCTTGAGGATTTTAGATATGTGTCTTGTGTCCTACTTGATAGATCCCAAATTAGGACACCCCATGTGTATGTATGTATGATAATAGTTTAAATATATATTTAAATTCAGTTTATAATGGTTAGAGAGTGGATTGATCTTAGTTAGGATGGTTAGAATGAGTTTCATTTGGATACCTATGTTTGTATCCAAGTATCTTGGCCTATATGTGTTCTTTTGTCAAATCCGTCATAATTTTCATCCACGTTTTTATTAACCAAAGCAACTTAAAAATGTCATAACTTTTAGCTTAGAACTCCGATTTATCTCCTATGTTTTTAAAAGAACCGTATCGAAGTTAGCTTTCCAAATATATATTTTAATAAGCCAAATTCTTTCTATAACTTTCTGTAGAATTATTTGAGTGTCAGCTGTACGAAAGACGAATGTGTTTCGGTATTTTCGTGATTCCGAGAGCTTCCGAACACGAAAATGCGATCCGTTTAAAGTTTCGAAAAGCTAACCCAAAGGGCTACGACATACTTTAATCCTAGAATTTAGTGAATGCCCAATTGGCACAGTATTGGTTTTAAGTAGAAGAGTGACTATACGATATATGCATTTTGTGTAACCTATGAGCCTATGTAGTATGGATATTAAATAAATATAGAGTATGTAATACATGATATGTTAGATGAATGAAATGATATATATATGATATATATTCTCTTTACATTAATGTATATATATGGTTGAATGCAAGCATGTAGGAATGCAATTAATATAATGCATATAAGCAATGCATGAATGAAAGAATGATATACAATGTATGCATGAAGATATATATGTAACGATAGATATGAATGCATAATATATAAATATTGTAATACAATATATAATAATAACATGTATGGTAATGTAGAGTATATGATGCAAGCATGAATGAATGGAGGAAATACATGTATATAGGTAATATAGAATGTAATATATGAATGCAAGCACGCAAGATAATGTATTGTATCCATATATGATGTATTCAACTTAAAGATAATGTAATATATAAAAGGAATGAATGATAATATATAACATGATATGTAAGGTAATGCAAGCTATGAAATGATGTGTGCATATTTGTATGTCTCTATGATAATGTATGAAATGATATGAATATACAATGTATGCATATGTATAAAATATGTAGGTAATTCATAGATGCATGAATGAAATGAAAGTTTGCAATATGTTAATATAAATACAAGTATCTAATATGCATGAATGTAAGTATAATATAATAGAAGTATACATGTATGTATCATGTAAATATAATATACATGATATGTATGTATGCATGTATACAAGGTAAGTATGTATGTATGTATTTCTATAAACTGAGTTAACCTATAACCTTTTACACACATGCATTCATACATCCTTTGACATCATGTATCCCATGTCACATACACCTACCTATCACTAAATTTTAGAACATTAACACATATCCTTTCACACACATGCCAAACACACACATACTCACTTACTCTTTTACCTTTCTTTCTCTCTCTATATATATATATGTATGTACCTATATATATAGCTTTTCTATATATATCTATGTATATGAATATGTTAATAGTGATGAAAAAAAATAAAAAAAATAAAATATAGCTTTTCTATATATATCTATGTATATGAATATGTTAATAGTGATGCATATATATATATATATATATATATATATATATATATATATATATATGTGGGATGTACATATAGGTAGCCTATATGTTATGAGTGTACTACAATATATTAGATATATATATTGTTATGTGTATATGTATTTGTGGTTTGGCTTAGGCATGATATAGCCTATAGCCTAGGGCTCTTAGCCTATGGTGTGTCTGTTTGCCTAGTGAGAGTTTAGTTAGACTTGTTTAGTCTTGATTAGGCCTAGAATAGACTAGTTATACTAGTATAGACTTGTTTGGTTTAGGTTTGACCTAGTTTGACTAGTCTAGTTGACTAGAGTTGACCAAAGGTTGACTTTAGCCTAGATTGACCCCAAACTTCATGTAGATGCATTGTAGCAGTCTATTTCCTTATTTTAGACTTGTTATGACTTGTAATGTTCTATAGGAGACAGACACCACTCCGGACAGTATATTCTCTTCGGACATTCAGGATACCAGGCGAGTACATTCTCTGATCATTTCATATCCTGCTTAGAATTATATTCCTGCTTTAGATTACCTTACTTGATGCTGTCACGACATTATCACGGATTAGTACTATATGGATCTCTTCATGCGATGTTATCCCCCTCGGGAGCATCGGGTATATTGTGTCATGTGCGTTTTACTTTCATCATGTACTCATGTGCTTTCACCATACATGTACACTCCTGTGAATCATGTACTCTCATGTTCACGGAGCCTTCATGTATACTATCATGTGCACCCTTTCATGGACCCCATGTGATATCATGTACAATAACATAACCTGCTTAGATCCTTGTGTATTGATTGGAGGAAAAACGGAAGAGTGCTAGCAGTCATGTGAACAATTCCATAGTAGTGTAGATCATGTGAAACTCTTTAGTGTAGATCATGTACAAATCTGTTCTGTTCACATGTGCTATCATGTACTCTACATCACTAGCCACTATTAGTTCTCTATTTATAGTAGATATTTCTATTACAGTTCTCTCTCTGTTTACATACTATATTTCTTTCAGATCCTGTATCTTACTCTACTGCATGTTTATATTTTCTAACCTGCTATGAACTGTTGAGATGTATTGTGCTCGCTCCTGTCCTGACTGGACCTGTTGATAAATTTTACAGATAGCCTGGAGGTTGCCTGCTAGCCTAGAGGAGACACAGTAGAGGTTGTATAGATAGTTAGGATTTTGCTTATAGCTTATTTTCAGTTGTCTTGAGTTGTATTATGGATTACTATATTTGAGCTTTGAGATGTATTTCTGGGTTTGTGAATCTTAGACACTTAGACTTCTATCTGCTGTATCTCTTTTGGATTTCATGTTTTATCTATCTTCCATTATGCTCTACCTTAGATGTGATTGAGTTTACATTCTGCTATGTCACCCCATTCGGGGAGTATAAACTGCTTAGGATTATATTGTTAGATGTTGTGACCTAGGACATCGTTCTACCGCCAACACTGCGGCGTAGGCTGGACGTACCCACTTCTCGTGCCCTTACTCTAGGGTGCGGGTCGTGACACCTAACCCAACCACCTTCACTGGTACTTTACTGCCCTTATATCTATACCACCCTAATATTACCTATACGGATATATTACTAATACCTTATACCCAAAATCCCCATACTGTAACAACAGGTTATATCCAAACTCCTGCATTTGGATCAATCCCATGGACTGATACACTCACCATAACAAATCCCCAAATTACTTGCTAACTTCTAGCACAATGCTTCCTTCTCTTCTATTGATATTGACTCACACAGGGACACATATACATCTCCATAAATTCCCAACCAAACTGAACCTATCTACTAATTCGAACCAATTTACTGATACCTCCCACAAGTGAATTAATTGGTATTCACATGACATGGTATAACTAGTTCATAAATCAGTGGTATAACCGATACTCACATCCCTTCACCCCCTTCTAGTGCAGTTATACATGTTCTTTCTTGTCCATATCAAGTCCCCAATTGACATATCCTGCTCCTATATCGGCTAGGGAAGTAACTGATACTCTAATTGTCCACAAGACTCCAGGACTGATACCTATCACTCCTAACATCAGTCTAAATGGTCCAAAAGCATAACAGTCTTTCTTGACTGCACACTCCCAACCCCTTCTATTGTATATTATAGATACAAGAGCCCTTATGTTAATGTCTAATTGGTTTACAACATAAATCTAACCTTAAACCCCAAAATTCCCTAAATCCTCACTACAATAATACTGATACACCATATTAGTCGAACCTCTAATACAAAATCAGTTGTGGCAGTGCTCAAACCACTCCATATGATGATGTCCTTCCTCCATTGGTTTAGCGTTCAACTGGAAGGAACTTCCCCATATACTCCCACTCTAAACCACTACTACAATGCCCATATCATTTCCCAAACCCTCTTATCTCGACTGCTCTTGCTAAAGCAAACAGGGCATTCAAATCCCCTGCCACTGATACAACTAATTCCTCATTCTCCTGTCCCAAAGTGACCCACACCACACACACTCAATATCCAAATACCTGATACTCTATTTTCCTTCCTCTTCACTGATACGTGATGCATATCCCAGGTAATGACCCTGTGGAATGCCCATAATAGTGTACAGTAGGTACACTGATATCCACCCCTGCCTCATTGTCATATTAGAGGAATCCAAGCCTAACCTCTGAACTAGTGCAGCACAAGTGCTCACCCCTAAATCTCACACAGGTATCACTCTACAAATGAGTTGACACTCAAACATAACCATATACACAAATGCATGGATGCATCTAGGTGAATGCAATGGCTGCCATAGTCCAAAAAAGAGCATCTTATCTACATTACCTATATAGAGTACCCCCATAACATGATACATATATTTATTTGTATTTGTATAGACCCAACTCATATACATTATTTATATGACCAATGTCTACATGGAATGAATATGTAACACAAGCATGCTAAAATCTAGTTAGACACACTCACACACATGTATTTTAGCCTATGGGACATTTCTAGAAACACTTGGTGTGTCGCCCTTGAATTTCTTCCAAGAGTGGCACAAAACCTATCCAATCTCTCACATGAGGACTCAATAGAGCCTCTAAACTATTCCTAAGGGTTGTCCTTATACATGGGTGAGTTCCTACGGGTCCAATACCAAAATTTGAATCAAAAGACATGGTTAGAGAGTGATATACCTATTGGGAGTGATTTCCTAATGAACAATTTAATAGACACGAATCCGATACGAAGTTCCTTAGCAAATAGACTCTCTCCCTTGCTCCTAGCTGCACAATCCTTGTAGGCACCATCTTCTTGAGAGAATGTGAGGAATGGTGGAGGAAAGAGTGAGATTGAGAGAGAAATCAATGGTGGAAGCTCTTCTTTTGGAGAGAACTCCTAATTTGGAAAAATGGTGGCTAGAGATGAAATGAATGAAGTGTGGAGAGACTCCACAACTGGTCGGCCACCTGTAGCTAGGTTAGGAATTAATCACAATGTCTAGATAGTCCTCTAAGTTGTCATTTGGCTAATTAAATGAAAGGTGAAGGGTTGGGGTTCTTTTGGACAATAACCAAATCTCTTTAGGAACTAAATGGTCATGAATAGTTAGTCTAAGTGCACTAGCCTAATGAGTTGGTTTATGGGCCAAGCCTTGCTAATTATTGGGGCTCTGGTTTAGTGTCTAAGCTAACCAGGCCACTAACACAAGTCAAAAATTAGATTAGTCTCTAACCCGACCAACTAATCCCAAATAGTTTAAATAGATTCACACAATATTCCTAAATAAATATTCACAATATAGAACCAATTTTAAAATGACAAATTTACCCTTATTTGAAAAAACTGGTGGTTACACTCCCACCGAGTCGGCTTATAGCGAAGCATGAAAAGAATTTGAAGTTGTTTACAAAGATAAAGTAGTTATCAATTACATTAAAAGTACTTGGCTTCCTTTCAAAGAACAATTTGTGACGTCATTGGCAGATATGTACCATATGTTAGTCCCGGAACTTGATTAAAGATGGTAAAACAGATGCAACAGAGATCTACGATAATACAAAAACCAAATAACCCGATTACAATATGGAGGAGGAAAATAGAGAAGAGAAGATCTCTCGTTCTTCCTTGCAAACGTGTTGCAATTGGGACAGAACGAGTTACAATAATCTAGAGAAAGATGAGAAGAAAAAAAAATGCTGGGGTGTCAAAACACCGTTGCTCAAAGCAAGATTCGCCCCACACGAATTGCTTCCAGGAACCAGCAAGTTGAAGAACTTGTGGAACGCTCGAAGTCACCTCTGTTCTGACTCCTCGGATGGACTTGCCATGGCGGCAACAACACCTCTCTCTCTCTCTCCTTTTCTGACTTATAATTTTCGTAGTACTTCTCAAAGGAGACCAGAAGAGAGTATATATAGAGAGAGGGTGGAAGCCCTAGCCGCCTCTTTAGTTATAGAAAGATTGAATCAAATCTCAAAAAGATAGCAACGAGATTAATTCAAATCCTACAAAGATAGCAACGAAATTAATTCAAATTCCACAAAGATAGAATCTGACCGCATATGAGCCGCATGACTGCTGACGTGCTAAGTGCAAAGTGCGCCAACAAAACGCCACATTACGCCTCATGAGCCCGAGTCCGAGTCCGAGTCGCTAAGCATTAATGACAAAAGCATTAATGCTTAATCCTTGGAGCCTTATTCTTACCTCCTAGTAAAATCACCCACATGGTGATTTACTTAGCTCCAACTCCAAATGGAATTAATCCAAGAGAATGACAAAAGCATTAATGCTTAATCCTTGGAGCCTTATTCTTACCTCCTAGTAAAATCACCCACATGGTTTCCTCCTTAGGGTCACCACCCCATGTGCATCTCTCAACAACACAACCAAGTATATATGTTGAGATAACTCATGGTGCATTTTCGATGTGGGACTAAAATTTTACAAGGCATGTTGAGAGCAAGCTCTCTCCATGTAAAGAAAGCACCAACACCAAACAACGTTGAAGGGATATCTGCAAGCCTCAATGGGTGATCTTCACAAGGTAAAGGAAAAGATATTTTTTGCTATTAGAAATGTTTTCAAAGAACTCACAGCTCAGATTGGTATCAAAAAGAAAAGAGAAGAATTTCACATAACATTAAGGTTGCGTTTGGTTCATTGTAATGTAATCGTAATCGTAATGGAATTGGGTTTGTAATGTAATTGAGTTTGTAATGTAATGGAATTACAATTACATTACTATGTTTGGTTGAAACATGTAATCAAACCATGTAATGTAATGTTAATTGCATTCATGTGTTTGGTTTACCATGTAATGTAATTGAATTTTTAATTTAATATTTTTTTTAAAATACAACATAAAATTTAAAAAGTTGATCAATACAAAATTTCAAAAATTTAAAAAGAAAAAAGAAAAAATTAAAAATAAATAATAAAAAAGGGAGAAAATGGTTTGTTTTCTGCTAAAAAAGACCAAAAACGAAAAAAAAGACAAAAAATAAAAAAATACCAAAAATGACAAACGAACAAAACAGAAGGAAAAAAACCAAAAATGAAAAAGCGATAAAAATGAAAAACGACAAAAAAAAGATCAAAAATGTGAAAACCATAAAAAGTGACCAATAATGATAAAAAAAAATGACTAAAAACAAAAAAATTGACCAAAAAAAACAATAAATGAAAGGGAAAAAAGGACAAAAAGTACCAAAAACAAAAAAAGGGCAAAAATGAACAAAAACGCCAAAAAAATGACAAAAACGGTAAAAAAGAGCAAAAAAATAAAAAACGATAAAAGGAACAGAAATGACAAAAAACGAAAATACGAAAAAAGACCAAAAACAAAAGGGAATTAAAACGAGCAAAAAAACGACAAAAAGATTAAAAAACTTGCAAAAAAAAATCCAAAAAACGACAAAAACAACAAACAAAAAGAAAAAAACGAGCATAAACGACCAAAAAAAATGAAAAAAGACCCCAAAAAATGCAAAAAAATCGATAAATAACATGCAGAAATGGCAAAAAATGTGCAAAATCGACAAAAAATGATAAAAAAAGGTAAAAAAATTGACCAAAAATGATAAAAAAAAGGACAAAAAATGAACAAAAATGACAAAAAATGAATAAAAAAGGACAAAAACGACAAAAAATCGAACAAAAACGACAAAAAGCGAACAAAAATTACAAAAAACGAACAAAAACGAACAAAAAAAGACCAAAAACAACAAAAAATGACAAAAACGACAAAAAAACAGACAAAAACAACAAAAACGAACAAAAATGACAAAAAGACGGACAAAAACAACAAAATAAGGACAAAAACGACAAAAAAAAACAAACAAAAACAACCAAAAACGAACAAAAACGACAAAAAAAAACAAAAAAAGGACAAAAACGACAAAAAACCGAACAAAATTGAAAAAAAACGAACAAAAATTACAAAATACGAACACAAACGACAAAAAACGAACAAAAAAGGACCAAAAACAACAAAAAAATGACAAAAAGGACAAAAAAAAAAAACAATAACAACGGAAAAACGAACAAAAATGAAGGAAAAACGAACAAAAACGACAAAAAACGGATCAAAACAACAAAAAATAAACAAAAACAACAAAAAACGAACAAAAATGACAAAAAACGAACAAAAACGACAAAAAACGGACCAAAACAACAAAAACAAACAAAAACAACAAAAAGAAAAAATGAACAAAAACGACAAAAAACGGACAAAAACAACAAAAAAAAGGACAAAAACGAACAAAAAATAAACAAAAACAACCAAAAACGAACAAAATAATAAAAAAGAACAAAAACGACAAAAAAACGACCAAAAACGAACAAAAACGACCAAAAACGACAAAAAACAAACAAAAACGACATAAAATGACCAAAAACGAACAAAAACGACAAAAACGACCAAAATCGAACAAAAATGACCAAAAACAAACAAAAACAACAAAAAATGACCAAAAACGAAGAAAAGACCAAATTATAGTATACCAACCTTCCGCTTAAGTTGTAATGTAATTGTGATTACATAGATTTTATGATGTAATTGAGTTTAGAAGAAACTGATGTAATGTAATCAAACTTGTAATCGCGATTACATTACATCTAAATTTTTTTTGTCCAACCAAACACCCGAGTTAGATTGACAACGTAATGCCAATTACATTACGTTGTCCAATCCTGCAAACCAAACGGGCCCTAATTCTAATTAAAAAAATGTTCCATCATGTATCATTGTTTGCGTTGGACAAGCTGTTTAAGTAGTATAAATCATCTTCAAGTGGGCGCGAATTGCCTGCATGCAAGGGACAGTTTTTTGCAACTACTGGTCTTTTTTGTGCTCATATGATGAGAACTATGAAAAAGACTCTCTGATATACACTCACAATGGTGCATTGATGGGCTTTCTTTTGATTATATGCCAAATAGCCAAACAAATAAATTAAAATCATCATTTACAACAGTTGGAAAATAAATATCAGAAATGGACTATAGGTCGAAGGAAAGATGCTCAAATGGCTAATTAGGCTAATATGTTGGCCAATGTATTATGGTTCACTTATTTTATTTTGGGTTACTCAGGATTGATTATAGTCAAGCTGGCACTCATTTGGATGTAGGTTGAAATGCCACTCATTGTAAATAACTTGTTAGAATTGATTTCATTTAATCCGCCTTCTCAGTTCTCGTAAAAACACGAAAAATGGTTTTGGAAAGCATAAAAGCATAATTTCATTTAATCTCTTGATATGGGGTTGCATCTATAAATTTTATTTTTAAAACTGTAATAAATTGAGAGTAATTTTGGTAACCACATTGTGACAATCCTTGTAAATTATAAAAACCTCCTTGGGAATTACAATGTCATATAATTAAACTTTTCTAAAATTTAGGAACTAGTATTTCCTATAAATAACTGACTATAGGTTTCCTACAATGGAAAATCTGAAGTGGAAAAGAGAATCTGAATTCACCTTAACAATGATTCAATATGGGCAATATAAACACGTAAATAATTAAAGACGTTCAACTAAAAATATGTCCAATTTAACGTGACAACCACTTCCTCTTCTCTTAGATGATATAACTAATATATAGTTATGTGATTTAGAAGATGGTTTAAATTTGTAGTTCTTGTTATTCTTACATCATTGATTTCGACAAAGTAGTAGAAAGTTGGGTGTCGAGAATGGACCCCAATTTATTTTGTCCGCTAAGAAAAAGACAAATATTTTTTGAAATTGGATAAAAGTATATCGTACTAATAAAAGTAAATTACTAGGTGCAACACACAGTGATAGGGGCTATCACATCTTTTTAAAAAATATGTTCATTGTTGTTATACCCAGATCATCCTTCAAAAAATATTAGGTACAACACACCTGGTAAAACAGCCAAACTCATATTCCCTCTTCCTCTTCCTCTCACACAATTTTTTTTCTTTCTCTTGCAACATCTTTCTCTTTCGGACACAATTAGTAGTGGTTTGAAACATCGTTATAGGATTTTAGAAGCTTTATAAATAGTGACAGTCAGGTTGAGGACGACGAATTAAGATTGCCATAATCATGACAATCATAGGACAAAGAGTTATATATAACTATGTCCTGGGATTGTTACGATTTTGACAGTCATGATTATTGTTAGGACTGCCTGAATTCTAGCAGTCCTAAAATCATCTAGCTGTATATAACATTAATAATATATTTATATTATATCTTTGAGTTCCGTCAAGGCTTCAAGGAATATATGATTTGTTATATTGTGTTTGCCATGGTGGGAAAGGTTAGCGGAGGAGGTCAAAGTTATCTATTCAATGGATGCATGTTATGAAAGTCGGCTCCGTGTATCTTAAGTTGCAATAAGCTAGTAATCTAGGCCTCTGGACTTTACCAGAGCATCAATGTCCGTGTCCGAAAAGAATGAAAGAATTTTTAAGCTATAATTATGAGACCTCTCTTTCTATTGCTCTTGTGATTTTGGTGGATTGATGAGATATTTTAAGAATATTTAATTAACATATAATATCATAGAGTAGTTTTAAATGGTAGCCGTTCAGGCTGAGATTTTGGTTGATAATGCCCAAGAGGTGGGGGTAGGCACCAACCCATGAACACCTGGATGGCTTTAAGAACTTTGATTGAGAGAATGTCTAACTATAAAAGGCAAGAATTGTCCTAGCACTGTCAATATTATATTAGCCTTAATTATAGTTAGGACAATCAAAATCATGGTAGCCATAAGGCAGAAAGTTTTTTGTCTTAGGACTGCCAGAATCCTAACAGTCATTCGTCATTTTCAATCAACTGTTATAATTTCTAAAGCTTTCAGATCCCTATAATAGGGTTGAAAGCCACTAATATTTGTGTTTGAAAGAGCAAGCTGCTAGATGTTGCACGAGGGAGATGAAGATGAAAATAAAGTTGTGTGAGAGGAAGTAAAATTTGGATGTTTAAAATAGTGTGTTGCCACCTAACAGATTATGTATCCTACCACTTCTACAACTAAAGAGTGATGCCCCCTATCGTGTAATTGCTCCTATAACTTAAGAGTGATACCCCACTGTCACTCCCGTTTTCTGTTATACGTATTTTCATTATACGTGTACGGATTTCTGACATTTGTCAGGTGGATCGTAGTTAGACTTGTCTTGCTTAGCCTAGTCTTGGTTTAATCTTGCCTTGGTTTATTTGGTTTGGTTCAACATGACTTGGCTTGGCTTGGCTTGAGATGGAGAGGTTTGGTATTTAAGTCAACTTCTCTCTCTCTCCTCCATAACTTTCATTTACTTCTTCATGTTCTTTATTTACTCTTCTCACCTACACCGAAGAGCCCTAGGCAAGTGCAACTTGCATCATGATAGACCTCCGTTTATTGTTCTATTCCCTTCCTTGCTAGATTGTAAGTCTTTTTAGAGCTTGGAGTTTTTGGTTTTGATGGTAGGATTTTTGTAGATCTAATTTTTGATCTTTTTTGGTTTTTCGTGGTTTTGATCTACTGAAACTTGGTATTTTCGAAAAACTAGTTGCTTCATGTTGTAGGAAATTTTGTTCTACCCAATTTTGACCTTTGAAAAGTTAGATTTCAATTTATTTTGAGGGAGTTATAAACTTTTGAAGTTCATGGATTTAACCAAGCATTTTTATGCTGGTTGGAGAAGATGAACAGCATGCGCGCACGCTTTTTAGCGCCGCGCCACCTAGCTTGGCGCAACCTGGCTTGGCGCAACCTAGCTTGGCGCAACCTAGCTTGGTGCAACCTAGCTTGGCACAACCTGCCTTGGCGTAACCTATCTTGGCGCAACCTGGCTTGGCGCAACCTAGCTTAGCGTAACCTAGCTTGGCGCAACCTGGCTTGGCACAACCTAGCTTGGCACAACCTGGCTTGGCGCAACCTAGCTTGGCGCAACCTGGCTTGGTGTCACTCTCCGTTCCCAGAATACGTATTTTAATACGTGTACTGCTTGAATAAATTTATTTAATATTTATCATGCATTTGTTCTGTATTTAAATTCTTTAATTTTGTGCTTATTATTTTTCTGTATTTTATTTTCTGCTTTTGCTTTGTTCTTGGGATCGGCTTGGGTTGGTTTATTTTCGGGTTTGGGGTGGTTCATCATGAACCCGACCAACCTACCATCATCTCCATTTAAAGCCCCAACCTTTTCTCTCTCTTCATTACTCTCATTTACTTTTTCTTCAACCTCCATTACTCTCCCACCAACCTAGAAGAGCTAGGCAAGTACAACTTGCTTCATGATGGATTTTGATTTTTGTTGTTCCATTGTCTTCCTTACGAGATTCTAAGACACTTTAGTACTTAGTATTTTTAATTTTTATGGCTCATTTCTTGTAGATCTAAGTTTGTTGCATTTTCGGATTTCTTGGGTTTTGATCTAACTAGCCTTGTTGTGTTCAAGTTTTGATGGTTCCATGCAGTAGGAAATTTCTTTCTGTCCCATTTTGACCTATGGAAGTCTGGATTCTGATCCTAAATGAAGGTTTAGTGGAGCTTGGAAGCCATGGATTCCATGGTTCTTCTTCTCGAAAAAGTGGAAAAGAAAAGCAGTGGTTTAGCCGCATGGCCCGCGGCAGTCTTGGCCGCATGGCTTGATTGGCTCTTGGCCGAATAAGACTCTATTTTTCTTGCCGCATATGCATGTTTTCCCTGGCCGCATAGGCCCTTGCTGCATGTCTTTCAGCCGCATGGCTTGGTTGGCTTGCAGCCGCATAAGCATTTGTCTTCATGCATTCCTGGCCGCATGGCCCATTGCCGCATGGGCCTCTGGCCGCATGGCTCTTTGGAGCACTTGTCGCATGAACTTTTTCCTCTGGCCGCATGGCTCTTGGCAGCGCTTGCCGCATCAATTTTTCTCTCTGGCCGCATAGCTATCTCTAGCTATTAGCCGCATGAAACCTTCCCCTGCAGCCGCATATGCATGTTTTCTCTCTGGCCGCATGAACTTTTCTTCTCGAGCCGCATGACCTTGCCTGGCTATTGCCGCATGGCTTTGTTGGCTCTCAGCCGCACGAGACCCTGCTTTCCTTGCCGCATGGCTGCTTACCGCACAGGCTTTTAGCCGCATGGCTCTCGGCAGCTTGCCGCATGGCGATCCTTGGCCGCATAAACATGGCCCTTGGCTCCCGGGCCGTATGGGATTCTGACCCGATTCTGGCCGCATAGATGGGCATCCATCTATTGCCGCCCATAGTGCCTTTTAGCTGTTCCTTGTCCCGGATTGACATTGACTGACATTGATTGTTACCTTGACTAATAATTGATCATGCGTTCCTAGTTGGAACTAAGAGACTGTCTAGTCGTCTTATCGAATTGAATGAGACACGTTCATGTATGAACCATGAACCATTGCGATCGACTAGCCGATCCGAACATTGGCAAATGGACACATGTTGACTTCCATTTTTTCTGTAAAGGTAGCATGTGCATCTTACAGTCAAGGCATGATTATTCCGTGGCTAGGTTTGATTGTTGTATTACGCTATGTAAGACCTACAACCCAACCGCACGGGCATCGTTGTAGAGTTGTACATATCGTACTTGTACGAAAGTACTCATTTTGAATGACCATGATCCACGGCATGAAATTTCAATCAACATAGGGACTATTAAGCTAAATAAAATAACGATTGCATAGAAAGAATGGATTCCCGAGTTCTTACATGGCAGCCATCTTTGGGACGACTAGTGCCCCGACATGCCGGCTGGTTCCCACAGATACTGCAAATCTGCCATACGGGCAGGGAGTGGTATCTGCCTATATTGTTATATACACTGATAACGGGCATCCCGCTGGGACTCGTCTAATTCATGATTGGCGCAATTGATTATTGGATAGACTAGCTTTGCTTGTACATAGTAAGAACTGAGGAATCCCTTATTGCATACTTTCAGGGCAACTTGGAACTTACAGTAGCAAGCCGTAGTAGTTGTATGACCGTTTAAATTGATTTGTCTGCACACTGTACCTACTTTGTTAACTACTGAGATGAGCAGAACGTCAGGACATGACGGGTCAACTTCTGTCCTTATTTGGTTGGAAAGTTGGCTTGAAGTGTCGTGATGTTGTGCGAACCCCAGTAACAAGCAGAGACTTTTTATCATATTCTTACTCTTATCACTGGTTCCAATTTCTCATATCGTGCTTCCTTGCGGTACTTGCTATTAGAGGTCTAACCTCTCTGGTTTTGCATGACCAGACTTAGAGCCTGTTCCCGAGGACTCAGCTTACTTCCTCCTCCAAGATGGTCAATATTAGAGGAATGATCGTCGGAGGACACGAGTGGGTCCCTTGCTTCCCTGCTCGCTTTTACTATTTACTTCACTTTTGCCGTTTGGCACCGACATGTTTGTCGGATTGTCTTGTACTTACTTTTACATAGTTGTAACTAAGTCAGACTGCAGCTGATAACGATTGTGTATACCTTGTTATATCCTCTGGTTATGTTTTGTAAGGTCAGATCTCAAAGAACATTTTGACCGAGCGTTTGGGACGCCTTACTGCTTTATCTTACATGTTCTCTATTTACTGTTTCTTGTTTGAATGATTGCGACAATAGATGTTGAGTAACCCTAGTAAGACTTTCATGTAGTATGCACCCCCTCGTCTTTTAGACAGCATTAATCGTATTATACGGTATTCTTCTACCCGTAATACGTAGCTGGCTGAGTCATTCTCCCGCTCTCCGGTATTCCGGTTCTGGGGCGTGACAAGGTTTTAGTGGTGGCCCATGCAGGTCTGATTTCAGACTTGTGGGGTGTTTTAATTTATAGGATGTCTCAATCACACCTGTTTTTCCTTGATCTCATGATTCGTTGTTCTCGACCCTAGCTTGACCTTCCAGTATCCTTGAACTTCATTGATCTTTTATGTCCGATCGTTTGATTGTTCTTTTGTCCCTTTTCTTAGGGGCACCTCGTCCGCATCTGTCAGAGCTGGACAACAACAACAAGGGCAACATGAACAGCGAGACCCTGTTGATCAGCAGCAAGGGCCAGTACTACCTCAAGAGAACATCCAAGAAGAGGTGATAGTGGAACCAGCAGCTGGACCGCAGTATCCGGAGGTTCCAACACCACCAACAGTTCTACTTACCCCTGTGGAAGTGGACACACCAGCCCTTCTGGAGATCATGAGAGGGATGATGGCTACTCAGCAACATCAGATGTTGGCCCAACAACGCATGCACACTCAGCTACAAGAGCAGAATGTGTTGCTCAACCAAGGATTGCAGACGGCTTTGGAAAGAGGAGTGAGGACTGATTCAGGAGCATCAACCAGATTTTTGCAAGTACAACCCCCGTCGTTTCGAGGGCACGGAAGATGCCATTTCAGCAGATGCATGGCTTAAGGACATTAAGGCTATTCTGACAGCGGCTAAGGTTCCGACAGAAGAACGTGTGGACCTAGTGAAGTTGTTACTTCAAGACCTCGCACGTGATTAGTGGAAATCAGAAGAAGTGGGCCTCAGACGTCCTGTTGCTTGGGACGATTATACTGTGAGATTCAAGATGAAGTACTATGAAGTTGTGGCGCAGTTTGAGCTATAACAAAAGTTTATCAACCTCAAGCAGGCTAGTAAGACAGTGGATGCTTATGCAGCAGAGTTCTGCAGACTGAGTAGGTTCGCCCCAGAGGTGGTAGCAACGGAGAGCCAGAGGGATATGAGGTTTCAGCAAGGGTTTCATCTTGAACTCTTACAATTGATAGAGGGGCACAACTACCAGACTTTTGATGAGGTGTTGATGGTAACCCGGAGGCATGAGATCACCATTCAAAGGATCACAGCAAGGACTGGAGGTCAGAAGAGATCTCATAATCAGATTGAAGGAGAAGGGGGAGTAGCTCCCCGAATAACAGCACCATCCCCTGGCGTTCGCATTTACGATGTGGTGATGTGAGGGCCAGCACCACCAACAAGACAACAGCAATAGAGGAAGAACCATTAACCCCCAAGGGGATGCACTTATTGTGGGAAGGTAGGGCACACTAGAGATGTGTGTCGGACATTGAACGGACAGTGTTTGATATGTGGAAGTCCAGATCATCGGGTTTCCACCTGTCCTATGAATTCGAGGTCAGGAGGACCAGTACAACAATTTCCTGCTCTGCCAGCACCAGGGGCAGGCCAGTATCGAGGACCAGCGGTGGCAGTGAGACCGTTGGCACAACGTCCGTTGATATCACAGGCTCAGATGTTTCGGCAGCAAGGACCGCCAATACAGCAGCAACAACAAAGACCACCCCAGCATCACCAAGGCAGGGGCCAACAGCAGCACCAGGCTAGGCCACAGCATGGGAACCAACATGGAGGCCGAGGGCAGGCATTCAATCTGTCCTTGGAGGAGGCACTAGAATCGAAAGATGTTATGGCAGGTAACATTCTCGTCGCCTCATATCCCGAAGTAGCATTGTTTGATTCGGGAGCATCACACTCGTTTATATCTGCACAATTTGTGACACGACTAGGAATAGAATTCGAGGCATTGCCAGGGAGGTTGAATATACTCACTGGTAATAGACTCAAAGGAGTCAGTAGAGTTATTCTAGCGTGTAGAGTTGTAGTGTGCGGGCGTTCCTTACCCGCCAGGTTGATAGAATTTTCTATAAAGAATTTCGACGTCATCTTAGGCATGGACTGGCTGAAAGATAGTTGTGCCACAATAGATTGCCGTATGATGGGATTCTAGGATTACTCCTTGGGGCAAATACTTTTATACATACCTCCTCCGGTTTACTTATGCTATACTGTATTTTCGTAAGATGATACACACTAGCTAACAATCCACCTGGTGCTACATCATAGGCACACTGGGAGCGTAAATAATTATAACCATATACATATGAAATGACAGCAATGGAGTCCCAATCTTCGGTTTTTATTTGTAAAGTCTCTATTCCTCGACAATCGAAGCCCAAAGATCTATGAATTAGTTCATGCTTGACTAGCCAATCAGATAAACGAATCTGCATCTTCTTGATTTCTCCCGCATTTGTATGAGTATTTTCTATTTCCAATGAATTTTTTAAAGATTGACCCGCTCTTTTTCTTATTTTGCACAAAAAAACTTTGCCCAATTCACTAATTCGTGTGAAGATAGTGAACTTTTGGATTTGAAAACTGTTTCAGAAAGTATCTCTGAAGTAGATGGTGATTGATAGAGTAATCCTTGATCGTAATTTCCAGTATGAATACTACGTCGAACATAAAACTTGTGATTAGTAGTAAAACATCGATTTTCCTGTTGAGACACAGTTCTATCTTCAAGGATTTCTCGAGATATCTTCTTACGAAGTTTCGTTATAGCATCTATAACTGCTTCTGGTTTAGGCGGACAGCCTGGCAAATAGACATCCACAGGAATTAGCTTATCAACTCCCCGAACAGTACTATAAGAATCAGTACTGAACATCCCTCCCGTAATAGTACAGGCTCCCATAGCAATGACATATTTTGGTTCAGGCATTTGTTCATATAATCTTACTAAAGAAGGAGCCATTTTCATTGTTACTGTTCCAGCTGTTAAAATTAGGTCTGCTTGCCTAGGACTCGATCTTGGTACCAATCCATAACGATCAAAGTCGAATCGCGAGCCTATTAATGAAGCAAATTCAATGAAACAACAACTAGTACCATATAGAAGAGGCCATAAACTGGAGAGTCTTGACCAATTCGAAAGATCATTCGATGTAGTTGAAATAACGGAATTGGAGGTTGTTTGGTCAAGTAACGGAAAATCAATCGAATTCATAACTGTCTCAATGTCATCTTTTACTTTCTTTTTTTGATTGTCTGAGTATTCAGCTAAGACCATTCCAATGCTCCTTTTCGCCATGCATAAACTGAACCAACAATTGGGATAAGCACAAAAATTAAAGCTTCCATAAAGACAGATACACCTAATACATCGAAACTCATTGCCCATGGATAAAGAAAGACCGTTTCAACATCAAAAACAACAAAAACTAGAGCAAACATGTAATAGCGGATTCGGAATTGTAACCAAGCATCCCCCATGGGTTCTATACCCGATTCATAACTAGAGAGCTTCTCTGGTCCTTCACTAATCGGAGCTAAAACTCCGGAAATTACAAATGCCAAGATAGGAATAACGCCTGATATTATTAGAAATGCCCAGAAAATATCATATTCGTGAAGCAGAAACATAAATGTACTCCTATTAAGGTGGAATAGGCTGAATTATTCGATTGGAATTTTCAATTCATCCGGAACTTCTTAGGCGAAACGAGAATTTCTTTTGATCAAATCAAACCGCATAGTTTAGAATTTGTTTGCTATAAGGCATGTCTTGTTTAAAGATTCATACAACGGAACCCCGCTTACATTTTTTTTTCATTAAAAAAAAATGCAATTTCAGTAGTCATATGGGTAAAATGGCTAAAGATTTCTAGCATATTCCACTCAAAGTATTCTTTTCATTAAAATGTGGAGGATCCTCATTTCTTCTATTGATTCGATAGTAAACATAATCTAATCTAATGCACCGAACAATTCCATTTTATTTCTTTTCCTTGTCCTAGATGAAAATTTTTATTTTCCTTAATTTATTTAATCCGTTGAGGTTCGAGGAACCTTTACATATAACAACTCATATCTTTCTATACAAAAAAAATGTGAAACTTGGAATCTGTACTATCCCGGCCCTCTCAGAAATAAAAAGAATCGAGTACTAAAGAAAAATCGCGATTGGGGATGAACAAAACTACTTGTTTGTTTTGTTACGGCAATAACACTTAGTAAAGTCAAACCGACGAATGATTTAGGTTTCGCTACAAAAAAGGTTTGTTTTAGAGCAAACCTACACTACATAATGAAAGATACCACAAAGTGGTAGAATCAACGGAATCGTAAATGATCCACATAAAATACTTATAATCTAATATAGAGGAAATGAAAACTAGATTAAACTAAAATAGAGAATGTCTACACAAAACAAAAATAGAATGTATTAGGGCTATACGGACTTGAACCGTAGACCTTCTCGGTAAAACAGATCAAACTGATTATTATTGAAATGATTCGAACTGTTTCAAAGACCCAACATGCATTTTTTTGCATTGGGCTCTTTCATCAACTGATGTAAATATCAGTTAGTCCACCATATTTTATCTTTACAGGAAAATAAGAGGATAATGAGATGGTTCCATGTGCTCTGATTCATTATTTGTATTTTGATACAGGAGCAATACCAAAGTGTTTCAAAGAAGGGTTACCTTGACTTAGGTCTGCCTCCGGCCTAGATCAACCTAAGTGAAATGGAATTTCTATCGCTCCGCTGCAAGAGTCAAATATGAAACTTCATACACCTTAAAGTTCATAGGACGAAAAGAGTTTCTTTTGAGGACCTTATACTCATTATGCCTAGCATTGAATGGACTGGGTATTTACCTTATCAATTATCAAATTAATGGTGGGTTCCATTTGATTGGGCACCTGAATTCGAACCCGAATCGGACCGAACCAAATATTTGTCAGGCTATTGTTCTCTTGTTCCCTCGAATCTATGGAGTAAGACATCGATTTCTCTTTCTCAATAAGAGAAATTATGTTCATTGCATAATGGGCTCCCTTGAAAAGCATTGGCGCACGTGTAAACGAGGTGCTCTACCTAACTGAGCTATAGCCCTTGTCATAGATATCTTAACATATGGATAATCTCTTGTCAAGATGGGTATTCCATGATACTACACGATAGCTCTCTGATCCGTTTTAATGGATTGGTATTGCTTAGAAATGATATTCCACCTATAATCCCCGAAGCGATGGGTCCTTTTTTTGTGATAATAAATAACCTACTTAACTCAGTGGTTAGAGTATTGCTTTCATACGGCGGGAGTCATTGGTTCAAATCCAATAGTAGGTAAGGTAGAACTTATTAGATACCGGAGTCAATGGTATCTAATAAGTTTTTCTATCCATCTTCTTTTTTTCGTTGTATAATCAGGTTAGACTTGATTGTGTTCAACCGGTGGAAGCCAAATGTGATGTATAGTATAATAAAGAACTTCTAACGAACTTCTTTTTTTATTTTTATTTTATGTATTTGTTTGTTTACTAGTAGGAAATAACACTGACAGCCTCTACTCGTGTCCTAGCTCGTCTGAGAGCCAGATTTGCCTCAATTGCTTGTCTCTTGCCCTGAGCTCTACTCAAGTTAGCTTCAGCTATTTCAAGAGCTTGTTGAGCTTCTTGCGGATCAATGTCAGTACTCATCTCCGCATCATTTCCTAAAATGGTGATCTCATTATTACTTATTCTAGCAAAACCGCCCATCAAAGCCACCGTTAACCATTGGTCGTTGAGGCGTATTCTCAAAAGACCTATATCCACAGCTGTGGCAATGGGGGCGTGATTTGGTAATACGCCAATTTGTCCGCTATTAGTAGATAAAATGATTTCTTTCACTTTGGAATCCAAAATAATTCGATTAGGAGTCAGTACACAAAGATTTAAGGTCATTTCTTCAATTTGCTCTCCACTTCTAAGTTGATAGCTTTCGCGGTAGCTTCATCGATGTTACCCACCAAATAAAAGGCCTGCTCGGGAAGACTGTCTAATTCTCCGGAAAGTATCAGTTGAAACCCCCTAATTGTTTCTGTGAGACCAACATATTTTCCTGGAGAACCGGTAAATACTTCTGCCACGAAGAAGGGTTGTGATAAGAAACGCTCAATTTTTCGTGCTCTTGCTACAGTTAAACGATCTTCTTCGGATAATTCGTCCAACCCAAGGATAGCTATAATGTCCTGAAGTTCTTTGTAACGTTGTGAAGTTTGCTTAACCCTTTGCGCAGTTTCATAATGCTCCTCGCCAACGATCCAAGGTTGTAACATAGTCGACGTTGAATCTAAAGGATCCACTGCTGGATAAATACCTTTGGCAGCTAATCCTCTTGATAGTACGGTAGTAGCATCTAAATGTGCAAATGTAGTGGCAGGGGCGGGGTCGGTCAAATCATCCGCAGGTATATAAACTGCTTGGATCGAAGTTATAGATCCCTCTTTCGTGGAAGTAATTCTTTCTTGCAAAGAACCCATTTCTGTACTAAGGGTAGGTTGATAACCCACTGCCGAAGGCATTCTCCCCAATAAGGCGGATACTTCTGACCCCGCTTGGACGAAACGAAAGATATTGTCGATGAATAGAAGTACATCTTGTTCATTAACATCCCGGAAATATTCCGCCATGGTTAGGGCAGTCAGACCAACTCTCATACGAGCTCCCGGGGGTTCATTCATTTGACCATAGACTAGAGCTACTTTTGATTCTGCGATATTTTTTTCATTAATTACCCCGGATTCTTTCATTTCCATGTAGAGATCATTTCCTTCACGAGTACGTTCGCCTACTCCGCCAAATACAGATACACCTCCATGAGCTTTGGCTATGTTGTTGATCAATTCCATGATAAGTACTGTTTTACCCACGCCAGCTCCCCCAAATAGTCCTATTTTTCCTCCACGGCGATAAGGAGCTAAAAGATCCACTACCTTAATCCCTGTTTCAAAGATAGATAATTTCGTATCTAACTGTATAAAGGCAGGCGCAGATCTATGAATAGGAGATGTTGTACGAGTATCTACAGGACCTAAATTATCAACAGGCTCTCCAAGAACGTTGAAAATTCGTCCGAGAGTAGCTCCGCCTACTGGAACACTTAGAGGAGCTCCCGTGTCAATCACTTCCATTCCTCTAGTCAGACCATCTGTAGCACTCATAGCTACAGTTCTAACTCGATTATTTCCTAATAATTGTTGTACCTCACAAGTCAAATTAATTTGCTGACCGACAGTATCTCGACCTTTAACTACCAAAGCATTATAAATATTAGGCATCTTGCCCGGAGGAAAAACGACATACAGTACTGGGCCAATAATTTGAGCGATACGCCCTAGGTTTTTTTCTTCAAGTGTGGAAACCACAGGATCAGAAGTAGTAGGATTGGTTCTCATAATAAAATGATTGAAATATGTCGAAATTTTTTTGGATTGGAGATTGGAATAGTACATAGTACCAAATCAAAAATAAATGTCCGATAGCAAGTTGATCGGTTAATTCAATAAGAAATAAATGGGAGTTAGTACTCGATTTAGTTGGTACCACCCAACCAACCGAATCCAAGTCAATCGTTTACTCATTCAATGAGTCCATTTTCAAGTTCACCCAATTCTTTATATATGGTTTCCACCTATTTTTGTCTTGTTTTATACCCCTCCGCTTTCATGGATGAATTATGCCTATTTTCATATCTAGGATTTACATATATAATATATATCACTGTCAAGGGGGAATTTTTCTTACTATTTCCATTTTTAGATGAAAAATAAGAAGTGGGTCCGTTAGAAACTTGAAAAACGATAATTAGGTTGCGCCATATATATCAAAGAGTATACAATAATGATGTATTTGGTGAATCAAATACATGGTCTAATAACGAACCATTTTCACATTTTAATTCGTTGATAATATTAGTTGAATATTTTTTGAAAGATTTTGTCAAAGGTTTCATTCATGCCTAATCCATATCGAGTAGACCTTGTTGTTGTGAGAATTCTTAATTCATGAGTTGTAGGGAGGGACTTATGTCACCACAAACAGAAACTAAAGCAAGTGTTGGATTTAAAGCTGGTGTTAAAGATTACAGATTGACTTATTATACTCCTGATTACGAAACCAAAGATACTGATATCTTGGCAGCATTCCGAGTAACTCCTCAACCCGGAGTTCCTGCTGAAGAAGCGGGGGCCGCGGTAGCTGCCGAATCTTCTACTGGTACATGGACAACAGTGTGGACTGATGGACTTACCAGTGTATCTTTTAATATTTCAGGCATGGAACGATTTACCCTAGTCAGATCAGTGGCAACCCAACAAGAAGAAGAATGAGTAGTAGCGGCAATGGAAGAAGTTCAAGTCCCGAAGGTAGTTGAAGAGTTCATTGATGTATTTCCCGAAGAACTTTCAGGTCTACCGCCGGTTAGGAATATTGAGTTCAGTATAGAATTGGCACCTGGAACTAAACTGATATCAGATCGAGTTTACAGAATGGCAGATTCCGAGTAGGCCAAGGTATATCAGCACGTAGAGGAACTAAAGGCGAAGAAGTTTATTCGAGACAGTGAATCACCATGTACAGCACCAGTGGTACTTGTAGGGAAGAAGAATGGGTCATCAAGATTGTGCATTGACTACAGAAAGCTCAACGCGACAACAGTAAAGAACAAGTATCTACTACCTAGAATCGATGACTTGTTTGATCAGTTGAGCAGAGCAAGAGTTTTCTCCAAGATAGATCTTCGGTCAGGATATCATCAAGTTAGAGTTCGAGAAGAGGATATTCACAAGATATCATTCAGGTCGAAGTACGGACATTACGAATTCCTAGTTATGTCGTTTGGTTTGACCAATGCTTCAGCAATATTTATGGATTTGATGAACCGCATCTTTATGCCATACTTAGATCATTTTGTCGTTGTGTTCCTCGACGACTTTCTCGTATACTCAGCTAGTGAAGAAGAGCATGAAGATCACCTCAGGAAAGTGTTACAGGTTCTGAGAGAGAACCAGTTGTACGCCAAGCTCAGCAAGTGTGAGTTTTGGACGGATCGAATTTCATTCTCAGGGCACATCATATCAGGGGCTGGGGTAGCAGCAGATCCCAAGAAGGTAGAAGCAGTAGAGAGTTGGCCAATGCCTAAGACCGTAGCTGATGTGCGTAGTTTATTGGGATTGGCAGGATATTACAGAAGGTTCATATCAAACTTTATAAGACTTTTAGCACCCATGACCCGCTTGACACGGAAGGATGTGCCATTCGTCTGGTCGACAGAATGCCAGGCATCATTTGAGAATTTGAAGCAGAAATTGATATCGGCACCTATTCTTACATTACCGGTTGGACGCGGAGGTTTTACCGTTTATTGTGACGCGTCAGAAAAAGAACTTGGATGTGTCCTCATGCAACATGGAAAGGTGATAGCATATGCATCTAGACAACTTCGAGTCCACGAGAAGAATTACTCGACTCATGACTTGGAGTTGGCGGCAGTGGTATTTGCTTTGAAGCTATAGAGGCATTACTTGTACGGTGATCGAGTAGATATGTACACAGACCACAAAAGTCTGAAGTACATCTTTACTCAGAAAGAACTAAACACGAGACAGAGAAGATGGTTAGAGTTAATCAAGGATTACGACGTAGAGCTTCAATATCACCCAGGCAAGGCTAACGTGGTAGCAGATGCTCTTAGCAGGAGAGACGGCGCATTTATGTTGACATCACAAAAATATATCTTAGAAGACCTTCAGGAGATGGACATCAAGGTTATACTTCCTAGTGATATAGGAATTCTGGCAAGTCTACGAGTTTAATCTAACTTGGTAGACAGGATCAAGGCAGCTCAGACACAGGACCCAAGGATTCAGAAGCTTAGGACAGAATGTGAGTCCGAACTCAGAAAGGAGATGAAAATTCACGATGATGGTACACTTAGGTTTAGATCACGTTTGTGTGTGCCTAGTAGAGATATCAGACAGGAGGTTATGACAGAAGTCCACAGTTCTCAGTATTCTATACACCCTGGAGGGACCAAGATGTACCAAGATATCAAGCAGCACTTCTGGTGGAACGGAATGAAGAGAGAGATAGCTAGATTCGTTTTTCGTTGCTTAATATGTCAGCAAGTGAAGGCAGAACAACAGAGGCCGACTGGATTATTGCAACCGCTTCCTATTCCGGAATGGAAGTGGAAACATATCACAATGGACTTTGTAACCGGTTTATCGAGATCACCAAGTGGTAAGGATGCCATTTGGGTGATAGTGGACCGACTTACAAAGGTGGCACATTTTCTTCCTTTTAGAGTAGGGCAATCTACAGAAAAGTTGGCAGAGTTGTATATGCAGCAGATAGTCAGGCAGAATGGGGTCCCTGTTAGTATTGTCTCAGATAGAGATACCCGTTTTACATCACATTTCTGGAAGAGTTTACGTCATAGTCTGGGTACCAAGTTAAGATTTAGCACGGCTTACCATCCACAGACGGACAGACAATCAGAAAGAACAATTCAGACTTTAGAAGATATGTTACAAGCTTGCACCCTAGATTTTGGAGGATCTTGGGAGAGTCACTTGCACCTAGTCAAATTTTCGTACAACAACAGTTATCAAGCTAGTATCCAGATGGCGCCATTCAAAGCACTATACGGTAAGAAGTATAGATCGCCACTGGCATGGGATGATATCGGGGAAAGGAAGATGTTAGGCCCAGAAATGATTGTTCAGACGGTTGAAGTGGTTAAGAAAATTAGGGAGCGACTTCGAGTTGCGCAAGATCGACATCGACATTGGGCGGACCAGCATCGTAGGCCGCTAGAATTTTCTGTTGGGGACCACGTGTTCTTGCGGATCTTACCTACTCGTGGGGTCATTAGATTTGGCGTTCATGGGAAGTTGAGTCCGCGATACGTGGGAACATTTGTCATCCTTGATAGGCTAGGCGATGTTGCTTATCGTTTGTCCCTTCCACCTTCGTTACGAGAGGTGCACGATGTGTTTCATGTATCTCAGTTGCGTAGGTATGTATCAGACCCAAGCTATCCTCGATCATTCTGAACTGGTTGTTGGTACCAACCTGTCTTACGAGGAACAGCTTTGTCCATTTTGGACCGAAGGGAGAAGATACTCAAGAACCGAACAATTAGCCTTGTTCATGTTGCTTGGGGTCATCACTCCTTAGAAGATTCAACGTGGGAACGTGAGGACGATATCCGATCACGGTACCCGTACCTATTTGACTCAAAAGGTATATTTCTTTCCGTGTACCTTAATTATCTTGATTCCTCATGCTTATCACCCTATGAGTAGAAATTACTTGATGTCGTAGATTGATATATATTACTTGCTATTGTCATTATAAAATAGCTGCTTGCTCAAATTGCTTGTACTTAGATTAGTTTAGTTTTGGTGTTTCTATCATGCTTGGACTTGAAATTCTGAGGACGGAATTTTTCTAAGGAGGGTAGAGATGTCACTCCCCGTTCCCCGAATACGTATTTTAATACGTGTACTGCTTGAATAAATTTATTTAATATTTATCATGCATTTGTTCTGTATTTAAATTCTTTAATTTTGTGCTTATTATTTTTCTGTATTTTATTTTCTGCTTTTGTTTTGTCCTTGGGATCGGCTTGGGTTGGTTTATTTCTGGGTTTAGGGTCGTTCATCGTGAACCCGACCAACCTACCATCATCTTCATTTAAAGCCCCAACCTTTTCTCTCTCTTCATTACTCTCATTTACTTCTTCTTCAACCTCCATTACCCTCCCACCAACCTAGAAGAGCTAGGCAAGAACAATTTGCTTCGTGATGGATTTCGATTTTTGTTGTTCCATTGTCTTCCTCACGAGATTCTAAGACACTTTAGTACTTAGCATTTTTAATTTTCATGGCTCATTTCTTGTAGATCTAAGCTTGTTGTATTTTTGGATTTTTTGGGTTTTGATCTAACTAGCCTTGTTGTGTTCAAGTTTTGATAGTTCCATGTTGTAGGAAATTTCTTTCTGTCCTATTTTGACATATAGAAGTCTAGATTCTGACCCTAAATGAGGTTTAGTGGAGTTTGGAAGCCATGGATTCCATGGTTCTTCTTTTCGAAAAAGTGGAAAAGAAAAATAGTGGTTTAGCCGCATGGCCTGCGGCAGTCTTGGCCGCATGGCTTGATTGGCTCTTGGCCGAATAAGACTCCATTTTTCTTGCCGTATATGCATGTTTTCCCTGGCCGCATAAGCCCTTGCTGCATGGCTTTCAGCCGCATGGCTTGGTTGGCTTGCAGCCGCATAAGCATTTGTCTTTATGCGTTTCTGGCCGCATGGCCCATTGCCGCATGGGCCTCTGGTCGCATGGCTCTTGGCAGCAGTTGCCGCATGAACTTTTCCCTCTGGACGCATGGCTCTTGGCAGCGCTTGTCGCATGAACTTTTCTCTCTGGCCGCATAGCTATCTCTAGCTATTAGCCACATGAAACCTTCACCGCATATGCATGTTTTCTCTCTGGCCGCATGAACTTTTCTCCCCGAGCCGCATGACCTTGTCGCATGGCTTTGTTGGCTCTCAGCCACATGAGACCCTGCTTTTCTTGTCGCATGGCTGCTTACCGCACAGGCTTTTAGCCGCATGGCTCTCGGCAACTTGCCGCATGGCGATCCTTGGCCGCATAAACATGGCCCTTGGCTCTCGGGCCGCATAGGATTCTGACCGATTCTGGTAGCATAGATGGGCATCCATCTATTGCCGCCCATAGTGCCTTTTAGCTGTTCCTTGTCCCGGATTGACATTGACTGACATTGATTGTTACCTTGACTAATAATTGATCATGCGTTCCTAGTTGGAACTAAGAGACTGTCTAGTCGTCTTATCGAATTGATTGAGACACGTTCATGTATGAACCATGAACCATTGCGATCGACTAGCCGATCCGAACATTGGCAAATGGACATATGTTGACTTTTATTTTTTCTGTAAAGGCAGCATGTGCATCTTACAGTCAAGGCATGATTATTCCGTGGCTAGGTTTGATTGTTGCATTACGCTATGTAAGACCTACAACCCAACCGCACGGGCATCGTTGTAGAGTTGTGCATATCGTACTTGTACGAAAGTACTCATTTTGAATGACCATGATCCACGACATGGAATTTCAATCAACATAGGGACTATTAAGCTAAATAAAATAACGATTGCATAGAAAGAATGGATTCCCGAGTTCTTACATGGCAGCCATCTTTGGGACGATTAGTTCCCCGACATGCCGGCTGGTTCCCACAGATACTGCAAATCTGCCACACGGGCAGGGAGTGGTATCTGCCTATATTGTTATATACACTGATAACGGGCATCCCGCTGGGACTCGTCTAATTCATGATTGGCGTAATTGATTATTGGATAGACTAGCTTTGCTTGTACATAGTAAGAACTGAGGAATCCCTTATTGCATACTTTCAGGGCAACTTGGAACTTACAGTAGCAAGCCGTAGTAGTTGCATGGCTGTTTAAATTGATTTGTCTGTGCACTGTACCTACTTTGTTAACTACTGAGATGAGCAGAACGTCAGGACATGACGGGTCAACTTCTGTCCTTGTTTGGTAGAAAAGTTGGCTTGAAGTGTCGTGATGTTGTGCGAACCCCAGTAACAAGCAGAGACTTTTTATCATATTCTTAGTCTTATCACTGGTTCCAATTTCTCATATCGTGCTTCCTTACGGTACTTGCTATTAGAGGTCTAACCTCTCTGGTTTTGTATGGCCAGACTTAGAGCATGTTTTCGAGGACTCAGCTTACTTCCACCTCCAAGATGGTCAATACTAGAGGAATGATCGTCGGAGGACACGAGTGGGTCCCTTGCTTCCCTGCTTGTTTTTACTATTTACTTCACTTTTGCCTCTTGGCACCGACATGTTCGTCGGATTGTCTTGTACTTACTTTTACATAGTTGTAACTAAGTCAGACTGTAGCTGATAACGATTGTGTATACCTTGTTATATCCTCTGGCTATGTTTTGTAAGGTCAGATCTCAAAGAACATTTTGATCGAGCGTTTGGGACGCCTTACTGCTTTATCTTACATGTTCTCTATTTACTGTTTCTTGTTTGAATGATTGAGACAATAGATGTTGAGTAACCCTAGTAAGACTTTCATGTAGTATGCACCCTCTCGTCTTTTAGACAGCATTGATCGTATTATACGGTATTCTTCTACCCGTAATACGTAGCTGGTTGAGTCAATCCTCCGCTCTCCGGTATTCCGGTTCTTGGGCGTGACACTTGGCACAACCTAGCTTGGCACAATGGCTTGGCACAACCTAGCTTGGCGCAACCTAGCTTGGCATAACCTAGCTTGGCGCAACCTGGCTTGGCGCAACCTAGCTTGGCATAACCTGGCTTGGCACCACTTGGCACCAGTTGCCAGTTGGAACCCCTTGTCCCCTGGCATCATTTGCCATATAGCGCCTTTGACCCATGCGCCCTTTCTTGCCAAATCTTCTTATCATATATTTCTATGATAATTCTTGGCTAAGAATCAGAACTTGACATGAACCCGACATGATAACTCCTTTAGTGGCCCGTTGAGGCATACTATTGACAAGCAAACTTGACATGATAATTATGTTGGCCCAATGATTGTATCATATTTTTGAATATGGTTAATCTGTTTAGCATTTCATTATCACTAATATTCATACTATCACTATAGCATTTCTACTTATACTTATACCTTTGGTGATATGTGCTTATTGTTCTACATATTAGTGATATGAGTTTTCTATATATATCTTAAATTTACTTGAGTTACCAAAATCAAAATTATGTTTTGATTATGGTTATTCAATTAAGTATAACATTATGATATCATTAATATTTATGCTATCACTATAGCTCTTATACTTAAACTTAGCATTACTCTGCTGTGCTTTATCTTATCATATTTGCTACATGTATATTGCTTTGTTCGTCTAACATGTACATGCAGAAAAATAATAAGTAAGATCAATGTGGACATATGCAATAAAAAAATCATGGTGGGCCAAAGACGACGGATCCCACAAGATTTCTCTGAACCACCCGACGACATCTCCGAAGCCACGCACTCGGGGGTTCCGTTGCCCGGTCAGCGGACGGGGGTCGAGGGGGCAGCGCCCCCGAAAAGTATTCAGTTTTTACAAACTGGATATCTTTGGACAGCTGCCGTCAAGGAAGAAGCCAACATCTATCAAGAAAAGAAGCCATGATATGCCATCATCATTTCATGACTCTGAAAAAGCCTGCACCTGCTACAGTATATCTGGAGTCTGTAATGAGTCTTAGGAATAATTGTAAACACAAGAAATGGATGGAAAAATCGAAAACTAGGGTAAAAATTAGCCCAAGATCATTTTTCAGATGAAAATCGGCATATCGACGGTATACCGGTATATACCGACGGTATACCGATTTTTGTTCACATAAAGTTTCTATCTACAAAGTCGGCATACCGACGGAATACCGATCTATACCAACGGTATACCGATTCAGTAACGTTGAAAATCCAATGGTCGGATTTCGAACATTTAATGATCCCAACGGCTATATCTTTAGTTGTTGCAATGCCAGACCGGTATTCCGACGGTATACCGATCGCTGACTGAAAAGTTGTCTTTGAGCTCTTTTCAATGCTTTGGTTATAAATAGCCTTGAACCCCTTCATTCAAGGTTGATGCTTTGAGCCTAAAATTTTTTAACCCACCAAAGCCTATCCACAAACAACTCTACAAAGCTTTTATTTGCCATCCACAAATTGTGTTAGAGTTATTGAGTTGAAAAGTAAGATCTTTATCTTGTTGTATAAGGAGATCAAAACCTATTGTAAAAGGTTGAAGTTGGACAGTCTTTGGATCCAAACTCTCGGTTGAAGTTGGAGAGTCTTCGTATCCAAACTCTCGGTTGAAGTCGGAGAAGCCTTCGGACTAAAGCTCTCGTGTAAGAAGTTGGCGAGTTCTTCGGATCCAAACTCGTGTTGAAGTTGACGAGTTCTTCGGATCCAAACTCGTGTGTAACTATTTACTCAAATAGTGGATTAAAGCCGGAGAGAGTTCCGGGACTGGAGTGCCCCTTGGGAGGATACCAGGATATATCGTGTGTTGGTATTGTTGTTGCTTCTTCTCTTACACTTATATTTTTAAATTGTCCATTAGCTTGTGCTAAGTGCTTGATTAGTTAGCTTGACCCTATTCACCCCCTTCTAGGGTTACTACAAATTCTTGATAGTGGCCCGTTGAGGTACACTCTTGACAAGTAATCTAACATGACATGAAATCTTGAACGCTGTTGCGAAAGCTACCCTGACTTGCTAAGCAACTCTTGTCTTGACACCATGATTGACTTTCTTGATTGTGCCTGTACAAGCTACATGTCTCGTCTTGCATCATGTCTAGGACATGGATTCCTGGTTACCACGGTCAGGAATTCACAATGAATCTGACTAGGTTAATGACTAGATTGATCAAGTAGTTCATATAGAGAGATTTTTTCCAATTACAGGCGATCCCATTATCCCGGACACACCTGAGGGACTTGTAGCCTGTCGACAAGTAGGACACATTTCCAGCCCACTGTCATGTGGGGCACTTCTTGAAAACATAAGTACTGAAAGTACACCAGTAATCTTGATAACTCTTGTAACTCTTGTAAATCACCTCGCCTGGATAACCTGGATAGTTGCAGGGCTTGTGACTGCGAAAATATCTCATTACATTTTGCTAGTAACTAGGCCTGTGATAACCCTAGTTAGCAAATGATAGCAAGCCGTAGGACTTGATTGGCCGTGCCTAAATGCTTGCTCGTGATTAGCATGGGAATTATATTCCGTCTCTTGTTTTTCCTAATGCAAGTTATTGTATTATTCTAACCCTGTCTTCTGGTCATTTAAGCTTGTTCATTTATTTATTCTTCTATTTTATTATCTGCTGGTTTTAGTTCCTTAATAAAGCCTCCCTTGTGGCACTTGCTCTTTCTAGGGTCTGACCCAGCTGGTTTTGTATGGCCAGATTTTGGAGTAATACCCGAGGATCTTCCTGCTTATCAGCCAGATGGTGAACACCAGACATAATCCTGGCAACGAGTGGGCTTCTTATTTTGCTCTTCACTCTATTGTAAATTATTCTTTTGAGACGTTTAGCCGCCGAACAAGTGTTAGCTCGTGTTGAAACTTAAATTCTGTTTGCCTAAGGGCTGTAACATGATTGACAAATCCTAGGGTTGATCATGTATGACTTAACTCTTACTATTCTCGCATTTTTTATGAATAGCTTCATGATCATCTGAATATATAATGTTTGGGACGCCTTACTTTATATGTCTGATGATCTAACATCTTGTACATTTATTTGCTTGCTTGAGATTGAGACACTAGGCTTGTTCTTGACCATAGAGACCGATGGATTGTAGTTTAACCCTCATGCATCTAGACAGCCGTGATAGTATTGCGAGGTGAGTTGCACTTCAATGTACGTAGCTGGCTGTGTCTGTCCCCCGCTCTCTAGTATTCTGGTTCTGGGGCGTGACACCCCCCATCGTGTGATTGCTCATATCACTTTTGGTATACACTTAGTAATTTTTCTAAGTGGTTGTTTGGTTCGTCAATTTGAAGCACTAAAGTGGAGTTTTTATGGATTTATAACCTTCTAATTCTACTTCTGCTATTTGGATAACAAAAGAAGTCTCGGCAAGATTTGTGATTGTATTTCCTGTCGGAAACTTTTGGTCCTTTTTTTTGGATATTTCAACATCTGAATTCTTTACCAGAATGTGGGACGTGGAAGTAGACGTTTGGGAAGAGGAAGAGGAGCCGAAGGCTGTAGCATGAACTTCAGGATGGTAGAGCCCTCAGGCAAAAATGGTGGCGATGGTGGCGGTTGCTTGAATCTGGAGAATGAGGAGGTAGTAGTTGACGAGGACGTTGGTGGCGAATACCTCAAGAAAAAGAGAGAGGAGAGAGGATGCTTGATCTAAAGAAGGAATAAGGGGCTGAAGAGAGGTGGTGATGATGACGTTGGTTTTAACAGAGATAAATATCAGTTGTAGACTGAGTCTGTCATGACAGTTTGATTTATTCAAATATATTTAGCTGTCAGTTTGTAACTTTCCTACTTTGTAGGATCTTCAACAACTATTAGTTATCTTCCTGATGTGTATATATACAGTTGTTGAATCAATAAGAAATAATAAGCCTTGCAACAAGAAGGCTCTGACAGTGTCGCAACATTCCTGCAATCCATCAAGGCAAGACGGATGAGCTTGCCCATCTTGGAGCACCCCTAGATGCAGAAGATCTCACGGACAAGATACTTGATAACCTAGGCGATGAATACAGAGAACTCACACATGCTGTGCAAGCCAAAGATACGCCTATAACCATTGAGGAACTCTATGAAAAGTTGCTCAATTTTGAAGCTTTGATGCTCACCACAAAATCAGATCTCCCTCAATTTCCTGCCACTGCTAATCCCACGAGCAGGAACCCCGCACCTTGGCGCTCATATACACCTTCAGGCACTAATAATCAATCATGGTGCCCTCCAACAACCATCAAAACAGGTATCCCACTACACAACCCAGTGGCCACCTCCCACCTCTAGGTAATCACCCCTCCTCTCGGCCATACTTGGGTTATTGCCAAATCTGCAGGATACAAGGACATGCAGCAAAACGATATCCCTCCTTCCGTCTAGTCCTAGTCAATACAACCAACAATCCTTCTCCTACTTCGACCAATCACTCTGCCACCCATAGCAACTAAGGGCTCATTATGTTTCTAATACTCCTAACCACACATCTTGGCTCCTGGACAGTGGCGCATCTCACCATGTTACAACTAATCTACACAATCTCTCAATGCATGCTCCATAGAATGGCTCGGATGACATTATAATTGGTGATGGCTCGGGTCTCTCTATTACTCATACCGGTTGTTCCTCTCTCCATACACCTCATAACACTTTTCAATTGAACAATGTTCTTTGTGTTCCTGCTATGAAAAAGAATCTCATTTCAATTTCTCAATTTACTTCCTCAAATAATGTTTCAATTGAATTCTTACCAACTGATTTCTTGTAAAGGACATTCACACGGGGGCAACACTTCTGTTGGGCAAAATTAAATATGGCATTTATGAGTGGCTGGTATCTCCACCTTTGCTTGCATTCTCCAGTATCAAAACAACCTTATCCGAGTGGCATCAAATATTAGGATACCCAGCTCTCCACATTTTAAAACAAAATATTTCCAAAAATAAACTCGATTTCTCCTCTTCATTATCTAACAACTTTTCATGTAATGCTTGTCTAAGTAATAAAATCCACAAATTATCATTCTCTCAATCCACAATTGTCTCTTCTCAACCCCTTGAGACTATCTTTTCTGATGTTTGGACATCTCCAATTATATCAAATAATGGATTTAAATATTATGTCATTTTTGTGGATCATTTTACCAGATATATTTGGTTCTACCCTCTGAAACAAAAGTCCGAGGTAAAAGATATTTTTATTCGATTCAAATCCATTGTTGAAAAACACTTTGATAAACCAATCAAAACACTTTAGTCTGAGAATGGTGGTGAATATATTGCACCTGCCCATTTTCTTTCAACAGATGGTATTTCTTATCTCACTACACCACCTCACACACCTCAACATAATGGATTCTCTGAACGTAAACATCTTCACATTGTGGAAACTGGATTAGCATTACTCTCTCATGCCTCTCTTCCATTAAGTTATTGGCCTTATGCCTTCGCCATGGCAGTATATCTCATAAATCGCATGCCTACACCCACATTAAACCTCTCCTCTCCCTACGAGAATTTTTTTTAAATAGCTCCTAATTACTCAAAACTAAAAAAAATTGGTTGTTTATGCTATCCTTGGTTTAGACCATATACAACCAACAAACTCGACCCTCGATCCAAACCATGTGTCTTCCTGGGATATTCTTTAACTCGGAGTGCCTACTATTGCCTTGACCCGGCCACCTCCAAACTATATGTCTTTAGGCATGTTAAATTTGTTGAGTCTATCTTTTCCTTCAGTCATCTCTCTTCTCCTTCCTCCTGCCTCAATCAAACTCCATTGCCACTTGGATTCCACCACCAATTCGAGTTCCTACCTTACATTTGGTACTACCACTCAATCCGTCATCTGCAGTGGATACTCAACAACAATCCCCTAATGAAGCTTCACTACCACAAGACTTGGTCGCCATATCCGCTCCACTATTATCACATGAACCTTCAAATACCACCAATACCCAACAAACATCACCACATATATCCCCACCCGAGCCTTGACCACAACCCACCCACTCCATTGTAGGAACGAAATCATAAAGCAGAATACTCTAGAGGGAGGGTGAATAGAGTAGGCAGCAGAATATTGCTAATTAAAAACTTGTTAGCAATTAGATCACAGATATAATAATAATCACAAGTAAATGATAGAATTTAAAAGTGATCAGAAGGCAAACGCAAACACCGAGATTTATACTGGTTTCCCTCTGGTGAGGACTAGTCCAGTCGGAAGAACTCTAGCTTCCAGTTGAATCCACTATTGGAAAATCCTGCAAGTTTTCATACGAAGTCCTTGCAACTTCTACAGACGCGAGCTTTGATACGAAGAACTCGTCCAACTTTAATTGTGAAGAGTTGAATCTTCTATCAAGCCTCTGATTACAATCACTCTGAAACTTCTAGACCGTACCGTACTGGCAAATCGACTAGAGGATTGTAACTGGCTTAGGATTTGAAAATGAAAGCTTTTTAAGAACTCTTTGGAAGACTGTAAGCTTTAAGAAGAGAAGATTGAAAGTGAATTAGTGTGTTGAAATGATCGAAATGCTTCTCTATTTATAGCTTTTCCAAAGACAGAACTCTGACAGAATTCGGGCAGAATTCAGACAGAACTCTTTGTAACAACCCGTAACTGAAGGATGACCAAGTTCAAAAACCCAACGTTCACTAACGTTCCAAATGGCCGAACTCTGGCCGAACTCTGGCCGAACTCGGGCCGAGTTCTCATGAGGTTCTGTCTATTATAATGCCTGTTGTCCGTATTACGTATTTTTAGAATACGTGTACGTATTCCATCTTGTGTTGCATGATTTCTTGCTTAGCTTCCTTCATGGCTTGGTTTATTCCTGGTTCGGGTTGGCTTGGTTCGGCTTGGGATTACTATTGGTTCATTATGAACCAAGGGTGAACCCCCTACCTACCACCACCACTACCATTTATTAACCATTCTTCTTTCTCTCTCTTCATTAACCTCTTCTTCTTCTTCCATTTACTTCTTCACCTACCAGAGAGAGAGAGAGAGGTCTAGGCAAGTGCAACTTGCTTCATGGAAGAACTCAAATTTTATTGCTTCATTCTCTTCCTTGCAACATTTTAACTTACTTTAGTACTTGGCATTTCCTCTTTTCATGGCTAGATTCTTGTAGATCTAAGTTTACTTTATTTTCGGAAATCTTGGGTTTTGATCTACTTAATCTTGTTATTTTCAAGTTTTGAGGGTTCCATGTTGTAGAGAATCTTGTTCTGCCCCATTTTGACCTATGGAAGTTCGAATTTGGGCTCCAGATGATGGAGTTATGAAGCTTGAGAATTTGGCTCTCATGGTGTTCTTCTTCTCTGAAATTTTGAAGAAGATGAACTGTGCTGACTTGACTGCATGAATAATTCATGCGGCAAGTGTTCTCTTCAGCTGCATGGCTGAAAGTACTTGAGCCGCATGAGAACCGAACTCATCCAGCCGCATATACTCTGCACTCCTTCAGCCGTATGAGACGTTACCCGTTTAGCCGCATGCACCCTTCCCGCTGGCCGCATGAGGACCCCGCTCCTTCCAGCCGCATGAATGCTCTGACTTAGTCTCATGCGCCCTCTCTTCCCGCTTCTCCCAGCCGCATGCGACTTTATTTGATCCAGCCGCATGAGAACTTCTTCCCGAGCCGCATGAACTTGGTCCACTTGTAGCCGCATAGGCGCATGACCCCGCTAATCGCATAAGCGCATGGCTTCGCTCCTGTCCCTACCGCATGGATTGTTGCTTCAGCCGCATGCGTTTTCCTCTTTCCGTAGCCGCATGGACTGTTCTCCTCCTGCTGCATGAGCTTGCCTTCCTCTCAGCCGCATGAACCCAATTCATCTCAGCCGCATGGTTACATGCGCCCTCTTATCCCGCTGGCCGCATGAGGACTGATATCCTTAGCCGCATAGGCTTCCCTTTATCAGCCGCATGCGCCTGACCCTATCATGCCGCATGGGCTGTTCTCCTCCCAGCCGCATGAGATTATTCCTGGTCGTATATTCCTGAACCGCATGACACTCTTATAGCTCTGTACTGTTATCTTATTATTATTATTTGCCCATGCCTTGGAACCCTATTGTATATTTTTACGCTCATTTTATATCCTTACGTCTTTTGTCCTGAACTTGATAAATTACGAATTGATTGACATGATTGAAATGACAATTGTACATGACATGGTGTGGCAAGGAACTAGCATGGCATGACCTGATAGTGGCCCGTCGTGGCTTACTCCTGACAAGAACTCCTGACATGATAACCTGACATGATAGATCTGATAAGCTGTTGCGACGGCTACCTGACATGATATGACCTGTATAATTAATCCTGGACACCGTGGGCGATTGTGCTTGTACAAATAATCCAGTCCTGTCTTGCATCATGTCTAGGAGAGGACTCCTGAGTACCACGGTCAGGTGTACCTACTGAAATGAACTAAGACTAATAACTAGATTAATACATTAGTCATAAAGAGATCTCCCAGCTACAGGCAATCCCGTTGCCTGGGCACGCCTTGGGATCTGTAGCCTGCCGTCGAGTAGGGCATATTTCCAGCACACTGTCATGTGTTGCACCCTTCAAGCTACCTAAGGGTACATACGTTTTCTGGACTATGTACCCACCTAAAATTCAACTCTAATCTTTCAACCCAGGTAACCTGGATGGACTGCAGGGCTTGTGGCTGTGGAAGATTCTCACTGCATCTTGCTAGTAACTAGGCCTGTGATAACCCTAGTTAGTTAAAGTATCAAGCCGTAATTTCTTGCTTGGCCGTGAAATGATTGGATGGAGTCTAACCAGTCTAGTCTTGTCCTGATTCTGTTTCAAATTACTGCATGACCTGAATGCCTGTATTTATTTTACCGATAAATGGTGAGAATTCCAAGTTCTGTTCAGACGAAGGGTTACAACCCCGGTCCTTGTTTGGTTTACGGGTTGTAATCTGGTTATCTGAATAGTTCCATGGTTATCTCGTCGTATATCATTCTGATGTATTTTTTTTATTTCCAGTTGTTACTTTTATTTATACTCTTGTGCTAATTGCTGGTTTTAGTTCCTAAGTGAAGCTTCCTTTGTGGCACTTGCTCTTTCTGGGATCTGACCCAGCTGGTTTTGTATGGCCAGATTTCGGAGCAGCTCCAGAGGATCTACCGCTTTTCCAGCCCGATGGTGAACACCAGACGTAACCAGGGCAACAAGTGGGTTATCTTGGCTCTCCCACTCTATTGTAAAAATATTCTTTTGAGGCGTTTAGCCGACGAGCACCTGTTTAGCTCGATTGCACTTACTTACTGTCTGCCTACGGGCTGTAACATGATTGACAGATCCTAGGATTGATCATGTATTACTAAACTCTTGCTAGTCCTAACATTTTGTAACGACTAGCTTCATGATCAGCTGAATATATAATATTTAGGACGCCTTATTATTGTATATTTGGTGATCTTACATCTTGTAACATTTACTTACTTGTTTGTGATTGAGATACTAGGCTTGTTCATGAAGACTGTTGGCTTGTAGTAAACCCTCATGTATCTAGACAGCCGTGACCGTATAGCGAGATGGAATCCATTTCATATACGTAGCTGGCTATGTCTGCCCCCGCTCTCCAGTATTCTGGTTCTGGGGCGTGACATGGTTTAAGTGGTGGCCCATGCAGGTCTTGTAAATCAAGATATGTGAGGGTTTACCGAATAGATGTCTCAATCAGTATTCGCCCTTGATCTCTGCTCGTATCTTCTGAATCCCTGGATTCTTGTCCTGATCATATGCTTATATCGTTGATCTGTCCTGGTCCTTCCTTATTGTTCCCCATGTCGTCTTCTTCAGCGGCATTATTCCTGGACCTGCCGGTCAGCAAGGCGGAGCACTTTCCACGGATCAGCAGCAACCCGGAGATCAAGCCCAGCATTCCGGAGTAGCCTCCAGAGTCGTACCTTCTGATGGAGAGCCACCAGTCCAGCCAGTTCAGCCTGCCGAGCCTGATGATGGCACTTTGGTAGGACTCGTCAGGACCTTGATAGCTTCCCAAGATCGTCGAGGAGACGCCTTGCACCAGGCAGTGACGGATGCTTTGACCAGAGGAGGTCATCAGGGTAACAGCGTGGCCAACAGCTTCAAGCGCTTGAACCCTCCTTTCTTCGACGGTAGTGAAGATGCTATCGCTGCAGATGCCTGGCTTCAGGATACAGAGGTGATTCTAGAAGCAACTAGGACCCCAGAGATCGAGAAGGTAGCCGTGGTGCGCCTGCAGTTTCTAGATCTTGCCCGTAGCTGGTGGGCGGCTCAGGCCGTTGGATTAGTGGCACCCATTGCTTGGACAGTATTTAGAGAGAGATTCCAGACCAAGTATTTTGATGCTGTAGCTCGGTACGATCTACAGACGAGGTTCACCAATCTGAAACAAATGGGCAGAACGGTCGACGGATATGCGGCCGAGTTTTCCAGACTCAGTCGGTTTGCTCCCACCTTGGTGGCAACCGAGTATGATAGGGCCCAACGATTCTAGCAGGGGCTTCACCTGGAGATTCTATTGGCAGTTGAGCCGTTTGAGCATCAGACTTTTGATGCGGTCTTGAGAGCGGCTAGGAGGCATGAGTATACCTCCCAGAGGATTGTGGATAGGGCCGGAGGTTGGAAGAGATCCCACGGCCAGATGAATCAGTCATCAGCACCAGCCCCGGCGGCCAGGGCTTTGACTATTGGAGCTCCGAGGCGGGCGGCCTCAGTAACGTCGGTTCAGCATTCAATCCCGACGTACCCTCAACAGCAGAAGCAGAAACAGAAGCAGTCTTCCGCAGTAGGATGTTCTCATTGTGGGAAGCCAGGCCATGTAGTGGCAGAGTGTCGCAGGGCACAGGGATTGTGTCTGGCTTGTGGAGCAGCAGACCATAGGGTTGGATCCTGCCCGAATAGGGGTGGTTCGTCATCGTCCAACCTTTCTAGCTCTTCAGTGAGAGGACCAGCTCCGGTCCAGCAGCAGCAGTATCCATTGTCGAGGCCCTTGCCGCCTCAGTCTCAAGTATTCCAGCAGCAGAACCCCCAGCAGTATGCTCAGACCCAAGTCCAGAGTCTGAATAGGCAGCGAGGATTTCAGCAGAGGGGACCAGCACCCCGAGGGCATGGTCATGCTATGGTGATGACCTTAGAAGAAGGATTGGCACCAGGAGAGGTAGTGGCAGGTACTATTCTCGTCAACTCCTTTCCAGCTTCAGCTTTATTTGATTCTGGTGTATCACATTCTTTCATGTCTGTACGATTCACGACACGGATAGGATTGGAGCCCGAGTCATTATCAGTAAGGCTCAGTATACTTACCGGTAACGGACTTGTGGGAGTCGATAGGGTGCTTTCCTTGTGTCGGATCGTAGTTAGCGGTAAGGAATTTCCCGCTAGATTGATAGAATTCCCGATGATCGATTATGATGTGGTCTTGGGGATGGATTGGTTGAGGAACCAGTATGCTAGAATAGACTGCCATATTGGTAGAGTTGTTTTTAGCATTCCAGGCGAGCCAGCATTTTCCTTTTCCCGAGGCGCAGTTGAGCCTTCTCCTCCAGTGTTGCGAATGGCAGTAGCAGCAGTGCAGTTGCCCCGGATAGTCGAAGAGTTTCCAGATGTCTTTCCAGAAGAGCTTCCAGGTATGCCTCAAGAGCGGGAGATCGAGTTCACCATAGACTTGATTCCCGGGACAGCCCCAGTGTCAGAGAGAGTCTACAGGATGGCGCCTTCAGAATTGGAGATCTTGTACAAGATGATTGAAGAACTTCGAGCCAAGGGATTCATTCGTGCTAGTGGATCGCCTTGGGGATCCCCGATGCTTCTTGTGAAAAAGAAGGACGGTACGTCCAGGTTATGTGTTGATTATCGTACCTTGAACTCAGTGACAATCAAGAACAGATATCCTCTCCCGATGATAGATGACTTGTTTGATCAGCTCAAAGGGGCAGCAGCATTCTCGAAGATTGACTTGCGCTCAAGATATCACTAGATCAGGGTCAGAGGGCAGGACATCCCGAAGACAGCTTTTAGATCGAGATATGGGCATTGGGAGTTCCTAGTGATGCCCTTTGGAGCAACCAATGCGCCGACGGTATTCATAGATCTCATGAATCGTATCTTCATGCCTTACTTGGATCAGTTCGTGATAGTGTTTTTGGATGACATCCTATTTTATAGCAGGAGTGAAGCAGAGAATGAGCAGCATCTCCGTGTGGTTCTTCAGATTCTCAGGGAGCACCAGTTGTATGCCAAGTTCAGTAAATGCGAGTTCTGGCTTGATCGCATTTCGTACTTGGGTCATATCATCACTCGAGGAGGAGTAGAAGTGGATCCCCAGAAGATTGCGGCCATTGAGTCATGGCCAGTGCCCAGCACCGTTGTAGAAGTCCGTAGTTTTCTTGGATTGGCCGGTTACTACCGGCGGTTCGTTTCAGATTTTGCTCGGATTTCCACGCCATTGACCCAGTTGACCCTCAAGGAGGTGCAGTTCGCTTGGACAGCAGAGTGTCAGGATTCATTCGAGAAGTTGAAACGAGGCTTGATGACGGCTTCCATTCTCGCGCTTCCTGATGGAACCGGAGGATTCTCCGTGTATTGTGATGCTTCAGGAAGAGGCTTAGGATGTGTTCTGATGCATCATGGGAAGGTAATAGCTTATGCTTCACGACAACTTCGTGATCATGAGAGGAATTATCCAACCCATGACTTAGAGCTGGCAGCAGTAGTGTTTGCACTTAAGTTGTGGAGGCACTACTTGTACGGAGATAGGGTGGAGATTTTTACCGACCACAAGAATTTGAAGTATGTTTTCACCCAGAAGGATCTTAACATGCGTCAGAGGAGGTGGCTGGAGCTTCTTGTGGATTATGATGTCAACTTGCAGTATCATCCTGAGAAGGCCAACGTCGTTGTAGATGCATTGAGCAGGAGAGCCGGAGTTTATTTTCTAACAACGCAACCTGAGCTGTTAGCAGATCTTTTAAAAATGGGTATAGAAGTTGTTCTCCCTTCTAGTGTGGCATTGATGGCCAGCATGCAAGTTCAGTCTACTATAGTCGAGAGGATCCGGATGGCGCAGTCAGCAGATTCCAAGCTTCAGTGACTCAGAGCAGAATGTGAGGCAGGCCGAAGACTAGAGTTATGCATTCATGAGGATGGTACACTTAGGCATGGTAAGCGTTTTTGTGTACCCAGTAGAGATATCAGACAGGAAATCATGGCAGAGGCTCACAGTTCTCAATATTCCATTCATCCGGACGGTACGAAGATGTACCGTGATATCCGGCAGCACTTTTGGTAGAATGGCATGAAGCGGGAGATAGCCCGGTTTGTCTTTCGGTGTTTGGTTTGTCAACAAGTTAAAGCTGAACATCAGAGGCCGGCTGGACTTCTTCAGCCCTTGCCGATCCCAGAATAGAAATGGAAATATGTGACCATGGATTTTGTGACCGGATTGCCTAGATCCCCAGCTGGTCGAGATGCTATTTGGGTAATAGTTGATCGGCTCACGAAGGTAGCTCACTTCCTCCCGTTCAGAGTTGGTCAGTCGACAGCTCAGTTAGCAGAGATATACCACAGACAGATCATCAGATTGCATGGTGTTCCAGTCAGTATCACTTCGGACCGAGATTCTAGATTTACGTCGCACTTTTGGCGTAGCCTGCAGGAGAGTTTGGGAACTCATCTCCAGTTCAGTTCAGCATATCATCCGTAGACAGATGGTCAGTCGGAGCGTACGATCCAGACTCTTGAAGACATGTTGAGATCTTGCACACTTGACTTCGGTGGTTCGTGGGAAGATCACTTGCACCTGGTGGAGTTCTCGTACAATAATAGCTTCTAGGCCAGTATCCAGATGGCACCGTTCGAGGCACTGTATGGCAGGAAGTGCCGATCCCCGTTAGCATGGGATGATGTCGGAGAGAGGCAGATGCTCGGTCCAGAAATGATTGCCCAGACAGTTGGAGTGGTCAGGAGAGTCCGAGATCATCTTCGAGTTTCCCAAGATCGCCAGCGCCATTGGACCGATTCTCATCGGCGCCTTCTCGAGTTTTCTGTCGATGACCATGTATTCCTGAGGATTTTATCTAACCGTGGCATCATTCGTTTCGGCGTACGGGGAAAGCTTAGTCCTAGGTATATAGGGCCGTTCGACATTCTGGAGTGAGTAGGAGAGGTATCATATCGTCTCGCTCTTCCGCCGTCGCTAAGCGAGGTGCATGACGTGTTCCATGTATCCCAATTACGACGGTATATCCCAGACCCGAGCCATATCCTAGATCATTCGGAATTGGTTGTTGGCACCAACCTTTCGTATGAGAAGAGGCCCGTGTCTATATTGGACCGAAGAGAGAAGACACTCAAGAACAAGACTATCAAATTAGTTCGAGTCGCTTGGGGTCATCACTCTTTGGGTGAGTCAACGTGGAAGCGTGAGGATGATATCCGATCGCGATATCCCGGCTTGTTTGACTCGTGAGGTATAATATCTTCCTTATGCCTCATGCCTTCGATTCCTTGCTTGAATGAGTGATTGCCTGCCTAGTTATAACTTGCTTATGAATAATATAGCTTGTCCTCGTCTCTCTAGCCTCTTAATTAAATTCTGAGGACGAAATTCTTTTAAGGTGGGTAGAGTTGTAATGTCTGTTGTCCATATTACGTATTTTTGGAATATGTATACGTATTCCATCTTGTATTACATGATTTCTTGCTTAGCTTCCTTCATGACTTGGTTTATTCCTGGTTCGGGTTGGCTTGGTTCGGTTTTGGATTACTATTGGTTCATTATGAACCAAGGGTGAACCTCCTACCTACCACCACCACTACCATTTATTAACCATTCTTCTTTCTCTCTCTTCATTAACCTCTTCTTCTTCTTCTTCCATTTACTTCTTCACCTACAAGAGAGAGAGAGAGAGAGGTCTAGGCAAGTGCAACTTGCTTCATGAAAGAACTCAAATTTTATTGCTTCATTCTCTTCCTTGCAACATTTTAACTTACTTTAGTACTTGGCATTTTCTCTTTTCATGGCTAGATTCTTGTAGATCTAAGTTTACTTTATTTTCGAAAATCTTGGGTTTTGATCTACTTAATCTTGTTATTTTCGAGTTTTGAGGGTTCCATGTTATAGTGAATCTTGTTCTGCCCCATTTTGACCTATAGAAGTTCGAATTTGGGCTCCGGATGATGGAGTTATGAAGCTTGAGAATTTGGCTCTCATGGTGTTCTTTTTCTCTGAAATTTTGGAGAAGATGAACTGTGCTGACTTGACCGCATGAATAATTCATGCGGCAAGTGTTCTCTTCAGCCGCATGGCTGGAAGTACTTGAGCCGCATGAGAACCGAACTCATCCAGCCGCATATACTCTGCACTCCTTCAGCCGTATGAGACGTTACCCGTTTAGCCGCATGCGCCCTTCCCGCTGGCCGCATGAGGACCCCGCTCCTTCCAGCCGTATGAATGCTCTGACTTAGTCTCATGCGCCCTCTCTTTCCGCTTCTCCCAGCCGCATGGGACTTTACTTGATCCAGCCGCATGAGAACGTCTTTCCGAGCCGCATGAACTTGGTCCACTTGTAGCCGCATAGGCGCATGACCCCGCTAACCGCATAAGCGCATGGCTTCGCTCTTGTCCCTGCCGCATGGATTGTTGCTTCAGCCGCATGCGTTTCCCTCTTTCCATAGCCGCATGGACTGTTCTCCTCCTGCTGCATGAGCTTGCCTTCCTCTCAGCCGCATGAACCCAATTCATCTCAGCCGCATGGTTGCATGCGCCCTCTTATCCCGCTGGCTGCATGAGGACTGATATCCTTAGCCGCATAGGCTTCCCTTTATCAGCCGCATGCACCTGACCCTATCCTACCGCATGGGCTGTTCTCCTTCCAGCCGCATGAGATTATTCCTGGCCGCATATTCCTGAACCGCATGACACTCTTATAGCTCTGTACTGTTATCTTATTATTATTATTTGCCCATGCCTTGGAACCCTATTGTATATTTTTACGCTCATTTTATATCCTTACGCCTTTTGTCCTGAACTTGATAAATCATGAATTGATTGACATGATTGAAATGACAATTGTACATGACATGGTGTTGCAAGGAACTAGCATGGCATGACCTGATAGTGGCCCGTCGTGGCGCACTCCTAACAAGAACTCCTGACATGATAACCTGACATGATAGATCTGATAAGCTGTTACGACGGCTACCTGATATGATATGACCTGTATAATTAATCCTGGACACCGTGGGCGATTGTGCTTGTACAAATAATCCAGTCCTGTCTTGCATCATGTCTAGGAGGGGACTCCTGAGTACCACGGTCAGGAGTACCTACTGAAATGGACTAAGGCTAATAACTAGATTAATACATTAGTCATAAAGAGATCTCCCAGCTACAGGCAATTCCGTTGCCTGGGCACGCCTTGGGATCTGTAGCCTGCCGTCGAGTAGGACACATTTCCAGCACACTGTCATGTGTTGCACCCTTCAAGCTACCTAAGGGTACATACGTTTCCTGGACTATGTACCCACCTGAAATTCAACTCTAATCTTTCAACCCGGGTAACCTGGATGGACTGCAGGGCTTGTGGCTGTGGAAGATTCTCACTGCATCTTGCTAGTAACTAGGCCTGTGATAACCCTAATTAGTTAAAGTATCAAGCCGTAATTTCTTGCTTGGCCGTGAAATGATTGGATGGAGTCTAACCAGTCTAATCTTGTCCTGATTCTGTTCTAAATTACTGCATGACCTGAATGCCTGTATTTATTTTACCGATAAATGGTGAGAATTCCAAGTTCTGTTCAGACGAAAGGTTACAACCCCGGTCCTTGTTTGGTTTACGGGTTGTAACCTGGTTATCTGAATAGTTCCATGGTTATCTCGTAGTATATCATTCTGATGTATTTTCTTTATTTCCAGTTGTTACTTTTATTTATACTCTTGTGCTAATTGCTGGTTTTAGTTCCTAAGTGAAGCTTCCTTTGTGGCACTTGCTCTTTCTGGGATCTGACCCAGCTGGTTTTGTATGGCCAGATTTCGGAGCAGCTCCAGAGGATCTACCGCTTTTCCAGCCCGATGGTGAACACCAGACGTAACCAGGGCAACGAGTGGGTTATCTTGGCTCTCCCACTCTATTGTAAAAATATTCTTTTGAGGCGTTTAGCCGACGAGCACCTGTTTAGCTCGATTGCACTTACTTACTGTTTGCCTACGGGCTGTAACATGATTGACAGATCCTAGGGTTGATCATGTATTACTAAACTCTTGCTAGTCCTAACATTTTGTAATGACTAGCTTCATGATCAGCTGAATATATAATATTTGGGACGCCTTATTATTGTATATTTGGTGATCTTACATCTTGTAACATTTACTTACTTGCTTGTGATTGAGACACTAGGCTTGTTCATGACCATAGGAGACTGTTGGCTTGTAGTAAACCCTCATGTATCTAGACAGCCGTGACCGTATAGCGAGATGGAATCCATTTCATATACGTAGCTGGCTATGTCTGCCCCCGCTCTCCAGTATTCTGGTTCTGGGGCGTGACACTGCCAGTTCATTTTTGGAGAAAATAAATTTTGGCTTTTTGAACAATCCTTCAAAGGCTTTTTGTAAAAAGAATATTTTTCAAAAACATGGATCATTTGTAAAAGAATATGATGGTTTTGAAAAACGTTTTCGGATAGCCTATTTGCCAGTACGACTCGGTGTACAATGTATTCCTAGACTCAATAAAAAGAAAAATTACATTACATAGCAGGAAGTACATTCTGAATGGCAAACGGCTTCAGTCTTGAACATTGTTGATAACCATTGTTGAGCAGTGTCCAAAACGTCGTAGGTAAACATCTGAGTAGACTTGCATTTATATCGAGACAGAGTTTGATCAATTATTAAAATCAGGTTTGACCATGACCAATGGGCCAACAATCTCCCCCATTTTGATAATTGATAAACCTTGCCGATATAACATCTAAGTTTGGAATCAAATCAAAATAGTAAAAAAAAATTATTCATATCCTGTATTTCACAAACATGTTAGATCCTTATTTCTCCCCCGTTGTCACTTAGCAAAATAATTGCAAAAGAAAAAGCTCCCCCGCAATCAATGCATAAGTAACAAATACTGAAGAAACACATAAAAAATAAATAATCATGACAGATGGTAGAAACAGTAAGATTAATAGAGTAACAACACAGGCATATATTTGTCTCAGGCAATTTGTAAAGAATGAAGCAATAAAAGATAGATAGTGCTACGATAAACTGAAACAAATAGAGTGTTGAATAATAGACTAAGATGCCAAAACTGAGGCATAAACAAAAACAACCATGTCCATATATAAGGAAAAAAAATTACTGATAATAACTAAAAAAATACTGATAAAATCTTGGAATGTCGGAGCATTTCCAAGTAAACATAAGACAAAAAGTAACAGTCTCAATAATCTAACATCTCAAAACTCATCATCATCAACATCATCAGCATCAGCTGCAGCTCCAGCATGTCCAGATGGACCAGCTCTAGAAATACCAGTGCCAGAAGTGTGAGGAGTGGCGCCAGCGGTACGATACCAATCATATGCGTTCCCTGGCTGAAACAGAGAGTGTACCGCCTCGTCGTCAATGCGGTAGCCAGAAACAGAAGGGTCTCGAGGCAGAGAGCTAGCAGAATGTCCCGTCTACGCAAACCTCAGATCGGCGAAGGAGCTGGCAATCGCCTGGAACCGAGTCACATCACGGAACTCGTGTTCCCTAGAGGTCTCAACATAAAAAGATTGCAGATCTGATAAGTGCTGATGGATACCCTCAAATGTCATAGGGTAAGAATAAGGAGGAACAGGTATTGCGGGATCAGTGGGAGTAGGTGCATGAGGAGTAGGTGCAGTGGGTGGAGGAACAGATACAATGCTACGACGAGAGAGTTTGAGAAACTTGGGCTCGGGGTCGACAGCACAAGTAGATAAATCAATGTCAAATCTCTAAAAAATGCAAGGAATGAGCATCGCATAAGATAGGTTGCGGTCTCTCCCGCGACATCTACCCATCATCTGAATAATAGTCTTAGGGGCAGAAAAAGGAATCCCCTTAAGAATATGATAAAGAGCAGAGAGCTCAAGTGTAGTGACATCATCTTTAGAAGTAGATTTTGGAAGTAAAGTGGAATATATAGATGATGTGATGTAATTCGTAGTTAAACAAGTTCAAGTTATTAGCCTTGAACTTTCCAGGAAGAACGCGTACGGGCGCACAAAGTTCATTCTTGAAACTAGCGAGTGTCGTGCCATCAGGGAAATCAAAATCAGTGATGTCATCTAGCGGGGCACCTTCGTTTGGAATACCAAGGATTTCTGCTAACGTGTCATCAGTGAATTCGATATCAATTCCTCCGACACGTGTCCTCGCTGTAAAAGTGTCTAACACAAAATTACAGTAGAATAATCTAATGGCATTAGTGGCAATGGAGAATTGTAAGGTGACAAAATATTGTAACCCTAATGCCTCAAAATAATGACGGTGATCCGAAAAGACAGTCCACTTAATCGGTGATCCAGTGCAAATAGTACGCATGTTAAAATCAGCGTACCACAATAACGCTTGATCGAAAGTTTTAAAATAAAACTCATCCGACGCACCATCGTCCGATTGGACCGGAAAAAAGAGGCAATCTATATGCGGATCTAAAGACGATGCCTCTTCACTGGCATTGGTCTTCTTCCTCTTGAAGGGATTGAACTTAGGCATTCTTTTCCAAAATTTCTACAAATCCTAAGTATTGAAAAGTGGTGGAAAGAAGGGATTATACCTTCCAAGAGTCGGATATGTTGTAGAGGATGACGATCTCCGCACGAATCTAAAGTTTTGATGAAAAACTCCACAAGGATTGGAAGAACAATGAGGGAGTAGAACTAGGGTTTCGGAGGGGCGGAGCTGCTGTTATGAGGATGTGGAGAAGTATGAAGAAGAAGGAGGCCTCGGGTTGCTGCTGTTATCTATAAACACCCAGCCGAACTCTGGCCAAATTCGGACCGAACTCAGGCCGAATTCGCCTAGATGCAGTGAGAATCTTCCACAGCCACAAGCCCTGCAGTCCATCCAGTTTACCCGGGTTGAAAGATTAGAGTTGAATTTCAGATGGGTACATAGTCCAGGAAACGTATGTACCCTTAGGTAGCTTGAAGGGTGCAACACATGACAGTGTGCTGGAAATGTGCCCTACTCGATGGCAGGCTACAGATCCCAAGGCGTGCCCAGGCAACGGAATTGCCTGTAGCTGGGAGATCTCTTTATGACTAATATATTAATCTAGTTATTAGCCTTAGTCCATTTCAGTAGGTACTCCTGACCGTGGTACTCAGGAGTCCCCTCCTAGACATAATGCAAGACAGGACTAGATTATTTGTACAAGCACAATCGCCCACGGTGTCCAGGATTAATTATACAGGTCATGTCATGTCAGGTAGCCGTCGCAACAGCTTATCAGATCTATCATGTCAGGTTATCATGTCAGGAGTTCTTGTCAGGAGTGCGCCACGACGGGCCACTATCAGGTTATGCCATGCTAGTTCCTTGCCATACCATGTCATGTATAATTGTCATTTCAATCATGTCAATCAATTCGTGATTTATCAAGTTCAGGACAAAAGGCGTAAGGATATAAAATGAGCGTAAAAATATACAATAGGGTTCCAAGGCATGGGCAAATAATAATAATAAGATAACAGTACAGAGCTATAAGAGTGTCATGCGGTTCAGGAATATGCGGCCAGGAATAATCTCATGCGGCTGGGAGGAGAACAGCCCATACGGCAGGATAGGGTCAGACGCATGCGGCTGATAAAGGGAAGCCTATGCGGCTAAGGATATCAGTCCTCATGCACCCAGCGGGATAAGAGGGCGCATGCAACCATGCGGCTGAGATGAATTGGGTTCATGCGGCTGAGAGGAAGGCAAGCTCATGCAGCAGGAGGAGAACAGTCCATGCGGCTACGGAAAGAGGGAAGCGCATGCGGCTGAAGCAACAATCCATGCGGCAGGGACAGGAGCGAAGCCATGCGCTTATGCGGTTAGCGGGGTCATGCGCCTATGCGGCTACAAGTGGACCAAGTTCATGTGGCTCGGGAAGAAGTTCTCATGCGGCTGGATCAAGTAAAGTCCCATGCGGCTGGAAGAAGCGGGAAGAGAGGGCGCATGAGACTAAGTCAGAGCATTCATGCGGCTGGAAGGAGCGGGGTCCTCATGCGGCCAGCGGGAAGGGCGCATGCGGCTAAACGGGTAACGTCTCATGCGGCTGAAGGAGTGCAGAGTATATGCGGCTGGATGAGTTCGGTTCTCATGCGGCTCAAGTACTTCCAGCCATGCAGCTGAAGAGAACACTTGCCGCATGAATTATTCATGCGGTCAAGTCAGCACAGTTCATCTTCTCCAAAATTTCAGAGAAGAAGAACACCATGAGAGCTAAATTCTCAAGCTTCATAACTCCATCATCCGGAGCCCAAATCCGAACTTCTATAGGTCAAAATAGGGCAGAACAAGATTCTCTACAACATGGAACCCTCAAAACTCAAAAATAACAAGATTAAGTAGATCAAAACCCAAGATTTCCGAAAATAAAGTAAACTTAGATCTCCAAGAATCTAGCCATGAAAAGAGAAAATGCCAAGTACTAAAGTAAGTTAAAATATTGCAAGGAAGAGAATGAAGCAATAAAATTTGAGTTCTTCCATGAAGCAAGTTGCACTTGCCTAGACCTCTCTCTTTCTCTCTGGTAGGTGAAGAAGTAAATGGAAGAAGAAGAAGAGGTTAATGAAGAGAGAGAAAGAAGAATGGTTAATAAATGGTAGTGGTGGTGGTAGGTAGGGGGTTCACCCTTGGTTCATAATGAACCAATAGTAATCCCAAACCGAACCAAGCCAACCCGAACCAGGAATAAACCAAGCCATGAAGGAAGCTAAGCAAGAAATCATGCAACACAAGATGGAATACGTACACGTATTCCAAAAATACGTAATACGGACAACAGGCATTACAGGTAGCCAAATTAGCACTTTCAGTTTTATCTTGCTTCAATCTCTTTTCTTCTTGTACACAGTACGAAATGAGCTCATTTAGGGTCTTTTTTTTTTCCTTTTGGCAGTTGTAACTGACCTTAAACTGATTGTATTGTGTAGGAAGTGAAAGCAATACCAAATAACACGAGCAAGTCATCCGACAAGTCGAGCTTAAGTGCCTTAAGTTTTGAAATAATATGAGATATCTCCATGATGTACTCCCTTATGTTACCTTTGCCTTTATACTTCATGGTAGTCAAGCGCAACAAAAGTGTGCTTGTTTCCGCCTTATCATTCTTTACAAATCGTTTATCGATTTCAGCAAGGAATTGTTTGGCATTAGTAACCTCATCAGATACTGCACCCTAAATGCCTCTGGAATATCGTGCTTTATGATCATTAGACTCATGCGGTTTGAGCGTTCCTACTTCTCAAAGTTCGTTCTATCACCAGATGAACTGTCATCCTTAAGAGTAGTGGGATGCTCAATCCTAAGTGCAATGTCTAGATCCATGCAGCCGAGAACAATATAAATGTTCTCTTTCTAGTCCTTGAAGTTTGTCTAGTTAAGCATTGGAATTAAGTTCAACCAACCAAAGAGAGGTCACTTTGGTGACATTTTATTTTAATGGGTCTATTTAGAATATTAGACAACTAATGCTAGTTACAAAAGGCACCCAAAAAAATTTGAATGTTGACTAAATTCTTATGTAACTGGATCCTTATGTACATGCATATTTGAATTAAATAATCATAAGTCCTTGTGTACATACATATCTTAAATTAAATAATCAATAATCAACAAATTAGATTCTGCTTAATATATGCATCAAAAGATTATATCAAATAATCTATAAGGATTACTTCAAATAAAATAATCTACTAAAGACAAAGTCCTAATTTTAATTTGAAAAACAATCATATGTCTTAAAGATATCTCCTTTAATCATATGCAGGTGAATTTCTTTATATGATTTAAATCACAAATTAAATCACTTTAAATAAAAGAACATTCAAAAATTCTTTTAACATTAAAAAAAAATATATATATATATATATATATATATATATATATATATATATATATATATATATATATATATATATATATATATATATATATATATATATGTCAGCCAACCAAAGAAATATGCATAAAAAAAGCTTCTGCTTTAGTTCTGTTGGTCAATAACAAAACAAGGCTTCAGATATGGTTGAGTTGGTCTAAGGCTGAAGATTAAGGTTCTGGTCCGAAAGGGTGTGTTCTCAAATCCCACTCTCAAAAAGTTATTTCTTTCTATTTTTTTTGGAACTGGAACTTTAAATCAAAGTAGCCAGTTGACCGAAAAACAAAATCGGAAGTATCCGCATAGTGCAGACAGTTCGTATTTCTAAATCCTCAACAATCATAAAAAAAGAACAATGATTTTATTTATATTAAAAATCAATAGTATGCAAAAGGAGATCTAAACCGGTGGATCAAAACAACAAAATAAATGATCCAACAATTAAAACCCTAAACTAAATTAAATGAAACAATTTAGGGTTTCTGAACAACAAAAATCGATTCTGAAACTTCAATCTCATAAATAAAACATGGAGGCTCTGATACCAATTGTTAAGATTTTATTGCATGTTGATTTATGAGATGAAGAACAAAATAAATGCGGAAGCGTACATTAATCCATTGATTTGTTTGATGGATCTTGAAGCAGACGTCTCTTTATGGATTCGATCTTCCAACTCGCTACGACCCTTAATAACAAAGATAACATCTTTGTTCCTCTTTCCGTTGATGAGGATGCAGAAGAGAATAGAGAAAATCCTCTCTTTTGGTGGCCATATAAGTTGGAGACCATAACCCTAATATATATATATATATATATATATATATATATATATATATATATATATATATATATATATATATATATATATATATATATATATATATAGCCTCCTTCCTATATGGAAATAACTTATGGGACAAAGTTACAGGATGATTTAAAATAAACAAATTCTTCACGGAGAGAAAAGAAAAAACATACGTGTCTCCGTCTTTCTTAAAGAAAATCTAAATATTTCCTAAAAAACAAATATAACAAATAATGTATCTTTCAAAACAAATCTATTTAAATATAAATACATCTAAATCTTTCCATAAAAATAAATCTAACCTTTTATCCATCTTTCAAAGCAAATCTAAAAAATAACCTATCTTTAAATCTATCTTTAAAACAAATATATATTTAAAAATATTAATGTTAATATTAATGTTAATATTAATTTTAATTTTAATGTTAATGTTAATGTTAATATTAATATTAAAGTTTATTTTAATATAACATTAATATTCAAATTAATGTTAATGTCAATATTAATTTTAATGTTAATGTTAATATCAATTTTAATGTTAAGTTTAATGTTAATTATAGTATTATTTTTTATTCTTAATGAAAATGTTAAAACTGAAATTAAATTTACACTAAAATTAACATTTAAATTAACAATAATTATTAAAATTAACTTTAACGCTAAAATTAACATTAAATATTAATATTAAAATTAAAATTAAAACAAATATTTTAAAATAGATTTGTTTTGAAAGATAGAATATTTTTTTAAAGGAATCTATCTATATTTTAAAAATTAAAAAGAAAATTATATATCTCTGTTTATAAAAGATCATCTCTATTTTAAAAATTAAAGTGGTGGATATGATTTGTTTATTTAAAACAAAAACAGATTTATTTGAAAAAAGGGGGAGATTTAAATTTTTTAAAGAATAAAAATTTGGAAGAGAAACGTGTATGTTTAGTCTTCCGTAACTTTGTCCCGTAAGTTAATCCCGTACAGAAAGCTTGTTGTATATATATATTCCCATATATAAAAAATATATATATATATATATATATATATATATATATATATATATATATATATATATATATATATATATATATATATATATGTTAATGCCGGGGCACAATTTTTTGATGAAAAACTGAAATATCGTAACAATTGTACAAACAATCGTTATTACGTAACAATTCACAGAAGGTACGTAAGAGAAATTTCAACTAGTGCTACACTTCACAGAAGGTGCACAAAACGTAACACTTCACAGAAGGTACGTAAGAGAAATTCTACTAGTGCTACACTTCACAGAAGGTGCACAGAACGTAACACTTCACAGAAGGTACGTAAGAGAAATTCCACAAGTGCTACACTTCACAGAATATGCACAAATAGAATTCTGATAATATCAACGCAAACACTTCACCGAAGGTGCGCTAATAGAATCCTGATAATACCAACAAAGAAGGTGACAGGCGAAAGATAGAAAAACTCCTGCTGGGGTGAATGATCACCGTTGCTCAAAGCTTTATTCGCCCAACATGAATAGCTTCCAGGAACCAGCAAGTTCGTCGGAGAACTTGGAACACTGTTGCTCTTCTGACTCCTCGGATGAACACGAACTCCCGTACAAAAACTCAACGCTGGTACAAAATCTCTCTTCTCTCTGACAGCTTCTAAACACTTGTAAACTTTCTGTCTACTACTTGTGTATATGTTCTCCCCTGTGAGAGAGAAGGAGGAGGCCTTATATAAGCCCCAGCAACAACTGCCCGGTTAGCACAATGTTAGGGACGTGGTAGTAACCACCCCGAACATGGAGCAACCGCTCAGAACATGCAAAGACACGTTCTGCTGCAAGTTGTGCCACTCACGTAACCAGCGTAATTTGCACTTTATGCACACAGCCCCTTTACGCACCCTACGCACACTGCGTACGTTGCGCACACTGCACACTCTACGCATGCTGCGTACACTGTGCGTACTGGACTGCGCACTGGGCTGCGTAACTGGGCCAGCATAACTGGGCTCGCGTAACGGGCCGCACAACATGGTCGCGCAAGTGGCTCGTACAACGAGCGCAACTTAAGCGCACTATGCGCCTAGCGACGATGCTGACGTGCTAAGTGCAAAGTGCGCCAACAAAACGCCACATTACGCCTCATGAGCCCTTGAGCCCGAGTCCGAGCCCGAGCCCGAGTCCGAGTCCGAGTCCGAGTCGCTAAGCCCCTACGGGGCTTAGCTCCTATGGAAATAAATTTCCCAAGAGCAAAAAGCATGAATGCTTTAATTGTTAATTTTAGCCTTTTTTCCCATTAGAAAAATAACCCCATATGGCAAACCCATGTGCACCTCCACACCACATATGCATCCCAAATAATAGCAAAGCTAATATATAGAGATACAAACTCTTTGGCCTATCCTATGTGGGACTAAAGTTTCTAAAGGAAAGGCCAAAACTCCAACAATCCCCCACATATCTCTATATATGGGTATAAGTGTTCCCTACAGTAACTGTCCATTATACATTAGGAGAGATGTCGCTGACGACTTGAATCTTTCCACATGGGTTAAAAATCAGACTATAATACAAGAATGGACTAAGCCTTGAATTCTGCATCATAGCTGAAATTCTTTCCACTCACATAATGTAGTTACATGTGCTTCTGGCTACACATTAAAGGCCCTGTGCCAGCCTGGTTTCAGTGTATAATTTTGGGCGTCTACAAGTTTACCCTCAAGAGACGGCCTGATATCTCTTTGTCCATACACTATAGGTGAGTTCATTATAAAGAGACGTGGCATGAAGCGCTTTGCGCTTCCCTTGCGGTGCTACGCCGCTATGACATGGCTTAAAGCCGAGGCCTTACCCCGTACCGGGAACCTCATCGTAGTGTCATACTACAGTAGCATGAGGCAACCGCCTCTTTGTAGTGCCAAACTACCCAGCATGAAGCCTTAGGCTCCCTTGCGGTGTTACGCCGCAACGACATGGCTTGCAAGGCCGAGGCTTTATCCCTAACCGGGTACCTCATCGTGGTGTCGTGTCATTGTAACATGAGGAATTCCTCCTCTTTGTAGTGCTGACTACACCCCTCTTTATTTTAACATACAGTATTAGGCTAACTGCCTATTCGCGGTGCTACGCCGCTGTGACTTGGCCTGCTAAGCCGAGGCTTTATCCTATTCCTGGGCAGCACCCCACATATAGGAACCTCATTGTGGAGTTACCCCACTGTGGCATGGAGTTTCACTCCTTGTAGTGCTGCTCTACCGTGCTTCCTGTAAAGCACACCAGGCATTTTCTCTGCCTGAGAACTCATTAAGGCAATTAAGCCATCCTTCCCACAGGAACCATTTTTCGCAGAAAACAACAATAGACAACAGTGGTTGTAGGTCCGTAACCTCTCCATGCCCATTAGAACATGTACCCACCGTTCCTGATATTCTTCCAGTTAATGGTCCTCCCTTGAACCAAAAGCTAGATGCCTAGTAGATAAATCTTTGAACTAATAGCATAAAACTTTATGGTAGGAATACAATAACTAATATCAGAATGCCTTTAAGCCCATTTTACATGCTGGGTCATCGACCAGCTGGCGCTTGAGGCCCTTGGTAAACGGATTCGCCAGATTTTGCTGACTCCGAACATCAATTACTGCAATTACACCTCTCTTAATAAGATCTTGTACTGCCCTGTGCTTTAACCGCACAGTCCTTTTCTTTCCGTTGAAAAGGTCATTTGATGCCACCGCCGCAGTCGCCTGGTTGTCGCAGTATATCGGTATTGCCGGTATTTGCGCCCCAACCATTGGAAGATCATACATGAGCTCCCAAAGCCATTCTGCTTCCTCAGCTGCGGTATCAAGTGTAAAGAACTCAGATTCTATGGATGACCGCGAGAGCATAGTCTGCTTCTTCGATTTCCACGATATAGCAGCTCCACCCATTATGAAAATATATTCACCTGTGGACCTCTCGCTCTCCAAATCTGAGCACCAGCTGGCATCACTGAAGCCTTCCACTACCTGCGGATCTCCGCTGTAGTACAGTACATATGTCTGAGTCTTCTTGAGATATCTCATAACCCGTTTCACAGCCTTCCAGTATTCAACACCAGGATTGCTCGTGAAACGACTCAGCATTCCTACGGCGAAAGCTATGTCAGACCTTGTGGCATTAGTAGCATACAACAAACTTTCGATTACGCTTGCATACTCCAGCTGTCTGACGCTTTTCCCTGAATTAGGCTTCAACTTCACATCACACCTGTACGGCGTATCGATCCCTGGAAGATCCCGATACCCATAACGAGTGATCATTTTCTCAATATAATGAGACTGTGACAGCGCTAGTCCAGTGTCTGTCCGGATGATCTTGATCCCTAAGATCACATCAGCTTCCCCCAAGTCCTTCATACTGAACTTGCTTGAGATGAATTTCTTTATCTCCGTGACACAGCTAATATCCGTACCTAGGATAAGCATGTCGTCCACGTACAAACAAACGATCACACCTCTTCCATCAGCGAACTTCGTGTAAACACACTTGTCCGTATCGCTGACCATGTAGCCATTTGACCTTATAACTTTGTCAAATTTCTCATGCCACATCTTGGGAGCCTGTTTAAGACCGTACAAGGATTTTACCAACTTGCAGACTTTGTCTTTAAGACCCCTGATGACAAATCCCTCTGGCTGTTGCATGTAAATCTCTTCGTTCTGCTCGCCATTTAGGAAAGTCGTATTCACATCCATCTGATGTATCACCATCTTATGTATTTCTACGAGAGCAATCAACATTCTGATGGTGGTTATCCGGGCAACTGGAGCATACGTGTCAAAATAGTCAATCCCCTGCTTCTGAGAAAACCCCTTGGCTACCAACCTAGCCTTGAACTTGTCAATAGCTCCGTCTGCTTTCATCTTCTTCTTGAAGATCCATTTGCATCCGATGGGTTTCGCTCCTTCAGGAAGATCAACCAACACCCAAGTGTTATTTCAGGTGATGGAATCAATTTCATTGTCAATCGCCTCCTTCCAGAAAACTGTGTCTCTGGTCTTCATCGCCTCATCATAGGTAAGCGGATCTGCTACCACATGATAGGTGACAAAGTCGCTTTCGAAGTCCTTCGGCCTCCTCACACGCTTAGCTGACGGCTCAGCTTGTTCTGGTTCAATTGTTGTTTCAACAACATCTTCTTGGACTACATCTTCATTGAAGACTTCAGTTTGCTGTGCACCCTCAGTGTTCTCTGGTACATCCGCAAGAACAATATTCTTGTGCCTTGCAAATTTGTCTTCAAAATATTCTGTATCGCGAGATTCAATGATATGATTTGACTCAATATCAAGAAATCTCCGAGCATTACTCTTCTCGGCATACCCCAAGAAGATCGTCTTTGTAGTCCTTGTCCCAAGCTTCTGAATCTTCAGATCTGGAAGCTTGACATATGCCAGACACCCCTACACTCGAATGATATTCAAGTTAGGTCTGACCTTGAACCAGAGTTCATGAGGAGTAACGTCTGAAGTTGCATGAGGCACTCTATTTAGAATAAAAGTGGCCGTCAATGCAGCTTTACCCCAATAGCACTTAGGAAGGCCAGCAGTTAACAACATTGAGTTAATCATTTCTATTAACGTTCTGTTCTTCCTCTCTGCTACTCCGTTTGATTGAGGAGAGTACGGAGCCGTAGTCTCATTGACAATTCCATGTTCTTTACAGAACGATGCGAATTCATGAGACTTGTACTCCCCACCTCGATCACTTCTTATTCTTTTGAGTTATTGTCCAGTCTGCCGCTCAGCTTCGGCTCTGAACTCCTTGAACTTTTCGAATGCTTCGTCTTTAGCCTTCAGCAAATAGACGAACGCATACTTTGAGAAGTCATCGATGAAGGTTATAAAATACTTCATCCCGGCCTTTGTAGAGAACTGTTTGAAGTCACAGATATCTGAGTGTACTAACTCCAGAAGATCTGTACTTCGATTAACCCGAGGAAAGGGTTTCCTTGTGATCTTAGTTTGAGCATAAACTTCACATTTCTCTACCTTACCCCCACACTTGGAGATAAGCCCTAGACTAGACATTCTGTTAATTCATTTAGAATGAACATGTCCTAGCCTATTATGCCACAACTCATAAGTATAAGCAGAATGAGTAATTGTATTAACAACATTGAACTGATTTACAAGCTGAATCTTGAACATTCCTTCGGTATAAAAAGCTTTCCCGAAATATGTTCCCTTGATAGACATCACCATCTGGCCAGCATTGATGTCCATCCTGAGGCCTGCGTTGCAGAGTAGGCCTCCTGAGATCAAGTTCTTGGCGATAGCAGGTACGTGCTTCACGCCTTGAAGCGTCAGAGACTTCCCCGAAGTCAGCTTCAATACCACCGTCCCGATCCCGAGTACTTCAGCTTGTGCCTGGTTCGCCACCATAACCACATCAGAAGTAGGGGTGTAGGTGGCGAACCACTCCTTGCTGGAGCAAACATGGCAGGTGGCTCCAGTGTCTATCCACCAGTCAGCATCAGTTCCTACCGCATCAACCTGCGCAATCATAGCAACAACATCAGTGATCATAGATACCTTACTAGGTTCTCCTTGCTCCGATTGCTTGGTTTTTGCTTTGCACTCATTCTTAAAGTGGCCCTTCTTGCCACACTTGAAGCAATGTATTTGAGACTTTGGCTTCTTTTTCTTGATAGAAGTTCCATTGACTTTTAGATTGTCAGGGTCCTTCTTCTTACTGTGGGAAGCCGCCTGCTTTCCCCTTGGTTCCTTGGTATGAACCATATTGGTGTTAGCCAATTGCTTGGACAGTGCGTCCACCTTCAGTTGAGCCCGCATCTGGTCCTCAACATAGATTTCCTGCAGGAGATCTTCAAGGGTGATCTCCAGCTTCTTCCTATGCATGTTTGCATAGAACTTGCTCCACCCAGCGGGGAGCTTTGAGACAATCCCTCCAACAACAAACTTGTCGGGGAGGTGTCACCCTCATTTCTCGTATTTCCCGTATTTCGTATTTATACTCGTATATGGATCTTGGCATGTATTTTTATTTTTCTTAACTTGTGGAATTTCGGTATTTCTCGTATTTTGGGTTTTGGCTTGGCTCGGTTTTAATTGGTTTGGGTTGGTTTGGTTTGGTTCTTTATGATTGGAACACCTTAGCCTATGCTCCTCCCTCATTTCCACCATAACTCCCCCTCTTTATAATCCCTACCTACCACTCTCTCTCTTCATTACCACCACCATTAATTTCTTCTTCTCCTTCCTCCACAACTCTCCTAACCCTAGGCAAGTGCATCTTGCCACTACATGAGAACCCTATTTTCTTGGTCCATTAGCTAGATTAGGACATGGTGATCAATATTAGTTCTTAGCTTTTTGTGATTTGGTGTCTCCATTGCTCTAGATCTAAGTTTTCCTATTTTTGGATTTTGTATGGTTTGATCTATTTTTAGTTGGATGTTTATGGGTTTTGATGTTTCCATGTGGAAGAGCATTCAGTTTCACTCCAGTTGGAGTCTTGGAAATCCGGATTTGGAGTTCGGATGGCTAAGTTGTGATGCTTTGAAGCTTTGGGTTCATCATGGTGTTCTTTCTGTTTGGAGAAGACAGTGAGCAGTGTGCAGAGCTTCTTAGCTTACGCCACTGAGCCTTGGATACGCTTCCTGTTGGAAGCGTGTCTCCTGCGTGCGTAACTTTTCGCGTACGCAGCTCCCCCTGCGTGCGTGACTTTTGTCCTGAACTTGATAATCACGAATTTACTGGATATGTTTGGAATTGATAATTGAGCATGACCTGATAAGTGGCCCGTCGTGGCGCACTCCTGACTAGTACACTTGATATGATAACCTGACCTGATACATCTTGAAAGCTGTTGCGACGGCTACCTGACATGACATGACCTGTATAATTAATCCTGACACCGTGGGCGATTGTGCTTGTACAAATAATCCAGTCCTGTCTTGCATCATGTCTAGGAGGGGACTCCTGAGTACCACGGTCAGGAGTACGTACTGAATTGGACTAAGGTTAATAATTAGTATAATTCACTAGTCATGAAGAGATGTTCCCCAGTTACAGGCAATCCCGTTATCTCGGCCGCAAATGTTTGGACTTGTAGCCTGCCGACGAGTAGGGCACATTTTCAGCCCACTGTTATGTGGGGCACCCACCATTGTCACTTAAATGAGTGAACTCTATTGTCACTATAATGCATTGTACTCTCTAGATTGTCACTATAATGATTGCCTGGATAACCTGGATAGCTGCAGGGCCTGTGACTACTTGGAGCATCTCATTGCATCTTGCTAGTAACTAGGATTGTGATAACCCTAGTTAGTTAATGTAGAAAGCCGTAGGCAATGATTGGCCGTGATTGCTTGGATGGAGTCTGGTCCAGTATAGTATTGTCTAGAATTGATTGATTGTAAGATTGCACCAGAATGATTGAAGGATTGTCACTCCAGATTGTCACTATAATGATTGTCACTCCAGATTGTTACTTGACCTAATTTCTTATATTTATCTTGCCGATAAATGGTGAGAGAAACCAAGTTCCGTTCAGACGAAGGGTTACAACCCCGGTCCTTGTTTGGTTTACGGGTTGTAACCTAGCTATCTGAATAGTCCCATGGTTATCTCATCGTATATCATCCTGTCATACTTTTCCATATGTCCTATCTTTTAGTGATTCTATACAAGATTGTCTTTTATAATTATCCATCATGTTTTTCTTAAATTACTGTCTCTTATTATGTAATTATATTATTGTGCTAATTTGCTGGCTTTGGTTCTTATTTTGTGGCCTCCTTTGTGGCACTTGCTCTTTCTGGGGTCTGACCTAGCTGGTTTTGTATGATCAGATACCGGAGCAGCAACAAAGGATCTACCTGTCTTCCAGCCCGATGGTGGTCACCAGGCGTAACCAGGGCATCGAGTGGGTTTCTTTTGTTCTCCCACTGTAATATTGTAAATTATTCTTTTGAGGCGTTTAGCCGACGAGCAAGTGTTAGCTCGATTGTACTTATTTACTGTCTGCCTACGGGCTGTAACATGATTGACAAGCCCCGGGGGTTGATCATGTATGACTGAACTCTTGCTAGTCCTCACATTTTGTAACGACTAGCTTCATGATCATCTGGATATGTAATGTTTGGGACGCCTTACAATTGTATATTGGGTGATTTGATATCTTGTGATTATTATTAGTTGGTTGAGATTGAGACAATAGGCTATTTTATGACCTTAAGAGACTGATGGATTGTAGTGAAACCCTCACATATCTAGACAGCCGTGACCGTATAGCGGGGTGGATCCCATTCCGTTATACGTAGCTGGCTATGTCTGCCCCCGCTCTCCAGTATTCTGGTTCTGGGGCGTGACAGGAGGGGCATTGCCTCGTCTTCCAACTTCTATCGCAGTTTCAGGAACTCCTTCACCTGCGGAAGCATAGACTTTTCGTCCTCAAAGAACCACTTGTGATATTTTTCAACCACAAATATTTTACTGCGGTTCTTGTCTTCTTCGTAGAGTTTTTCTAGAGACTCCCATATGTCTCTAGCAATATTCATTTTAGAATATGATTCTGCAAGGGAATCTTCCATAGCATTCAGGATAAGGAGCCTGTAAATACTATTTTCTCTTCTCCATTTTGCTTGCAGTTTAGTAGCCGCGATGATTGCGGCAGCAGATCCAACATCTGGAACAGTAGGTTCTTCCTCCAGAAGCACGTGATCTACGTCTTTAAGTTGAAGGGTTAGATATACCTTCCTCTTCCAGACTTGGTAATGTTCTCCATCAAACTTTTCTAACTTGCAAAAGTCAGAATTGAAGAGTGAAACATTAACGTTTTCCATCGTAGCAATAAAGCTTTGAGATTGTTAATGTCGGGGCACAATTTTTCGATGGAAAACTGAAATATCGTAACAATTGTACAAACAATCGTTATTACGTAACACTTCACAGAAGGTACGTAAGAGAAATTTCAACTAGTGCTACACTTCACAGAAGGTGCACAAAACGTAACACTTCACAGAAGGTACGTAAGAGAAATTCCACTAGTGCTACACTTCATAGAAGG
>JANAVB010036308.1:205000-381210 GCA_029216955.1 Iris pallida
CAATGAAAGTTACAGAAGACAACAAAAAATGGTAAAAGGTAAACGAAAATTTAGACTGAAAAATAAAAAATTAATGCAAAACCAAAATGATACGAAATCAAAAGGAGTTTCCATTATCGGACGGTCCATGAATAAATTCGGATCGGACATAGATAAGATCGTGTCCGGCTCCGATTTTTAAACGGACAAAAAATATTCAAATTTTGTTCGTTAATTCAATCGGACAGTCCACGGTCAAACTATTTATCGAGCCTGATTCGTACGGACAACGGATTGCTTTGTCAATTTTCCAGCCCTACTTCTAAATTTTACTTCTTCAAAAGCATCCCAACAACGAATTTGTGAAAATTTTATATTTTACCTCCACTTCTTCAATCCATCCAAACAAAAGAAGTGTAAAAACATTCATACGCATGACGTGTATACAAAATACGTATGCAAAATATTGATTTTACGATTTTCCACTTCGAGTCACACAGTTCGGCCCTAATAAAACCACATTCAATAAACTCAAATTCCTCGCCCGGCCCATCCCAAGAAAGAGGGGGTACAACCACAGCTGAGGTGAAGAGTAGACCCCAAGTGTCTTTTCGCGCCGGGCTGGACAGAGAGCGCCGATGGCATCGGCGAGGAGAATCTGCGCCGCAGCCATCGCCACGTGGCTACTGCTGCTCTCCGCCTCCCCCGCTCGTGGCGTATCGGACTCGGGAGAGCGTGCCGGCGGCACGAGTCCGACACGGGAATGGCAGACCGTCACGAAGCTCAATTTCTCGTCGCAGATCAGGCTCCATCCCCACGTCCTCCTCATGATTACAGTCCCATGTAAAGAAAATCCTAACCCTATTTTTTTCCCCCTTCTCTTCCATAAACTATTTTGCTGGGACTTTTGCTGATGTGTCGTGTCCGTGCCGTCTCGTGTTGGACACGTATCGGACACGACACGAGCACAGACACTCCGTCTGCTTTGTTGAAGGTTTGCTGATTGTTTCTAGAAATTTACCATGATTGATCTATGCGCATGGATAAGGGACACATGATGGTTTTGCTGTCTCATATTGTCAGTGCGTGTCCGCATAGGGTGCAAAGTAGGTGATGTGTCCGACACATATTGGACACGGCCAAAATGAGGACACGACATCACAAGCAAGTCGCCAAAATTGGTCGTTGTCAATCTAGGAAACAGAGCAACGGGGACTCCAAAATAGTAGTTGTGTCTGTTTTGTGAAAAACACGCATTCGCCACAAAACCGACACTACATAATACATCAGGACATGCCAAAATATGTGCTGTGTCTGTGGCTCTGCGTCTGTATTGTTTCGAGTCATGTGCATGTCCGCAACATAGTGGTCAATACTTCATTTTGTTCTGCCACTGAAGTTTGTGCTGGATCTCAATACTTGGGTAAGCTGAGGGTTTACTGCAGAATTTTTGTGTCAATTTTTATGTGAAGTGAAGATTTTGTAGCAATGGTTGAGCTTGTTTTTTGGTTCATTATTTCAATGGAGAGAAACAATGTGTTGACTCTTCACACTCAATTCATATGATCAGACTGTAGTTACCAGACATTGCTAGGAAGTTGATGTTTGGTATGGACACATTTCTTACACGCATGAAGAAATGGTTATCTTATTATTTGGACACATTTTCAACAATTTTGGACACTTGTCATAAACCTAGGTTGCACATAAAGTCATAAACGAGCACTGATCCGAATGCATTACAAATTAGAATACACCATTGTTTAGAAAGTTTAGGATGCGGTTACAACATGGATACAATTGTATATAAAGATGAATACATATTGATGTACATATTTTGTATATTAGATCTTTATAATATCTATTTTTATACATATATCTTGGATAAATATGGGTTCCAAAATTTCTAGGATATGCTGCAAAGAAATGTTATTTACTCGTATATCGGTTATTTTTGGCACGATTGCTACTGTGCCAAATCAGTTTAAATTATCTTTTGGACTCATTTGGAACATAGAAATTCAGGGGCAATATCTGACCTAAGTACCTAGAAAGTATCGTGTCAGATACATGGCAAATACGGATACGATTCTCTAGGAGTATCCATGCCAAGGTTCATCGTATCAACAAATACTGATAAGTACCAGACACTATCGGCCGAATATTGGTTTTGGCGTGATGTCCGATCCTATACTTACCCCTACGGATACCATATACTGAGCAAAACTGAAATTTGGCTCTTCCCGATCAATTCAACAAAGAAAAAACTGAAAGAATAAGAGATGAGTAGCAAGAAACCAGTGTTTTAAACCGGCTTTCAACCGTTGAAACGGTGAACTCAAACCTTACCGGTCGGACTGGTTAAACCTTTTAGTTCAAAGATGATAATATCAAAAATATTATTATTATAAAATATATTTAATATTATATATTATATTTAAACTACTATATCATTTGAATTTGCAAAGGAGAAGTTACTATACAATGAATATATGAAGTGTACCAACGAGTTTTCTATTTTTTTCTAAGTTCTTTACATATGACATTATAACTTTCTTTGTTTTTGGCCTAGTAGCAAATGCTCAATATGTTTCAAGCTGCATAAGTAAAGGAGGAATATACATTAGACATTAATGTACAGGTGGCTCAATGGTTGGAGACATTGTTAAGGACCTAACAGGTCTCGTCTTTGGTTCCCCATTCTAGTATATTTTTTGAAGACAATTCAACTTTTATTCCTTTTGAGTGAACTGTGTGGGATGAACTGTGAACAGACTGAACATTTTGCAAGGGTCAAGCATTTTGTTCCGTTCACACCCATTTAACTGCCTGAGCGGTTCACTAAAGCTAACAGACCCTGAAAACATTGTGGTTCACTGCCTAACAGGTTCAACTGGCCAAGTCCATCCGGTTTTGAAAACGCTGCAACAAAAAGAACAACATAACACAATGATTCAATCGTGTCGATAATTTTTGTTGTTGACATATTGTAACCATTACCTTTGTTGAAGTTGTATACTATAAATTCACGACACTCTTACATCTTAAATTATTCCATTCAGTTATGTATCTTGGGAGTACTTTCTCTAAAAGCAAGTAAAATTAACACTAAGGCTGTGTTTGATTGGGCTTTTTTTCCATGGAAAATATTTCCATCACAAATTTTCCACCAATTGTAATGTTTGATAGCTTACATTTTCCATGGAATTATTTTCCAAAAAACTCTCATTTTCCATATTTTCATCTAAAATGGTGGAAAATGAAACTTGTCCAACCCATAGGAAAATATCATTTTCCATGGAAAATAACTATTTTCTGTGGAAAATAATGGCAATCAAACACCCAAATTAAGTTTTCCATGGAATTTTTTTAAAATTCCATGGAATTTTTTTCCTAGGAAATAATTCCATGGAATTAATTTCTTTTCCGCATAATTTCCACCTTGCAATCAAACACACCCTAATATCTATTGTGGATGAACAATTTGGCAGTGTTTGATACTATTTTGTTCAAAATTAGCGAGAAATAATAAATAAAACATAAGATCATACCTAAATGTATCAAATATTTTTCTGCTTTCTAAAATAATTTTTTGTTGTTTTGGATTTACGAAATCAAGAATTCCAAAACTTCGATCCAAATAAACGGAATGGCAGAAACTGCTGAAACCTCTGAAACAGCCTATGCCGATACTCATAAAAAGGGTCCTAAACCAATTATAATATTGATACTATGAACCTTGATTTACAGAACCCTGCCCTAGATGTATAACAATTGGTATATTAATTGTAAAGACGAATTATTGACTCACATGGGGAAGGGAGATGGGCTTCTAGTTGGATAGGCATGCTTAGGAATTGTCTCATGAAAGAACACTTCTCATAGGATAAATTTAGTGAAATTGACAAAAAAGTATTTGTGAAATATAGAGTTCTTATGAGGACATGTTTTGGGACTATGCTTTGTTCATATGCCATATGTTCTAGAAGCTTCTTTTTTTGATAGATACGTACTAGAAGTTTCATGCAAATTGGATTCCAATTTAAAGGATTTTATGGAACAATTATGATCGGAGTGATAATGACATATAATAAAGTTAGTCTACACGAGTTTCAATAAATCCAAAAAAAGGAGCATAGAAATTAAAAAAATTCTTGGACTAGAAATCAATGTTCAGAAAAAAATTCTGATTCTCAACACATTTCTACAGTGTTTTGTATACTCAAACGGTCAACCCCCCAGCTATTGGGGCTACCGAAAATAACCAAAATGTTGGCTTGCTCGCTCGTTGACTTTACATGTTTTGGGGTTTTGAAAAGTGAGCTACCTTTTAAAAGTTAAAACTCTTGTTGTTGCCTAACCGGGTATTTTTGAAGTCCCACTCGAGAACTCTTTAGTAACCAGGTTTTGTGAAACACATGTTTGGGTTGTGGGAATCTCCCTGAAGTAACATCCCATAATGAAAATTGAATACCTGAGACACAGATAGACATACAAGTGCATGGGCAGGCATATTCATGTGTATAATTTAGGTGTACCGTGTATAATCTACATATTTTAAGTCTCAAAATTGTAAAATATGCTAGAGAGAGGTTTTATATGTAAATAGCATGTGTATGTAAGTGATAATTATCGTATTATTATTTTTAAGATAAAACTTCAAAAATATACTTTTCAAATGAGCTATATTTAACAAGAACAATTTTGCACACTGTTTCTATATAGTTTTGTACTCTCTATCTTATGTGGCCAATTTTTTCCTAGAATACTTCTTCCTGCATTATCACTGTTATTTATAAAAAATAATAATACTTGTTTAATTGGAGCTTTGATCTGTGGCATATTGTAACAATAAATGAATGTAAAAGGTGGATCATTAATGTATTCACCTCTAGGCTCTAGCAGTATCATCATGGTTTTTTTTTTTTTCATGTTTGGGGCATATTGTCACGCCCTAGAATTAGAATACTGGAGAGCAGGAGACAGACACAACTAGCTACGTACATTGGAGTGCAACGTACTTCGCAATACGGTCACGACTGTCTATATGCATGAGGGTTAATCTACAATCCATCAGTCTCTTATGGTCAAGAACAAGTCTAGTGTCTCAATCTCAAGCAAGCAATAGATGGTACAAGATGTTAGATCATCAGACATACAAAAGTAAGACATCCCAAACTATTACATATTCAGATGATCATGAAGCTAGTCATATAAAATGTGAAGACTAGCAAGAGTTAAGTCATACATGATCAACCCTAGGATTTGCTAATCATGTTACAGTTCTTAGGCAGACAGAAATAAATTTTTAACACGAGCTAACACGTGCTCGGCGGCTAAACGCCTTAAAAGAATAAGTTACATTAGAGTGGGAGAGCAAAATAAGAAATCCACTCGTTGCCTCGGTTACTCCTGGTGTTCACCATCTGGCTGGAAGACAGGTAGATCCTCGGGTGTCACTCCAAAATCTGGCCATACAAAACCAGCTGAATTAGACCCCAGAAAGAGCAAGTACCACAAGGGAGGCTCCACTTATGAACTAAAACTAACATATAAAGAATTGATACGAGAACATAATTATAATAACATAAATGACAAGAGTTAAATGAACATACTTGTTTGCATCAGGAAGAACAAGAGGTGGAATATAATTTTCATGCTAACCATGAGATAATCATTCAGGCATGGCCAATTAAGTCATACGACTTGCCACCTTTAGCTAATTAGGGTTATCACAGGCCTAGTTACTAACAAGATGCAGTTGAGATATTCCCGCAGTTACAAGCCCTGCAGACCATCTAGGCTATCCAGACGAAAGTTACTAGAGTTATCAATATTTCTGGTGTACTTGAGTACTTAGGATACAAGAAGTGCAACACATGACAATGTGCTGGAAATGTGTCCTATTCGACGGCAAACTACAAGTCCACAGGTGTAGCCGGGATAACGGGATCGCCTGCAACTGGAAAATATCTCTATATGAGCGACTTGATCAATCTAGCCGTTTAACCTAGTTAGATTCATTATGAATTCATGACCGTGGTAACCAGGAATCCATGTCCTAGATATGATGCAAGACAAGACATGTAGCTTGTACAACCACAATCGGAAAATCAACCACGAAATCAAGACAATAGTTACACTAGCAAGACAGGAAATAACTGTCGCAACATCAATCAAGGTTATATATGTCATGTCAGGTTTACTTGTCGTATCAAGAATACTTGTCAGGAGTGCATCTCGACGGGCCACTATCAACATTATCAAGATGGGATAATATTATCATGTTCAAGTTCAAGTTACTAGCTCAAGATTATCAAGTCGGGTCGCAATTTAGGCCAATGACAGAAAACATGCAAAAAATATCAAGAACATCCATGGGTGACTGAAATTATCAGTCGCATATTGTCACGCCCCGCTCCCAGAATACGGCGAGCCGAGTACGTAACAACATCCCCAGGCTACGCGACATACGAATACTCCAGTATCCATATTCGCGATTGTCGCCCGTAGATTATCAGAATGGAAAATACAAGGAATTACTAAGTACATTTCATTGATATAAACTATAATTATTATACATCAATTGTTCCTCAGAGTACATTATATACAAGTTATTTACATCAAAGAGATAAATTACATCTAACTGTCCTCCAAGTGTTGTTGGCCGTTTCTTGAGATTCTCCAGATAGTCTACGCCTCGTCCTTGTTACCATTAGGCAGATGTAGCATTTCTGCAGGAGCGTCGTCTTTCCTAGTGAACAAATACTAGGTCGTTTAGAAACGACAAACAAGTCCTCGGTCAAAGGAGGAAGTTATGAACATGGAATGATAAGATATACGAAATTCATAATAGGAGTAATTTTGAACAATTAAACTCATACCTTGAGATATTAGTCAAGAGGAAAATAGCTCTTAAAATAAAGTCACAAAGGACACAAGCAAACTTTCTAAACCTAAATGCAAATTTAGAGAAACTCTCTGGATCACACACCCACGCCTAGCATCTCTACAATAATCCCGTTGGCCCGGGATCAGGCTCGCACAAAACGGGTGGTGCTTAGATTCTCCAGCCGTCTGTACTATCACATATTGATGTGATTAAACCAGGATAGCATCATGAGTTAGTTCCGAATCCTCTGGCTCGAATCATCGAATCATGAGCTATAAAAGGAAGTTCGTATGACTTGAACTTTTCCAAGAATATCGAACCCATTCATTAGTAGTCTGAGCTGAAACTCAGGGCATAGATGCCTAATGAATTTAATGCGAATGGGTAATCTGAGCTGAAACTCAGGGCATAGATGCCCCATTGCAAAACACGTGATAGATGCAAATGGGTAATCTGAGCTGAAACTCAGGGCATAGATGCCTCATTGCAAAACAAGAAGGTGAGCTAAGCCTCACCCCGGTGAAGATCGCGCGGCCGCAAGAACACCGTAACAGGGACTGATCAGTATGAAAAGTGTAAAATCATATTGCAAAGAAGTCAGCCGGGTGTGATCCAGGTTTCTCTCCCAAACCCCATGCAACCTAATCTAGTCATTCGTATTCCTTAGGAACCATCCTTTAAACGGGAGTCTTAAAAGTCAAGTCAAATTCAAGTAATAGTTTCGTACTTGCCGAAACTAATATAGTCCAAGAAATATTTGGAGCCAAGGCAATTCCAAGGTGTCTCATTGGACAATGATTTCCAAGAATCCCTCCGATGTCATAGTACCCGGAGAATGATGGTTCCAATGATCTAGAACTTTAGTCAAAAATTCCTAAAAGTCCGAAAGCTCGGAAAAGACTATCTCCGGAATTTCTCAAAAATTTCGACAGTCTCCTTTGTATTTACTGACCCGGAAACATTTCCAGAACAATAAACACAGAATAAAATATTGGGCACGCCGACCCCTTCGGTGGAGCAACCCTCAACACCGGAACCACGCAATATATAATAACTGGGTACGCCGACCCCTTCGGTGGAACAACTCAACACCGGACCACGCAATATAATAGAGAGAGATGCAAGATAAAGCTTCCTTACCTTAGCGAGCAAGGAGGCGTGCAATTTATACTTGATTTTCATAAGCTTTATCTAAACACTAAATAAGTCAAAGACGATATGGATCATTAGAATTAAAACGGTGCTAAGAAACTCAATATTTACTATATGCTACATTTAGCTTATTAAGGATATAAGAAAAGCAATTTTAAAACTTGGAAAGTTAACACGTAGTTAACCTAATAAACCGGTATTCAAAAATATCCATTCTAACCATGATTTTGTGATAAAGAGGGTCAATTAAGCACAAATTTATTTCTGGACAGATTTATAATAAATTCATAAACCTTGTTTTGAAGATACTTATATGTACTTTCATGAAAGACAACCACATAGTGGACCAAGTACTTTTGAAATTAGTATGCATGTATCTATATGTGAACTTGCATGGAAAGCCACTCTAAAGATGTATCCTAACAAATTAATCTTGTTAAAGTGCAATGATTGCATATAATATGAATATGGACATAGTTGAAATACATGTTCAAATTATGATTTCCTCATTCCAAGTTAACATATGCAACTACAATCCATGCAAAAATGTGGAAACCATATACATGTGATTATTGCAAACCCCAAAATTGATGTAGAGTGTTCGTGAATAACCTTCTATTAAATATTAGACTCAAAGGTCCCTCACATTATTCAAAATGATAATAATTCCAGAATTTTAATTAATTAAAAATGGCATGAAAATAACAAGAAAGGTTGTGGAGAGCTTGCCTATGTTATTCACAAAAATTTTCCGAATTCGAAGAGTACGTTCTTGTTGTGTCCTAAACCTTGTGTCCAATATGTACATGGTTGTGTCCATACCAAATTTTAAGCCTAAATTGTATTACATTTTTCATGATGTTGGATTTATCACGAATTTCAAAGAATTTCAGAACATAAATCATAATATTACAAGAAAATTAAATGGTCAACATGAACAAATTCAAGAGGAGGAAGGAGAGGGCTTGCAGTTCTAATTGTAAGCAACATAACCTAATATATAGAGAGTCAAAATACCCAAGGATCTTATACATAAGCCTATAGTTAAAATTAAACAATTTTGTGACTTAAAAGTTCTTCATAATCATGCGTGTAAGTGTAAGGTGCACTTGTGATGCTGACATTTATAGAATGTGCAACACATACTAATTAGAACAAGGAAATGAAAACCCATACGTGTTTGATCAATTCCCAAATTAACATGATACGTGAACATGTATTCGGCCTTAATCAAGGTTACCCAAGAGATTTAAAGTCTATGACAAGCCTAAAACTTGATACCTATGCCTCCTATATGTCCGGTGTCCAAAATATACTAGTTTTGACTAGGTAGCGGTAAAATGCCTCAAACATTGGTATAAAATAATTATGGACAGAATCGTACGTGTCGAGAAAACACATATAAAACATAAATACCTATATAACTTCATTTAAACTAGACCAAGTATTTCAAGTTTATGTATAGGTGATATCAACAACCTTAATTTACATATGAATTAGGAGTTTGATGAGCTAAAAATGTAAACATACAATTTGACAAAAAAATTATTAACATATACAAAATTCAGAATATAAATTCATTAGAAATTAATACTGACACCCATATATTTCTATATGAATCGACTCCTAGATTCATGTCCATATATTCTATGTTCCATGTCAATTACTTTTTAATTTTAATAACCAAAATCAGAATATAAATTCCTAGTGTCAAACAAGAAATCATTATTGAATTGAACCAAATATGAGAAGGAATGATGACTTGCCTTGAGGAAATTGATTTGGGGGATTAGGGCTTTGGGACTTGGATGTCCTTCTTCTTCAAACATCTCCTTCTTCTTCTTCTTCTTCTTCTTCTTCTTCTCCATTTCCTTTTTGAAGAAAAAGGGGGTTAGGGTTTGATTTTGATAATGGAAATGAAGATGATGATAGAGATGGTGGTGATGGAGTTGGAGATGAGAGGGGGGTGGTCGGCGACGTCGACGGCCGGGGGGTGACGCCGGCGACGGGCGCGGGTGGCCAGCGGGGTGGCCGGCCGGTCGGCTGCAGTGGAGTGGCGGTGGTGGCCTCCGGTGGTGGCAGGCACGGCTCAGCCGGCTGGAGAGAGATGGAGAGGAGGAGAGATGGAGAGGGAGAGAGAGAGATGAAGATGGGAGGAGGAGACCGAGAGGGAGAGAGGGAGTGCCGAGAGGGAGAGGGGGAGTGGCTCGGTTGAGGGGTGCTCCCTCTCTCTCTCTATTATATTCTTCTTTTCCTTTTTTTTTTTTTTAACAAAATAAATAAAAGCAATATGGAGACACATGTCCCCTTTGAGTACATGCATGGAGACACCTAGCATGGCTAGGTGTCCATGCTATTTGAAATTACATAAATTGTAAAAGGTTTCAAATGCAAATATAAAATAATACTTCATGTAATTATTATAAATGATTTTGAAAAAAAAGAAAACTTGAATATTTTAAATAAAATATTTATAATTATATGTATAAAATTTTGGGTTATGACACATATGAACTCCAGTTAAAGTGAGACAAGAAAATTCTTGAAGTCAAGACGAAAATATACAACTTTCATGTTTTGAGTTTTACAAGATTTTAGCTACAAAACAGCTTAAACATGCAACAACAGTCATTTAGATATCGCACGACAGAGATTCGTGCACGGGCACGCGAAGTGCGCGGCGTGCGTGGACAAAACTGGCCACGGTGCGTGGGCATGCGACAAACGAAACGCATAGCACGCAAAAAGTGCGGCGCACGTGGACAAACTGGCCACGGCGCGCGGATGCACGGTTTGCGGCACGTGATAAACATAACGTGCGGACGTGCGACACGCGAAACGTGTGGGCGCTAATGCACGGCGCACGGGCAGGTGGCACGCGAAATGTGCGACAAACGAAACTGCGCGGGCACGCGGCACGCAAAATGCGCGTGGACCAAACTGGCCACGGCGCGCGGAGCGCGGGTGCACGGCGCGCGGCACTATTCGTCGTCCCGACAGCACCGAAGGTGTGTGGAGACCATGAACACGAGAACGGCCACAATTTTCTCAAATTAAGTCGAAATCACGCGATTTAAAAGCCAAAATTGGGTAGCATTGAATTTCCCACAACATGGAACCATTAGTTTTTGAAAATAACAAATTTTTAGAGATCAAAACCAAGAAAAACAAGAAAAACAAGAAAAACTAAAAACCTAGATCTACAAAAAATTATTTATCAAAACCGAAAATCTCAAGTTTAAAGATGCTTAGAATCATGTAGGGAAGAAGATAAAACAAATAAAAATGGAGATCTTTCATGTTCTCCATGGAGCAAGTTATACTTGCCTAGGTTGGTGGGAGGAGAAGTGGAGAAGGAGAGGTGAGGAGTTAATGAGAAATAATGAGAGGAGAGAGAATGAGTTGGTTTAAATACCAAAGCAAAGTCATCCAAACCAGCCCAAGCCAAGCCAAGCCAAGATCAAACCAAGACTAAACTAAGCTAAGACTAAGCAAGACAAGTCTAAATACGGGTCATCCGACAAATGTCAGAAATCCGTATACGCACACCGAAAATACGTATAACGGAAAACGAGAGTGACACATTTAGATTCAAAATTTTATTTCTGAAGCATCTGACAACTTGACAACATGCTTGTAATCTATATATGGTTGTTATATTGTCATTTTAAATATCCCCCATTATAATTTGAAAAACATATATGGTGATATTCAATTGGTATTATCAGAAGATATTTTGAAATGAATAGTTTCTCAGAAAATAGTAGGGCTAGTCTAGAAGTTACGCAGGACAAGACCTATAGGGAACCTATATGGATTAATTAAGGGGATATTTTAGCAAATGCCCCCATTTGAAATGTTAAAACTAACATATACCCCCACTATTTTTTTAAATTAGCAAATACCCCCACTCCCATGTAAACAGCAAAAAAAAAAAGAAAAAAAGTGGGGGTGTATCTTAATTTTTTGCTGTTCCGTACCTTCAAATGGGGGTATTTGCTAGATAAAAACAATAGTGGGGGTATATGCTAGTTTTAACATTTCAAATGGGGGCATTTGCTAAAATATCCCATTAATTAACGGCACTACAAACTGAGATTTACTGAAATACAATTAGTAAGCAAATATTACTATTAATCTACCACAAATAACCCTAACACATTTTAGAAATTAACAATTGAGTGTAGAATAATAGACAGGATTTACCCAAACTTTAAAAAGTCTGGTCAGATAAGACAAATAACCCTAATTTTTGTAATTTGGACAAGTCTGGTCAGTGCCCTGTATAATCATATGATCCAATACTGTTAATACAACTACAAATCTGGAAGACATTAAAATGACAAAGAGAATGAAGGTGAAAATGGAAGCATAAAAGAGGGGCATTTGGAAAATGGAAACAATGTAATAATAAACAGGTCGGTAACTTAAATTATATTAGAATTATCAATGTTTTTCCTGTAGTCTTCTTGAAGATTATACTAATTCATAAAACTATAAGCACTAAGAAAATTTTGACACTGACCTCAATGTTTGTTAACATGTCCTGCATTTTGGTACCTAAACATTAACCTAAGTCTTCCATGAAGTATAGTTTCTGTTCCTACCAAGTATTCAGTATCAACTTTCAAACTGTGTGCAGTTTGACCATGTTGAGAGTAATCTTGATGCCGAAGATCTTATAGTTTCTACAAGTATTTGACCCAATTAACACTAAGGAAACATATCTACCATATGGTCATCAATTCGATCATCTAGATCTTGGTAGTCTTCCATTCTTTAACCATTATTTTTTAAGGTTCTAAACCACAGTAGGCAGGTGTACGACGGAGAGGGTCTGCCTACTGCCTAGGCACTTGATATATTTTGAACATTTTTACTATTTTACCACTATTTTTTTTTTGCATAATATGTATATTTTAAGGATATTTTATGCAAAACTAAGTTGTAGAACAAATATTTATGAAGTTTCAGTATTGTAAAAGTAAACCATAGGTTGATTGCTTGCAAAATTGTTTTGCCAAAATATCTAGTCGGGTATTGCTCCACCTATGCCGCCTCACCTCCGCCTACGCTGCCGCCAAACGTCTGCTGGCCGCCTACTCCACCGCCAATGGCAAAAGAAGTGCGGAGAGTGGCCGGCTAGCACCTGGGCGGTCGCCTCGACCTCCATTTCGAACACTGCTTTTTTTTCTTCCAAATCTAGAACACACATTAAAAAGACAAAAATAATGAAGGTGAAAATGGTAGCATAGAAGAGGGGCATATGGAAAATGGAAACATAGTAACAATACACAGGTCGGTAGCTTAAGTTATATTAGAAGTATCAAAAAATCTTCATATAGTCTTCTTGAAACTTGTACTAGTTCCTAAAACTATAATCACTGAGAAATTTTTGGCACCAATCTCAAAGTTTCTTAACATGTCCTGTGTTTTAGTACCTAAACATTAACCTAAGTCTTCCATGAAGTATAGTTTCTGTTCCTACCAAGTATCGAGTATCAACTTTCAAACTGTGTGCAGTTTGACCATGTTGAAAGTTCATCTTGATGCCAAAGATCTTTCTAGTTTCTACAAGTATTTGACCCAATTAGCACTGAGGAAGCATATCTACCAGATGGTCACCAATTCATACATCTATATCTTGGTAGTCTTCCATTCTTTAACTTGAATATTTTCCATGTACGTATTCCATTGGGTTCTTTTGTTTTCTCTCCTCTGTTTCCTTTAACATGATGTGATGAATTTCATTTCACTTGTCAAGTACTGTAAGTTTCCAGTTTTTTACAAGACAGATAAATTGTGATTAGACTACAGATTTAGGATGCATTTTCTCTTTAGAAAAATGTAATAAATTAATTAATTTCCCTGATTTTATTTGGTTGACTTCAAATCCTAACATGATGTGAAAACATGTATTGGTGCTAACTACTGTTGCAGGCTGTACTCCTGGTCTCCTTTTAGCCTCTTACTTTTTGATGGTTGTCTCATGTTGTTCTTTTAAGAGTTTAATGTCTTAAAAGCAATTGATGATTTTAGAATATTTAATTCTTCTGAAAAAACTAGCAAAAATAATGTAGAAGAAATCTCTGTTATTGATACTGTTTGTTTACAGGGTCTGGTGAGTCACGATCTCTGATGAAAGAATTAGCACATTTTGTTACTGACAAACAAGAACTTGGGTATCTAAAGCTAATGGTTATCTATAAAAACTCTGAGAAGATGCTAGCTGATGTCCTTGGTGCATCTGAGGGAATAACATTATTGTACTATCATCACTCAACATCATACAAGTATCAGGGGCAGCTTCTCACTCAAAATATATTGTCTTCAATTTACCATATTATGTCACTTCAAACTGATGAGGTCCCATTGAAGTCCTTACACACTCGGGAAGATCTTGATAACTTTTTCCAGTCAACCGATAAAGCGGTGCTTCTTCTCGAGTTCTGTGGATGGTCAACCAAATTGAAAAATAGGAAAACTGATGAGAATAAAATCACCACATCTGTAGAAGGCACTCCAGAGAAAGGTTTGTCGTCTTAACCGATTAGTTACCCCCTTTTGCTTATCTGTCAACTTATATATATGTAAATTGTTAATCCTGAAGAAAAAAATGTTGCTTGTGTTCGTGTTGGCAATTTGTTCGCAGGAGTACTGAACATGTAGAGTTGATATAACTCACATATTTGTAGACATATATCTGCTATTTCGAATAAATTTGATATACTTCATGCACTGGACCAATAAGTTTTAAGTGCTGCTTCTTTAATTGCAAAGCATGTTTGTTTGTGACATGTAGTAAGTCTTATATGTCTGTGTGCATGTGTCAACTTATCCATCATATATGTGCGTATACACATGCATGCACTCACATACTTCTGATAAGTTTCTAGAAGATATCCCTGGTTCTGCTGAGGATATACCTTAACTGTAGGCTTGTGCTCATATACTCAAGGATATCACTTCGAGCTGGGGAAATAGCCTCCCCATAACTAGGGTTAAATCTCCTCGGACCCTGCATTTGATGGAGTCTCATGGCACTTGGATGCCTTTTAATGTATTTGATGTATCATGTTTGTGGTCAGTTTTTAAAACCCTAGTCCCAGAAGTTCTTCCAAATTAACTGAGATATATCGTTTAGAGATGAATCTAAATTTGTGGTTTTGTTTGTGTTTCTGTTCCTGCAAATCTAGTTGCACATTTTCTTGATATATTCCACATAATTGTTTAAGATTAGATCTATACCTGAAAATGTTGATTTCCCCTTGTGGTTCTAGATTCTCTTGTAGCTGCCTAGGTGAATCTTTAAGCATAATTTAGCCACTTCAATTGGTTGATCTGATTAATTTTCTTAATTTCAATTTTATTTATAGTTTGAGTACATATCATATTTTCTCTTGGATATGTCCTATCTGTACTGACAATTTTAGCTTTGCAATAGGCTTTCTTGATGAAAACCTCACTAGAGAAGGTGGGAAACTGGAAATTAACCTGTTGGAAGACCAGAAGGTGCCTTGTTCTTTTGAGAAAAACTTCAAAGTGACTGCTTTTATAGAAAGATGATGAAAATGCGTCAAGCACTATACATCCTGATTCTTAGTTTCTTCTGGGTCATATACAGGGAAAGAAAATTGAAGAACTAACTCATGGGATACAAAGTGGCCTAGATGTTTCTCCTTGGCTTGGGAGATTCACCTTGGCTAATCAAAGTGTTCCACGGGGAACTGAATATAGAAATGCTAGTAAAGAGATGCTATGCACAGAGGAAGAGTTTCACCAGTTCAAATCATTCTTTTCCAACTTCACAAAGATTGCAAGAGAGCATTTTCTACCTCCTGAAAGGCAAAGATTTGGTCTGATTTCTGACAGATCTTTGCTACCTTTCCTGGGTGTTAGCAACACAGAGGCATGGTTAGTCACTCTTCACTTTTCTGGATGCCCCAATTTTTCCACGGTACTTCAAAAAGGGGATGACCTTAGAAAGCTCTTGCAGATGGACAGTCCCCTTGTCACGGAGGTCAGCTACTCAATCTCCATCAAATCATGTTCTTTTCATTTGACTTACGTATTGCTTCCCTTGGTAGTATTTTTTTCAATTATAGCCAAATAATTGTATGGTATTTTGGTAGTCACCAGAAGAGTTCATCAGAGTTTCATGTTTTCGTACATCCAATATTACCAATATATTATCATAATAATGTTTTTAAACGAGAGTCTTGAGTCCACAATCATTGCCGTAGAATTTAAGTTATTGATATTCATATCATGAGATGCTTTGGAAAGTATTTGAAGTACATAGTGTTTTTTTTTTTTTTTTTTGGTGAAGAAAGTTGCCACTGTTCAAGTCTGTATATTTCTCCTTTTTGTGCCACTATTGGATGGTTTGGACCCAAACTACTTATCCTTTTTCAGATAATTTGTCATTTAAGTAGGAAATGAAGTGAACATTTTGGAGTCTATTTGATGGAGAACTTCCTAATGTCAATATGTTTGAAGAAATATTTAACTGAGTGATGCCTTTATTTGGGCGAGCATTTTTTTGCACCTCACGCCTCGGATGTTAAAGAAATTGCAGGGCCTTAAGTTTGCCTTTTGCCTTTGACTTCACTGGATAAACACAAAGATTGTGCTACATTGCTGCTCTTTACCATAAAAACTTCTCCAATATATTGTTGCAACTCCACTCCATGTGTCCTTCCGCTCTTTCATACTTTACTAGCGCAGTTGTTGTTGTAGTAGCATGAATCTCAAAGTCGGATATATAAGATCTTGGTAGACTGTATCAATGTGGTATTGGCACAACTATTGTTTTGGGCTACATCATTGTTAGAAAAATAATAGGGATGTAGAGAATATGCATACAAAGTCAAGTGGGTACAAAGTCAAGTGGGTTATTGATGCAAGACGAGACCTTGAGGGATCATAGATGGACGAAACTAGTGCAATCATAATGTGAACATGTAAGGCATGTAATAGAGCGTAAAGAAAACCATGAATCAAGATAGTTGCAAATTTACTATAAATAATCCTAGAAATCACAAGACTTTGCAACTAAGAATAAGAAATGATTAGGCTTTATACCTGAGGATTGAAAAGATCACTTCATACAATCAAGAACACGCCCAAATCTGGCTCCCAAGAAGTTGATTCCTTCGTTTCCAAAGCCTTCGATTCAAAATCCTATTATCAATTGCAAATCAATGGGATGAAAATTGAACTTGTATGGAAGTTGGCAATGATTGAGTTTGGGTCTTAATGGTTTTCAATGTTTTCAATTCCGGACAGCAATGAAGAAGGGGAGTTTGGGTGATGTGGAGGGTTTAAACTTTAAAGGTGGAAAACGAAGGGTTCAAGCTGCAAGATCAAGATGTGCTTGACAGGCTTTAGAAAGGAAAACAAATATGGAGGTTAAGGTGCCCACAGGGGATTAGGATTTAGGGAAGAAGAAGATGTAGATTATTCTAGTTTATTCAATGGCGCCATGAACATAGAATAATCTCTAAAGGTGGAAAAGGAAGTGTTCAAACTGCAAGATGTGGTTGGTAGGGTTTGGGAAGGAAAAGAAATATGGAGATTAAGGTGCCTACAAGGAATTAGGATTTGGAGAAAGGTGATGGAGATTATCCTTGGTTATTCAATCCCTCCATGAACACAAAATAATTACTCAATCTCTAATTCAAACAGTAAATCAAAAACTTATATGGTTGTAGTTCTGCTCACATTGTTTATATAGGCCTCACATTTATTGACCATGAAGAAACCAATCCTAATCATACTTACAAAGTATAAGTATATAATCAGTCCTAGTCCTAATAAATAAACCAGAATAAGGCAAAATAAACAAAACCAAAACTCTAACAAAACTCAATGTTAAGTGGTCCACCATCAGCTATCAGGAAGATTCCTTCCTAAAGTTGTCCTATAAATACTCTTGTTATTATTGCAAGCCAGCATGATCTCCTTATTTAATTAAGAGTTTCAATATTTTGTTACTTAGGTGATGATGATGAATTGATGGTCGAAAAGAAAGAAAAAGAAAAGAAGAGATATATTTTGCTACTTCACTTTTTATGCATTACTGAGATAACATTTAATGAGCACTAGGATATGAGGACATTTGTTTTCTTTTTCCATTGTACAGCTACATGTTGACGAGAGAAGTCTGGAGTCTACATTTCCAGCAAACAGACCTTCAGTAATTCTCTTCATTGATAGATCGTCCTACTCTTCAAAAGTTAGAGGAAATAGCAAGTTTGCTCTCCAGGTTCTTAGAAAGTATGCAAGGGGCAATCAGCTTTCCTACAAGACAGCCTGGGGTCCAGAAAGCCCTCAGTGCTCTTTAAAAGAAGTTCGCTTAAAAACTTGGAGTCATACTCTATCAGGTCATCATACTACTGAAGATGCTTTGGCCCAGAAGATATTGAAGTTCAATGATAATAATGCTTTCATGATAATGAATGATGGTGAAAGTATTTCACTAGATAAACCTGCTGAAACCCAAGGTAACATTTATGATATTTTGGCACATCTGCTTAATCGAAAGAAAACTGGATTGGGGGCAAAAGAAAAGAAAATTAGTTTGGTGGCAAAAGAAGCAGGCTTTCAGTTATTTTCTGATGATTTTGATGTCCAAATAACGGATTCCCCATCCCATAAGGAAAATTATCCATCTAAAGACATTGATGATATTGTCACGAGTCTCGAGGATCAAACGTCTCAACTACATGAGGAACCTAATGTTAATAATGTTGTAGACAAAGACATTCTAGTAGATGCTGCAGTAAGAGCTGCATTGGATGATGAAAGGAAACCTGAATTTACAGATACTGAAACTTTTCTTGAGCAAGACCAGAAAAGAATTATATTCACTGAGAGTGCCACTTCTGATGATGAGTCAAAACTTGAAGTTGGTTCTTTCACAAGTCATCAAGTTGATGAGAATAATGAAAATTGTAAGCACGAGGATTCACAACCCTTCACATGTTCTGCTGAGAACTCTGTGGAAAAAGGATTGATTACAAAGGAGAGATCCACTGAGAAACAACGTATTGATACAACAGATAGCAGCTCAAAGAAAACAATTAATAGTGAATCCAAACAAACATTGGCGCATGTTTTCCCCCGCGAGGCTTTGGTAGAAGATGAAGCAGGTGAGCTTGTGAATGTCATCAAACCAAGCAGGTTAGATGAGTGGCATTTACAGCAAATACCTTTTAAGGGGTCCTTTTTCTTTTCTGATGGTGGTTCTCAGTTACTGCAATCTTTGACAGGAGGGATGAAGGTCCCCTCGTTGGTAATTCTAGACCCAGTTCTACAGCAGCACTTCGTCTTTTCCGAGGAAATAGATATCAGCTACTTTTCTCTTGTTAGTTTTATTGAAAATTTTCTGAATGGAAGTCTTACTCCATATCGGCGTTCGGCACTACCAATCGTGAGTTCTAGGGGAGCCCCAAGGCCACCGTTTGTGAATCTAGATTTCCATGAGGTTGATTCTATACCTCGAGTGACAGTCAACACATTCTGTCAACTGGTTGTAGGCTATAAACCATGTCAAATTGGATATGAGATCCAATTCTCCCATTTTCCGAGCTTCACACCCGTTTGGAAGAAGGATGTTCTGGTCCTTTTCAGCACTCCTTCTTGCGGATTCTGCCAGAGAATGGAGCTTATTGTGCGTGAAGTACACCGAGCTTTCGTAAACCTTTCAGCTCTGTTGAAGAGAAATTCTAAGAAGGTGGATGCAATGCATATCCAAGGTAGGTTATCTGTCATCTGCATGATAAACTTCGAGCTGCCTTGAGATTGTCCTTAATATTCTCACTTTGTAAAGAACACGAGTTCTTTTTTCTGGAAAAATAGATAGACTCATACAAACTAGGGCAGTGATTGTATGTTCAGCATGAATATTTAACTTGCTTTATTTAAGGCAATCCTATTAATATTCTCGCCAAGTGAAACCATGAAATTTCTTAAAAGACTGAACCGTCCTGTTATGGAGATATAAAACAAAAGATGAGACAAATCTAGCCTAAACATTATAAGGAACAGAGTGCAGAAATGCAATGAATACAATTATCTTCCGCTAAACTCAGTACCTATTTACATGCTTACTACACAAAAATATACTAATAAGAATAATTAGAGAAACAATGGTGGCATATGCAAGCAGCAGTTTGCTTTACTCAGGAGACACATTGCAAGAAATAAAGGGAAGGATACTAAAGCTTTGGCCTAAATAGTTTCAATTTAACTATCAGAAAACATAATGATAAAGTAAATTTTATTATTAGCCATTGGCTCTTAAATCCTAGTTGTCAGACCTGGAACATCTTGCTCATCTGCCTATTCATAACCTCAGAAATAATGCCTAGCTCTCCCTTTTCCCATGTTTTGCATCATTAGGCTGTATTCTTCTATTAATATAAACTACTTACATAAGACATCATATTCCTATGGGGTTCTCAATAGCTGTCTTGCTTATCTACTCTTTTGCCTTTGCGTTAGTAGATTTCTCTACATCCAATTTCCTAACTTACAAAAATTCTAACTTGTCCTAGGCGATGTCTTTAATCTTTGCCTATCCCATTAGTTTAACAGCTCTCAAACATGTGTTCACTTTTAAGTACCTTATTGGTATGAGAACTATGTGTTATCCTTTTGCCTATCCTTTTGCTGCTCCTGTGGTCATCCACCTTTAGATTACAATTATACTCGTCTAGGGTTGCAAGTGGATTGGGCTTTTAAACTACATATATGACCCAATCAATCCACTAACAACTGTTGGACTTTATGTGGGTCTAAATACTAAACCCACTTGCAACACGGATTTATTGTGAATCATGAATTTGTGACTTGGCCCAAATCAAATTAGATCCACTTTGGCCCGACTATGTTTGTTATAAATGTAATTTCCATCCCGAAAAGTATCAACTATTTTATTGTCTCATTGTATTTTACCATCTCACTAGTTTTCTGATTGTTGGGAACATCATGACTCATACGCTTAGGTTATTTACGAGTTACTTATTCTTTTCTTCTTCTTTTTAGGAAAAGGGTTAGAGGGTAGACCTCTCCCAATGTTTCATTAAAGATAAACTAGACCAAGAAAATCTCATTTATTTGGTTGAATGTTTTGCTTGGGGGTCCCGATCATCGCCTTTTGTGATGATGGGGATGAACTAACCAATTCGGACTGAGAAACCGACGTTCGGGTTGGGTAGACCTCTTCCTATGTTTTATTAAAAAGTGATTTAATGAAACCGCAAAATTACAATGTTGAACAAGTCCCAAATACAAGAGCAAGCAAAATACATTGTGACAACACAGACGAATAAAGACCAAGTCTCCTACTACATTTCGCTTCTATCTATCTATCCCGTCACTTGGATGTGCAGTCCTTCCCTAGCTTGCCTCCGTCTTCTTTAATTTTTGGGTCATCTCCTGGATGCTCCTGTCCAAAATTTGATGTTAAGTAAGATCTTGTTTGCAAGTTATAAGGTGGTGTCTTGTCTTCTATTGAAAATCTTACTATTTCTTTCCAGCCACACTTCCCAGCATATGGTTGCCGCAAAGATGTCTTATAGCCACATCCCTCTGTTTGACTTTCTTCTCCCTCCATAGTTCCTACAAAGATTTAACAGACCTAGGATGGCCGTTGATGCCCATGTGCGCTTTACAAGCCTCCTATATTGAGCACACGACTCCATAATAGAGTAATGGAGACTCTACTGTTTCCTTATGGTTGTACAAAATACACAACTGCACTAGCCTACCCAATTATGTTTTTCCATATTATATTTGATTAAAATGACATTTTTGTATGTTAGACAGAAGAAAATACGAACCTTCAAAGGAGTCCTAGTAGACCAGATAATTGTGGCATATTATGCTTCAATTCCTCCATAGTTAATATTCCAATATACTGATTGCATGATGAATTTACCATCGATATTCCACCGTTAGGTGCACGTCTCTCTCCTTCCTGTGAAGGACTCCATTGTTGCAGGATGTTCATAAGGCTTTCCCTCTCCTTTATATTCTCGTCTAAAATGTACTTAAACCTTGGCCTCCAACAACCTCCCCTCGAGTGGGGATGTTATAGGATCCCATATATTCTAAGCTTCTTTATATAACGACGAGAATTGATATCTAAGAGGATACTCCTCGTACCATGTATCCTCCCAAAAATGGATTTGTTTATTATAATCTGTGTAAAACGTGTCCCATAAAAAATGTCTTTCATCTTATTATTACTTCCAAATACTTGACCTAGTGGCTGAGTTTTGGTCCGACTTTCTCTAGACTCCCTCCCTACCTCCGTAGCTTGATCTGATCATTTTAATAAGATTCGTATCCTTTATGCCCCGGATCTTCCAATACTAGTTTGTCAGAAGGGCTGTGTTCATGTCTCTAAGATTGACCACACATAACCTCATGAATTTCTTTTTTGCACACAATGTCCTATTTGACTAAATGATATCCTTTACCATTTTCTATTTTTCCTCTCCAGAGGAATTGTTTGCGCATCTCATAGTAGGCTATGAAATATGCCAGGATCGTTGAGATGACTGAATTAATGAGACTTAGCCTCCTCCTAGTGACATGACCTTACTTTTTCACCCTAATAGTTTTATTGTTATTCTATATTTGATAGATAAGCTAGGTAATCCGGCTTGAAGCGGGATCCAGAGATAATTGAGACAAAGATCTCTAATTTAGAATAAATAGTGATAGTTGCACAAATGGCCCAATTCTCTTTTGCTCCTATATTGGTCGCCATGCTTTTGTCGTAATTAATTTTGATTCCGGATCAGAATTCAAAAGAATAGAGAACCCACTTAATAATTCTCATATGAATCGTTTCATTGGTACTGAAGAGTAGAGTGTCATATGCATATTGAAGATTACCATATACAGAGACTTGCCAACATCTTCCATTATGTCGAGTAAACCTTCATCCTAGCCCGTTCTAAGATTCTATGTAAACCATCTGCAACAAGCACAAGGACAAGCAGGGATAATGAGTCACCCTGTCTCAGTCCTCTCCTGCAAGTTATTTCTCTACCCTCTTTACCATTTACTAGTTATTTCTCTACCCTATTTACCATTTACTAGTTATTTCTCTACCTTCTTTACTATTTTACTAGGATGTTAGACCTAGCGATTTCAACCGGTATTCGATCCACCCTTTCCATTTCTCATCAAACTGACGAAGACTAAGAACACCAAGCAGAGAATCAGCCCGATCGTAAGCCTTCTCAAAGTCTAATTTTAGGATAAACTCTTCCTGTGCTTTCTTGTAAACATGAGGATTGTTTCGTGAGTCATTACAACACTATCCAAAATAGACCTTCCGGTAGTGAACCCGGTTTGTTACTCTCCCACCAATTCCCCAATTACTAATTGTAGTATGTTGGTTCTCTTTTGTGATTACTTTTAAGATGACATTCACCAAACTAATGGGTCTGAAATTCCCAATCTTCCTATCTCCTCTTTTTGGGATAACAACAATGAGTGCATAGTTAAGCCTTTGTAGTTCTAGTCTTCCTTGTAGCTCGAAGAGATTCATGATGTCCATTTTAATTGTTTCCCAAAACGTATGATAGAATATGATTGACTTCCCATCCGGTCTTGGAGGGTTGTCAGCCGACTCAGCCTTAGTTGAAAATTTTCCCTTTCTTACCTCCAACTCAAAAGTCCTTCTCACTGCTATTTATTTTACGTTTAGTTCCCTCATTGTTAGCAGGCTAGAGCCCAGTGACAGCTTTCCATATATTGGTTAGGTATTCTTGTCTTACCTTTTCTGCTATAATATGAGTTAGATGTGCAACATGTGTTTGTCTTACCTTTTCTGCTATACGACTAGTTACATGTTTCTGTCTTATATTTTTTGCTATACTGCAGTTCTATTCTCCCACTTAATGGATTTGTTATTTGATAGTATATGTGAATGTTTCTTAGTACTTGCATATAGCCTAAATGTGGTCAACGGAACATGGCCATGCATACGAAGATATGAGTAGGCACTGTGTCATGTTTTCATATATTGATTCTTACAGAATTTGTACAAGGGTTCTAGAGACTCGCTCGTCAATGTGCTGTCGAATTGCATTTATTACTCATTAGGTCTTATTATGTAGAAGGCTTCATTTAAGTTCATTTTACTGCATGATCCTGTAACGATTCTCCTCAGCCATCCATGCTTTCCTTTGTGATCATCATGCTTTGTTAATAGTGTTCATCACATCGGTGTTTAATAACATGATGTGGTAAACAGGTTGGCCCCACTCGGAGACCAGCTACTCAATTTCATTAAATATTAGATGATTTTCTTGCCAACTGTTCCAAGAGGCTTAATAGGATCAGGAGCCTGGAGGCAAAGGATTTCAGAAAATCTGTGCTTGGGTGAAGCTATATAATGGGAGAAGCATTCTTTCCGATAGCATTTAATCTATGTACGAACTTTATACAGTTCCACAAGGCTTTACATGCTTATCTTGCATGCATATCAAGAGCCTGGAGGCAAATGACTTCAGAAAATTGGTGCTTTGCTGAAGCTATATAGTGGGAGGAATATTCTTCCCGCTAGATTTCAATCTATGTATGGACTTTACACCCTAGTCTCTGCTATAAGGGCCTGTTTGGTAAAGTGGAGAGGAGAGACGAGAGAGTATGGGAATCCTGAATTGGGGAGGATCACCCGCTTTCAGTGTTTGGTAAATGCTGAAGTGTGTAGGAGGATTGGGATAATCATTACACACCAAAATCCAATCCCCTTCCCATGCCATTTTGTCCCCCTAATATTGTTCACGGTATCGGCTGATATTGAAACTGTGGAAACTATCGAAACTAACCAATTCAAAACCTCAAAAACTGTCCCAAAATTTCCAATTACTGTGAACCATGTCCCCTATAGTTCGATATTCTCACATCCTCCTATTTTGCGAGGATCTGGGATTAAACTTGTGTTTGATTTTTTTTTTTCTATTACCAATTGATACTAGTTTGTTAACTAATTATATATTTATATATACTTTATTAGTGTTGTGTTAATTAGTTAATAATTATGGTACTTAATTGGTAATAAGTAATCAACAATACTTAATTAGTACATTAGTTAAGATAATTATTATTTCGTAATTAAGATAGTTAATTGATATTAAAAATTAATTAAAATTAGTTAATAACTAACTAAATTTTAGTTAATAAAATTATTTTTACTAATATTAGTATTCATTACTAATTAGTATTAAGTTGTTACAGTAATTAATTAACATACATAGATAAATAATTAGTTAAATGTATAATATGAATGATTAATTATCAATTTAATTAGATAATTCATTATTATTTACTGCTACTATTATTATGTAATTAAGGTAATTAATTGGTAAAAATATATATTTAGTATTACAATAATTAATTTGTTAATAAAATGATTTTGTTAATATTAATGATTACTTTTAGTATTATATTAATTTGGCTCTCTCACTTTCCACTTCCTAACTTAGCTGAGCAAACACATTTTGGAAACACAAGGGAACAAGAAAGTTCATGGATGCTATACACTTCTCAACATCCCATGAAGTACAAATTCGGATCTGGATCCTCCCACACGTACCGTTTACCAAAATGGCCCTAAGAGTTTCATCAAACTTGAATCATTTTACACATGTAGCTCTTTCTGATCTCGAAACATATTAAATTAAAAGATATTTGAAGATAGAATGATTTTTTGTTGATTTGGTCTTATATTTTAGGTGAAGTAGGTCCTTAGTGAAGTTTCTACATCATCCGAAGGGTCAAAGCCAACCATTTATGTATTTCATCTTGCCTTAATCCCTTTTATGTTGTGTCTGCGTTGGCATGGCCTGTGACTCATGGTTAGTCTCCTGCATCTTTAAAATGACTGTTTAGAAGCGTCCCTTTGCACCTGTCTTTTAGGACATTTATGTTACCCAAATACAATAATATAGCTTATTTGGCCACGTGGTCCGATAGTAATCTTTTTTGCTTTGTCTCATAAAATTTTCACTTTTACTGTCTATTGATACTGCACTAATTAGAATACAGGTCTTAATTTGAAGTAATGGTAGCTACTTATTCTTCAGTTAGGTGAAATCCTACACTTCTGCCGGTTTTTTGTAAATTGGAAACCATTTAGTGTTCCAGTTGTAATTACACGAATTTCTTTTCTTGTTTTCTTTTTCTGGAAAACATCATGATGTTTATTTCCGTTCATTTGTGTATATCACAGATGATACAAAGGACACTATGATAGATGGACCACCATCTGTATTTCTGATGGACTGTATGCTGAATGACTGCGGTTCACTCCTGAAGTCAATGGACAAGGTATTGTTTTGTAAACCATCTTGGTGCAAAATTCTTGATGTATTCTATGGAATTGGACTCCAGAAGGTTGCTCTACAACATTGGGATGTCTAAAGCCAAATTTGAATAGTTATGGATGTTGCTTTCATATACTAAAGTTGACGGTTTTGGATACCGAGGTTAAATAGTTTAATTAGAATTTCTGCAATGAAAATAGTTTGGTTAGATCTATGACTTGAAATTAGTAGAACTGGATGATATGTGTTAGATCAAATAGATCATAATCAACATTGTGGATTTGTAATTTACATGGCCCATGTCTATTTGTCACATCCATTAGACCAGACTGACCAGTCAAGTGTAGCATAGTAGTCTTTCTCTCTAGCTTCCTCTTTCCCCCTCTGTTCTTTCCCTCTCCTCTGCCTCTATGTCTATATGCTTATTGATTTTACCTTTCAACTCTAACCATGCCTCTAACAGCGAAAATTGTTTTATTGATCTGCTTCATGTCTATGTTGGTCAAGTATTATTTGCTCAAATACCCCCATTGTTCTATCTTAGCTATCTTTATGTTGGGACTCGTGGTTTTTATTTCTTTCTTTCTTTTGTGCTCAAAATATGTATGATGGAATGAAAAAAAAATCGAGAATTCAAATAGCGATCCCCTTTCATCATTACATTCAATATGTTGTTTTCTGCTTGTAGTGCTTGCCTAGATGAAATGATAACTTCGTCTAGTATTCTTATTTATTCCAGTTGATAGTGAGGATACTAATATATGATTTCATATGCTAAATATCGTTTGTGATCAATAGAAGTTATGTCTCCATTCTAATCGTTTTACTGTTTCTCTACTTGTTTTTGATATACTGAAGGAAGTTTATCCAGCTCTGATGCTTTTTCCTGCCGAGAACAAGAGTGCTATAACTTATGGAGGAGATGTATCAGTAGTTAACATCATTGAGTTTTTAGTATCTCATGGAAGGAATTCTCGCTTTCTAGTCAGGCATAAAGGTACTGGACAACAACCCTTTGATCAACTATCCTCATATACAAACCTTTTTTTTCTTTCTTTTTTCTCTTTTGCATGAATGATCTTGAAGTAGTAAGTACCTTAGAACCCAGAAACGCATCTCCGACGAGGGGAGCTCGTTTCTCTGGCGACGGGAGCATGTTTCTCCGACGACATGAGCGCTTCCCATAATATGAACATAATTTTAAAAGATGACATAAATTTTCGGAAGAAAGTTACAAGATTTTTAATACACGTTTATCAAAGTACCAAGAAACTAAAAATTATTTACCTTGACATAATAAAAAATCAACATGCGAATTATCTTTCTGTAACTTTGAACCGAACTTTATAAATTCTAATAAATATTAAGATATTTTTAAGTTTTGATAACAATAATTAATAAACATAATTTTTTTTTATATTAGCGCACGCTCCTATTACGCTCCCAACTTAAGACTCTTCTAAATAGTCGTGTTCCCCTGCTCCCGTCCCTGTTTATGTCCCCGCTTCTGCTTCTGGCTTGTAAGGTAAGTACTAATAAAACTTTGCAAAGCATAACCATGTAATTACAACGAAATAAATGTTCCAATCTGACAGGCAATCTTAAGCCCATCCCTGATACTCGGATTCCTTCTAAACCCAGAGCTGATGTTTCCATTTGTCCTTTTTGTTCCTTTTTCTAATTTTTTTTCTCCCGTCTGCATTTTACCCTTGTCACCTCTCATTTTAGATTCCTTGAAATTTCCATTGCATTTATATAGCATGTATCAAGTCTTCGTCTCTAGAGTGTTCTCTTTCATAAAAAAGCTGGAATTGCGGCTTCAAGACATTTCCCTTCTGTCTCTTATGGAACCGGCTTTGCTTAATGAAGTGAAAATCTATCTGAGTTTGTCCCTTCACTTGATGGCATCTCATCTGACAAGTCAGACTTTCTAATCAGAAATTTTCTTCTGACAAATGAATTCATAATCGATGCGGAGGGTTGACACATAACTTGAAAGAATTCTCTAAACAGCGTACTAAATCTTGAGTGTGCTCGAAGAGGAAAACACTAAAGGTTCCTTGGAGACACCTACGGAGGGACGATATATAACTTCAATTGGATACCCTAGTTTCTATCATAGTTTGAGGATCTTCTCTACTGCTGAAATAATCTTATCTGGATGGACCATATCTAATTATGGGATTACATTAAATTACGTTTGACTGGTTAGCACTATGGCATGTAAGGTGCAATGGAGATGATACTTCAGATCTTTTCAATTTAAAATTGAGTTGTTTTGAAGAGGTTATCTTTTCTATCTATTCCCATTGCTCCATGCTTGCAAAGCAAAGTAGCAAACAACCAAATATAGGTTGATTGGAAAAGAAAAAAAAAACACTGAAAATAGAAAATATACCCAAGTTTAAGTTGTTACATTGCAGACTACTTTGATAAGGTCCCAATTTCTAGTTCTTCTCGAGTTTCACATATCTAGTTATTCTCCAAAGAATGTCGACTACTATGTGGACAAGAAAGATCTTTTTTGCTCTTAATGTTGGTCAAAAATGATTTAACTACTTTGGGGAAGTCTCTATGTCCTAGTTGCATGCATTAGATCTTATCCTAGTTTTGAAAATGAATATAGAAAGCAAGCTAGTCAAAGGCGCGAGGCGCAAAGGGTCCATATCTCTCGAGGCGCGAGGCACACTTAAGGCGCACGTCTGAACGAACTGAGGCGCAAAAAAAAACATAAATAAATAGATAAATAAATTAGTAATGTAAGAAACAAAATCAAATAACATATTAAAAACAACAAAAACATGTTAAAACATAACCAAGTGAACTAGTAGAGCAACACTAGCAATCATCAACTAACAAGAATTTGTATTCTTTCTGCCATGTTTTTAGTAAATTTTAGTTTTTCCAGTTCAATTGTAGCCAACTTTGGCAACCGTAGAAATGACTACCTTTCTCCCACTTGTATGTGGTTAGGCTATCTCCCTGCCTCAAAGTTTTTGAAAGAAAAAAACACACACACAAGGCGCACCTTAGGCGCATCCGGAGAAGTGCGTCTCGCCTAGTGAGGTACGAGGCGCAACATGTGCGTCTTGATGTGAGGCGCACCTTAGGCGTACCTCTGACTACCATGAAAGAAAGATAAAAGGAATGTTATATCTGTTACTGTAAATATTATGACATTAGGAGTGACATTAGAGGCTTCATAATATTCTACCTTCGACATTATATATTTGATGGGAATTGGGTCATCAAGGTCACATTTGTGTCTGTAATGGTTTAGGATTTCACATCAAGGTGTGTGCTTCTACTTCTGTTTTGGCTCCCCTTTGATTTCGGTTGGAGTTGTTATCATTTAAGGATATAAATTACTAAATTAAGAAAATTGCAACAATACTTGATATGAGGCATATTGACATTGGTTCTCTCACGTTTTTCTAGGATAAGAATATTGGAAGGAAAGAAAAGTAAACGAGGTAATCCATGCGATATAAGGATGAAGGAAAAAAAGCGAGGAAGAAAAGAGAGAATAATTTCAAAGGCTTTCATATGTTCCTTTGCCAAAATATTGCCTTTGGACTGTTGTAGTTATGGATTTAAAGATTTTAAGTGAAAACTTACTAAACAAGCTACCTAATTACTTATAACTAGTTTACTCCCCACTCCCCCAATATTTGTGCTCCCTCTCTCTATCATTTTCTTTCCTTCTCTCCCTTTGATTTTTTAAGGATATTTTTTTGGTACGGTTGGTAGGTAACTAGAATGTTCTTATAACATTTTCTTAGTATCACCTAAAACTTCATGACCTATGTTTTGTGAGATCCCCATTATTCTCCTTTGATTTGCTTGCATTCGTGGATCCATTCTTATTTCTGGGAAACTTTTCTTAGTATCTTACTTTCTTGAAAGTGTAGTTGGAATTTCACCATTATCTTGATTCATCTTGGGGTTTCCTTCTCTTTTGAGCTTCCGTACCTTATTGTTAACTTCTTGGTGAAGAATGTGGTGCCCTAACCGCCTCCTTCCACTTTGTTCAGATCATGATCGATAGTTAAATGCAATGTTTTTGCTCCTCGAGATTTTTTCATTCCTTTTCCTTGATTTGTAGCTCATGTGTCTCTGCCCACAAGTTCTTTGTATAAGTTAATAGAGAGATTACTCTTTAATGTGAACAGTAGAATATGGGATGATTATTATAAATGAGAGAGTTACATATATATAGGAGACGCTAACCCCTCTCACTATTATTCTAACCAATATGGGACTAAAGCTCAATACTACTCAACACTTAACATCGTCCCTCAAACTGGAGGATAGATGTCAATCATGCCTAGCGTGTTACATAGAATTGAACCCGAGGACCAAAAAGTGGCTTCATGAAGATATCAGCTATCTGATCACCGGTCCTCATATGGTGAAACTTTATCATCTCCTTTGTATACTTATCACGGACAAAATGGATGTTGATTTCAATGTGCTTTGTCCTTTCATGAAATACATGATTAGTAGCAATATGGATAACAGACTGGTTATCACACCACAGATATGCTATTTTAGATCCTGCTTATTTTCCTAGTTCTTGTAGAAGTTTCAGATATAACACCTCTGCTATGCCATGAGCAATGGCTCGATACTTTGCTTCTAAACTTGACCGTGCTATTACACTATGCTTCTTGCTTTTCCACGATACGAAGTTTCTACCAATAAATACCGAGTAGCCAGATGTATGTCGTCTATCTGTCAGGCTTGAACCCCAGCCAGCATCGGTGAAGCACTCAACACGAGTATGTCCATAATTCTCTATCCGAATTTCTTTTTTCGGATTCTTTACTAGATAGCACAGAATTTTGAGAACTATCTGCCAGTATGAAATTCTTGGAGAAGCTATAAATCTACTTGCGACACTTATGGAAAAAGAAATATTCGAACGAGTCATAACCACCAAGTAGTTGAGTTTTCCAACCACTCGACGATACTGATCTGGATTGGTCATCAGGACCCCCTCCTCTGGTAGTAACTTTGCTCCTGGATCCATGGGTGAGGTTGCTCCGTTGGCTTGCATCATTCTTGCATCATTTAGTATATCCAGCACATACTTCCTTTGAGACATGACAATGTCCCGCTTACCTCGTGTGACTTCAATGTCTAAGAAGTAGTTCAAAGATCCAATATCCTTGATCTGAAATTGTTCTCCAGAAACTTCTTTAGTCTTGTAGTACCCTGATTGTCATCCCCCGTGATCACAATGTCGTCAATATAGAGTATCCTTCCAACTGATATTTGTTGGTAGAATACCGAATGGTCCTTCTTTGATTGACACATGCCAAACTAAGTAACAATATGTGTAAATCGACCAAATCACGTACGAGGTGATTGTTTGAGACCGTAGAGTGCTTCCGCAGATAACGCACTTTACCCTCCCTTACAAAGAACCCGGGAGGTTGCACCACACACTTTTTCTTTAAGATCCCCGTGGAGAGAATCATTTTTGATATCCAGTTGATGCAATGGCCAGTCATAGTGAACAACTAAGGCCAAGAGTACGTGCACAGATGCCATCCTGGCAATTGGAGAAAAGGTCTAAAAATAATTCTCACCATATGTCTGAGAATATCCTTTAGCCACTAGACAAGCCTTTAGACGGTCAAGAGTGCCATCCGGTTTCACCTTGATTGTGAACATCCATTTGTAACCTACTGTCTGCTTACTAGTAGGCAAATCTACCAAGTCCCAAGTATGGTTCTTCCGGAGTGCATTCATCTCCTCTTCCATAGCAATACGCCAACCGGGTTGTTTGAGTCCCTCCTCGGTAGTATTGAATTTGAATTCCATCAATAGTAGCTACCAATGACTGAATGTGGCTTGCGAGCCCTTTGTAGTTGTCAATATACAATGGATGATCATGACAGGCACGACGAGATCGAGCTGACAGAACATGCAGAGGCGAATCAATGGAGCTAGAGGAGGATGATGGCTCAGTGGGCACTATATGTGATGTTAGTTCGAGCGACTTCTGTACTGACTGAATTGGTGTTTGCGGACCGTCGGACAGGGATACTGGCTCGGTAGGGGAGAGCACCCTTACGGGGGGCTGTTGTATTTGAACAGAAAATAACAAAAAAATTTCTTCTGGATAAATTTGGGAAACTGGATCAGTAGTTTGTGGAAGTGGAGGAAACTCTGTTTCAACAAAGATAACAACATTCCGAGAGAAAAAAATACCTCTTCAAGGTAGGAAAAAACACTGATATCTTTAGGATACCTAAAAAAAACACATTGGATTGCCTTAGGATCTAATTTAGAAATAATTGATTTGGTATCCCAAACATAGCACAATCAACCAAATTTTTTGAGAGGTACGAAAAACGACTCTCTTTTGGGATATAATCGAGAAAAAAGAGTAGTACCATTGAAAATCGATGATGACATGCGATTAATAAGATAACAAGCTGTAAGTAGTGCATCCGACCAATTTTTTTGGGAGGACGTACTTGAAACATAAAAGCACGCGTTATTTTCAAGAGATGACGATTCTTACGCTCGGCCACGCCATTCTGTTGTAGTGTGTAATGACAAAAAGTTTGGTGGATGATGCAATTGCGGGATGGATGAGTCTTAAACTCACGAGATAGATACTCACGACCATTGCCACTTCGAAGGCAGCATTTAATCGAAACACCAAATTGTGTTTTAATTTCGACAAAAAACTTGCGCAAATTCAAATAATTTGGAACGATTTTTTCATCAGATAAACAAAGGTAACACGTGAGTAGTCATCAATAAAAGTAACAAAATACTTGAAACTCATTATTGATTCAATCGGACAGGGTCCCATATATCAGAATGCACCAACTCGAAAGGAGTGGATGCAATTTTATTTTGACTCACCGGATAAGAAACCGGTAATGCTTAGCTAAACGACACGACTCACAATAAAAGGTAACTGGAGCATTTAAAGACGAGTACATTTTTTAGAGAACTTGGATTGATGGATGACCTAACTGACAATGTAACTCGAAAGTATCTAGTTTTATACCGACACAAGCAACAGAAGAAGAAACGTAAAACAGGTACAAGCCTCCAACCATATGCTCCTTACTAATAGTCTTTCCAGTCTTTAGGTCCTGAAAACACAACCATCATGAAAAAATGTTACCGAGCAATGCAAGTCACGGGTAAGTTGACTAATTGAAAGCAAACTGAACGGTTTCCATGTGTATGTAATACTGAATTGAGGGACAGTCTGGAAGAGAGACAGGCACTTTCTCGTCCACGGACTGTTAGTGAACCCCCATTGGCCACAATAATATCGAAAACACGACCAACCGATACATAATTGCGTATCATACCTGCGTCGTCAGTCATGTGAGCAGACGCACCAGAGTTAATTACCTACTGCTTCGACCTCGCCACACATGTCGCTGAGTACCCGGCTGTGGACCCAGATGTGGATGTTTCACCACGGCGTTGAGCTTGAAAGTCAAGAAAATCTGTATATGACTCGGCAGTAATTTGGACAGATCGAACACCATCAGGAGAATCTGATGTCACATTGGCGGCATGTGCTTTAGGACCTTGCCACTGAAAATGACCATGCTGACCACAGTTGAAGCACGTGCGTGGTCTTCCTCCATCACGACCGTCGTTACCTCGTCTACCATCACGACCGACAACATTTCGGCCACCACGTCGTCTACCACGACCACCACGAAATCCAATACAAGCAGTACCAAAAGCAGATCGATCATTAGGAGCATCATCCGAAGTGGTCTCAACGACTTTCACAACCCTAAAGACACGATAGTGTGCTTCCATCAGAGACGAAACATCAGATCCATCAATGATCTGAGAGCGAGCAGAGTCCGCATTAGGACGGAGAGGCAAGATATGTCATGACATGAAGCTGCTCACGTTGAGTCATAGCTTTATTGATATCCGTCGTTAGAGGCAATATGCGGTCGATCTCATCATTCATAGCCTTAAAGGCCATGAAGTGGTCATTATGAGATATTCCCCCTGATTTGCTCGCTATACACCAACCACTGAGTCGTAAATTAAATCACGTTTTCCATCAAACGCTGCTGCCAGTACCTTCCATAATACCTTCATAGAATATGTATTCTGAACCATGTCTTCCACCGATGGTTTCATAGAATTCATCAACTATGTAAACAGTCGACTATCATCTATCTTCCATTCAAGTATGGGATCAGCCTTTGTTGGAGGGTTGTTAGTCAGATGTTTGGACAACCGCATTCTCCGAAGCGTCTTCTCGACCTTCTTTCTCCATGTCGAGTTGCCTTCTGGTCCGTCCAACTGTCGATCGACTAGTTGAATCGAGAAAATCGTCACGCCAGTGTCCGTTGGTTCCGCCATTGCGTTTCCAATACTAGTGTCTGTAGCGCTGTTATTCGCCCCAGTGCTAGTCATCCCGGAGTATTCTTGATTCGACCGTCGATTTGATATTTCTAACTTGATAATCACATCAACTCTGCCAATGCGTTAAAAACGTAGCCAGACTTGGCACGCGCAGAGAGGAATGTAGATCACACAAGTCATGACAGAGATGTAATCCAGAATACCCTCTGTTAGATCCTGATGTAAAGATCAAGTAAAAAAAGAAATAAAGATTAACGCAAAACAAGCACCTTTGTGCTCTTCGTTAAATTTCTGAAGTTAACATTGAGAGTCAGAGCTTCCAGCAAACAAACCGATATTTATCCTCTGAGGATCCCAAGTCAATTTTGAGAGTCAGATGTTCCAGCAAACAAACCGATGTTTACCCTGTGGGGATCCCAAGTCAATGTTGAGAGTCGGAGGTTCCAGCAAACAAATCGTTGTTTACCTTCTGAGGTTCCCAACATTTTTTCTCTTTTTTTTTACTAGGTTAAGGTTTGGAGGGATTGGGCGGCTGCTGAGTGGAAATATCCAGGGCTAGGGTTGGATTTTCATACATGGAAAAGGGGGGGGAGGTTGACAGGGGAGAGGTTGATCGGGGGGGGGGGGGGGGGGCTAACAGTAGGGGGGTTTGATGGGGGGAGAGGGGGGGGGGGGGTGCGCTGCGGCAAGTGGTGGCTGGCAGCAGCAGGGGGAGGGGGCTGGCAGCAGCAAGGGGGGCGGGGGGGGGGTGGCAAGATCTAGGGTTAGGATTTTATGTGGAGAGAGGGGAGCAAGGTTGTAAAAGGCGTTAGGCGGGCGGCCACCTAGCACCTAGGCCTCTTCGACGGCCTTCTAATATTAGGCGATAGCCGCATATAAAAAAAAATAATCTAGGAATTAAAAATATGCTTATGTAAAAATTATACCCCAAATTCAAAGTCTCTTATATTAACTAAATATAGTCAAATTCATAGTAATAACAATACAAAATAACAATATCTCCTCTCTTTCCTTTAAGTTAAAATTATACCCCAAATTCAAAGCCTCTCAAAATAACAATATCTCCTCTCTTTCCTCTAAGTGTCCGTCGGCACAGTCCCTACTTCATTTTCATAATTAACAAAAGCTGTGGATCATCAGATTCACACTCAACATCCTCATCTCCTCCGTCTTTGATGCCATCATATGATTCAACTTGTTGTTCTGGCACGACAATCTGCTACTTCTTCTAGGTTGTAAGTAGTCGTCTGCATCCGATGCTTGTGCAACCATTGTCCAAGTAAGTCCCGAGTGTGGTCCACTATCATCTTCATCATCATCACCACCCTCTACCACCCATCCTTGAGCATGGTTGGCTCACTAGAATGTAGCACATCATTAGTCACCTCTTTTTTCTTCTTGTTTATGAGTTTTGCATTGAATTGCAGGTAGACTAGATTGTTCAACCTTTCCACATCTAGCATATTTCTTTCCTTTGTATGTATCTACATGAAAATTTTTATACAAAGATATGTATTTTATTATTGAAATTAATAACTAAGTAGTAAGTATTATGAATCTATTATTATATTATACTTACTGCCTTAAATGTGCTTCAATTTCTCTCACATCCGGAAGAACTTGTAGTTAAAGCTATAATTTTTTTTTTCAATTCTCAAAAAATTGGGGGTAGAACCTCCATAGTTTGACCACCAAAGTACTATTGATCAAAATAAATTGCAATTATTAGCAAATAGAAATTCAATTTCAATGAAACATAAGTCAAACATTATTAAATAATTATATAGTTATACTTGGATTATACTTGTCATCATTGTTCATACATCCTTTCAATGCCAAAGGTCTTTCAAATGAACCATCTTTCATCTTGTATTTGTCCAACTCCTCATTCATGATTTGTTGCATGTCCAAATCATCGGAGAAGAAAGTCTGAACACATTGTATATGGCCATCATTAAGTGTTGGATCATCAAAGCTACTAGTATCCTTATATGCATAATAAGGATTCAATAAGTCCATGGAAATGTCTTTCCAAGGTCCTTAGGGAATTGGAAGAGGCATATAAAGACCAGTATTTTATTCTTGGCCCTTGGCAACTTAGCATATAGGATAACTGTGGACATGTCCCTCAATTTTTTTTCTCAATTGCGGCCAATAATATCTTTCTTCAGTTATGACCAGCGTCTTATCTCGACCGAAATGTCCACCGAGGCCTCCACCATGAAGCTCTCTGATAATATGTTCCCGCAAGAAACTAAGAGGAATGCACAGCTGATTTCCTTTGATGAGATAGTGTTCTTGGATGTGATATCTATTTGCAGCTCCGTTAGTTGACAATCTTCCTACGCTTGACGAAAATCTTTTATCTTCCGGGTAGAGTTCCTGGAGGTTTTCAAGCCTGATGACCTCTTGATGTAAAGTGATGAGTATGAAACTGGCTTTAGCTTCAGGACTCTAGATGAATTTTTCTTTCTTCATGCATTTTGTCAATGGTGCCACAATAGTGCTGAAGTTATGGATGAATTGCTGATAGAAATTGGCGAAACCATGGAAGCTTCGAACTTCAGTCATTGTCTTTGGAGTAGGCCAGTCACCAATTGCTCGAATATTCTCTTCATCAACACTGAGGCCACTGGCGTTAATAACAAATTCCAAGAAAATGAGTTGGTTAGTAAGAAAGCTACACTTCTTGAAATTGACATAGAGTTTATTAATTTGGAAAAGCTTGAGAACTTTTCTGAGGTGCTTCAGATGATCAGTTTGGCTTTGGCTATAGATTAGAATATCGTCAAAGTAGACGATTATGAACTTTCCTATCAATGGCTTCAAAACTTGATTCATGAGGCGCATGAATGTGATTGGTGCATTTGAAAGTCCGAAAGGCATAACGAGCCATTCGCTAAGTCCTTCTCGGATCTTTAAAATAGTCTTCCATTTATCACTAGGTCGGATCCGGATCTGATAGTAGATGATGGTCATGCGGTTGATAGTTCGATTGTCGAGATACATATGCCACGAGTTGACTTTCTTTGGCCCAAGCTCATGTTTATGAGCTTTCGTCTCTATGGAGGTATTTAAGTAGATAACATGCAAAGGAAGAGGTAGCCTTGAAGTTGTTTGAAGAAAACATATATGTAGGAGTTTTCGTAGCTTCTCGAAAATTCGGGGATCGACGATTGAACTTAGACGTTGTGTCTGGTGGAATACTGTGAGGCTTGTGACGACGAGGTCTACTATTGATATTGGGAGCTTTCAATATTGGTAAATTCTTTAATGTTCCGTCGGAGGAGAGAGTCTCTTGCTGAGTCATTTTAATACACTCGAGAGGAGAACGATGAACATGATAATGAAAATGATGTCTTGGTTGACTCTACTGAAATTATCTGTTTGTCGTGTAAATTTTTGCTGACATTTCTTTTCAGAATTATTTGTGGAGACCCTACACCATGTTCTTGACCGTCACCTTCGGAGAGAACCTTGTCTTCTCTTGGGTGTTCTTCTTGAGGGGCTGAAGAATTCATCTCCGTAGCGTCTGCAATAGCTTCACCGAAGATTATCATGTCCTTCTATTTAATTAATCATGTTTCTTGATTAGAAACTGGCAACTTCATCTCTTCTTGAGAGGTTGAACTTCGGAGAGAACCTTGTCTTCTCTTGGGTGTTCTTCTTGAGGGGCTGAAGAATTCATCTCCGTAGCGTCTGCAATGGCTTCACCGAAGATTATCATGTCCTTCTCTTTAATTAATCATGTTTCTTGATTAGAAACTGGCAACTTTATCTCTTCTTGAGAGGTTGAAGATTTCAGTTCTGCATCTGCAATTGGTTTATCTGACTTTGATATCTCGTCGCCTTCATAGTCAATAACAGCGACTTGTGCTATAAGGGGGAAGCTGTTGTGGGAATGCTCGAACCCTTTTTGTGGTAGTGGACTGGTCTTAGAAATATCATCCGGTGCTAATGGATAGAGAGTGATGCGTCGTCCATCTTCAAGGAAGGAATATGTGTTGTCTCTTCCCAGATACGTGACATTTTTGTCAAATTGTCACAGCCGACCGAGGATGATGTGGCAATAGTCCATGTCGGCAATATTAAACGTGACTTCATCTTCGTAAGTCTTTCCGATGGAGAAGGGTATGAGACAAACTTCAGAGACGACCATGTTGTGGCCCTATTAAATCCAGTTAATCTTATATGGAGCCGGATGGGCTTCTTTGGCCAGTCTCATCTTCTCTACCATTGCTCTTGAAACAATATTCTTTGTGCACCCATTATCGATGCATAGCTCGTCTTTGAACTTGCAGCGGGTTCGAAAGACATTGTGGCGCTGCGACGGTTTTTTCAACTTTGGGGCTAGCAGTAGCTGCCTAACGACACATAATAGTTGTTCACCGTCAGCTTCAAGAATGACAGGTTTTGCCATTAATGTTTTCCCAAAAAAAGATTCCCAAAAGTTTTCAAAAAATTGGAATTCTCAATCTGTGGTGCTTTGATACCACTTGACGCAGCGTGATAGCGGAACGGACTTACCTTCGTGCTTAGCAATGGCCAAGTCGATCGGTGATGATGATAACTGGACCACCGTTGCTTGGTGAGAGCAAAGCGATGCCGCAAAAACTTCGACGGATGACCTTATGAGCAGGGCCGGTCCTGAGCTCATGGCAGCCCATGACGAACTTTCAAAATAAGGCCTCCATACATAATGTAAAAAATATTAATATTTTTTTAAAAATAGCTTCAACCAAGGATTGAACTTAGGGCCGACCCTGTTTATGAGGAGTCCGCACGAAGGTTGCTTGCAAACCTCAAGCGAGAGGTTTTCAAATCCACGAAACAGTCAAGTCCATGACCAAGAAAAGAAAATAAATCTGAGAACTTAAAGAATAATTTTATTGATTGAAAAGTTATTTCTCAATTGTATACAGAAGAGGCCTATTTATAGGACTTTTGTGACAACCTAATCCTAATCAAATAAAGATAAAACCTATCCTAATAAAAGATAAAGTCAAAATAAGAATCATAACATAAATATGATTATTAAAAAAGGAAAGAGAAGAAAAAGAAAAAGGAATCTGAGATGGATGGGGAAAAAAGAAAAGGAATCCTAGAGGGACTAGGATTCTACGCTGCATCACTACGGAAGAGAATACATTATCACAGCTTCGTATTTGATTGTATACATTTCCATCTAAGGCACAATATGTCATTCACAGCCTTAGTGTTTCTATCTAAGTCGCAATATAAAGTCAATAGTGGCTTAGGGTCTGTTTAGATACCCATTTTTTGTCAAATTTTTGAGTTTAAACTCAACAACCAACCAAAAGAGTGTTTGGATGGCTTCACTCCATAATTTGCTTTCCAAATATTTTTCCCAAAACCTAAGTTTAAACTTCGTTTTTCGGGTAAAGAGAAAAGATGTTTTTCCAAACTTTTTTAACAATCCACTCTCTTTTTCCTCAAGGGGTCCTTTCATTTATTTGACACTCCACTCTCTCTCCAAAGCCCCTCTCTCTCCAAGCACCCCTCCTCCCATGGAACCACCCCACCCCAAGCTCCCCTCCTCTGCCACTTCCCTTCCTCCTCTCTGTCCTCCTCCTCTCCCTCTCCCTCCTCTACCACCCTCTCCCTCTCATTGTCTTCCTCGTCTCGTCGTCTTCGGTCGGCCCCTCGACGACCGTGCCATCTTCGCCGTGCTCTCGTTGCTCACGTCGTCGCCGTGGTCTTCACTGACGCTGCAGATCCTGATCCAGCGGTTCATATTCGTTGCCGTCGTCGTCTTTGTCGGCCTCGACAGCCCCAGCATCGTGCGAGGTCCGCTACCGCCGTGGTGCAGGCCGTGCAGTACGGGGAGGCCTACGAGGGTTGGTTTAGGGTCCGCCGTTGTCATCGTGGTGTAGGTCGTACAGGACGTTGCCGCCGTCGTAGTGCAGGCCGTGCAAGCCTACGAGGTCCTCCGCCGTCGTGGTCCAGGTCGTACAGGACGCTGCAGTCCGATATCAGGAAGGCATACGAGGGCTGGGGCTCGAGTTATTGGACTCCCTCGTGTCGTTGGCCACGTAGGAACTCGCGACCTCTCCTGGCCGGTGATGGACACAAGGTAGTGGCAGATATCACTGGAAGGCCTGCAAGAGTTTGGGGTTGAATCTGTGTCAGATAAGGTGTAGAATGGAAACACAGGGAACATGACACATGATTTGGTTCAACACAATTTTTACTTTTGTTTCTTAAAATAATTTTTCAGATGAAAGTAACCAAACGCAAACTCAAAATCTGTATATCTAGATTACAACTTTATAACATCTCTCTGAAAATTGTTTTTAGAACACCTATCCAAATGGACCCTTAACCTCCACTTTTAATTTTCTTTTATATGATTATTATCCTAATATCTTTCAGTTGGAACTGTTTTACCTTTAACTACTTTGGGTTTCTAATATATTTTAATTATGTTATGTAGTCAATATCCATGGGCCCTAGATAGATTGTGTTAGATTTCAATGGGTGTAACTAGTCCCATGATAGAATAGGACATGGTGGTAGAAGGCCCCCTTTTCCCCAGATAATTTCACTCAAATTTTTGTTGCCACTTTGATCTACTCCAAGGTGCTTTGATACCAAATGCTGCTGAGTAAGCAACCCTATATTGGAGGATGAATAATAAGTTTTTTACTAAAACAATTCTCTCAGGTAATTCGTGGCCTAGTAGAGCGCAAAACCTAAGCGCATGCTTGAGCTGCGTGTATTAAGGGCTACTCTGTGTTGCTCTGTTTTTGGTCGCATTCGTAAGTGTTGCTCTGTTCTTGCTCGCTTTTTCCTGTCCTAGTTGCTTCTAAGTTGTAATCTATCCTAAACGTTCTTACACATGGAGAACCTATTAGTCGAAAGCACACCTTTTGGGCACCAACTCTACTTTGTCTATGGTTAATAGGTCACGCTTTGGTTGCATATCCACCACAATTATAATTGTCTTCACCTTCACATACATGTAAACAAATAACTTTCATAAAATACACACTTCCCGTGAATTATCTCCAACTTGGCTCGAGCTGAATACATTGAAAGTTTGAAACCTTGTCCAACAGTTGTGACTATCAACTATCAACTATATGGGTTCAAGATGCTCAGATGGTCACTGAAATAAACCCGTTCATCAATTTATTCCATTTTTATCATCAAAAAATAAAAATAAAAATGAGCAAAGAAAGAGAAACAAGAAAAGCAAGTAGAAGTATCAATAACCTACACCGCTAAACGTGTAATCTGCATGTATATTCTGTTATTCCCGGAGCGCAATTTTCAATGCAAAACTGAGAAAATAAAACGATTGTAAAAACAACGTTTCTAGCAACACTCCAAAGAAGGTGCTTGACAGATATCCTTGGAGGATTCTGGATTATGAAAATCTTAGAAGATTTCGTAACAGCAGCAAAGGATTATAGTACTTCTAACAAGAAAGTACAAATCGAGTTGCTAGCAGCAGCAACGAAGTGGATGACAGGCGATAGATGGAAGAACAATCTGCTGGGGTGAATTATCACCGTTGCTCAAAGCTTAATTCGTCTCACACGAACAGCTTCCAGGAACCAGCAAGTTCGACGGAGAACTTTGGAACACTCCGCTCTTCTGACCCCTCGGAAGGCGCACGGACTCCTGCGCTAAGTGGCGTCGATGCTATTCTTCTTTTCTCTCTGTCAATCTGTGGAATTGTGTTAATAAACACTTGTCTATTCTTTGTTCTGAGAGAGCAGAGAAGCTTATATAAGCCGCACTGCAACTGTCCAGTTAGCAAAATGTTCGGAACGTGGGAAGAAACTGTCCCGAACATTCTGCAATTGCTTAAATCGTACATAGACACGATTTGAACCAACTGGCGCACAGTGCGCGCTACCTGCGCCATACGCGCACTGCAGGTACAGCGCCACCAGCGCAACGTGCGCACCGCGCGCACCTGCGCCACATGCATACCGCGCAACCAGCGCAACTTGCGCCACCAGCGCAACTTGCGCCACCAGCGCAATTAGCGCAACCTACGCCACCAGCGCAACCTGTGCCACCTATGCACCGCGCGCAACCTGCGCCACCTGCGCACGGCTGCGCAACTAGCTCGCGCAACGACCGCAACTTAAGCGCACTATGCGCCTAGCGACAATGCTGTCGTGCTAAGTGCAAAATGTGCCAACAAAACGTCATATTACGCCGCATGAGCCCATGAACTCGAGTCCGAGTCGCTAAGCCCCTACAGAGCTTAGCTTTATTGGAAATTAATTCCCAAGAGCAAAAAGCATGAATGCTTCATTGTTGATTTGGCCTTTTTTCCACTAGAAAAATACCCCGACATGGCACACCTATGTGCACCTCCACACCACTTATGCATCTCTAAACAAGCATAGCGTATATATAGAGATACATTTCTTTTGGCCTAGCTGATGTGAGACTAAAATTTCCAATGCAAAGGCCAAAGTCCCAACAATCCTCCACATATCTCTATATATGGGTTTGAGTGTTTCCCACAGTAACTGTCCATCATGCATTAGGAGAGAGATCGCTGACGACTTGAATCTTTCCGCATGGGTCAAACAACAAACTATAATACAAGAATGGACTAAGCCTTGAATTCTGCACCATAGCTGAAATTCTTTCCACTCACATAATGTAATTACATGTGCTTCTGGCTGCACATTAAAGGTCCTGTGCCAGCCTGGTTTCAGTGTATAATTTTGGACGTCTACAAGTTTACTCTCAAGAGACGACTGCTATCTCTGTCCTTACACTATAGGTGAGTTCTTTATTAAAGAGACATGGCATGAAGCGCCTTGCGCTTCCCTTGCGGTGCTACGCCGCTATGACATGGCCTAAAGCCGATGCATTATCCCTACCGGGAACCTTATCGTAGTGTCATACTACTGTAGCATGAGGTCACCGTCTCTTTGTAGTGTCATACTATCCAGCATGAAGCCTTAGGCTCCCTTGCGATTTTACGCCGCAACGACATGGCTTGCAAGGCCGAGGCTTTACCCCTATCCGGGTATCTCATTGTGGTGTCGTGCCACTGTAACATGAGGAACACCTCCCCTTTGTAGTGCTGACTATCTCTTTAATTTCATCATACAGCATTAGACTGCCTGCCTATTTGCGGTGCTACTCCGTTGTGACTTGGCTCGCAAAGCCGAGGCATTACCCCTTTCGAAAACCTCATGGTGGAGTCATCCCACTGTAGCATGGAGTTTCACTCCTTGTAGTGATGTGCTACCGTGCTTCCTGTAAAACACACCAGCATTCACTCTGCCTGAGAACTCATTAAGGCGTTTAAGCCAACATTCCCACAAGAACCTTTTTTCGCAGAAAACAACAGTAGACAACAGTGGTTGTGGTCCGTAACCTCTCCATGCACTATAGGACATGTACCCACCGTTCCTGATATTCTTCCGATTAATGGTCCTCCCTTGAACCAAAAGTTAGATGCCTAGTAGATTTCTCTTTGAACTAATAGCATAAAACTTTATGGTAGGAATACAATAACACAATATCAGAATGCCTTCAAGCCCATTTTACTTGTTGTGTCATCGACCAACAGGCGCTTGAGGTCCTTGGTGACCGCCAGGTTTTCCTGACTCCGAACATCAATCACTGCAATAACACATCTCTTGATGAGATCGTGTACTGCCCTGTGCTTCAACCGCACAATCCTCTTCTTCCCGTTGAAGAGGTCATTTGATGCCGCCTGGTTGTCGCAGTATATCGGTATTGTCGGTATTTGCGTCCCAACCACTGGAAGATCATACATGAGCTACCGAAGCCATTCTGCTTCCTCTGTTGCGGTATTAAGTGCAAAGAACTCAGATTCTATGGATGACCGCAAGAGCATAGTCTGCTTCTTCGACTTCCACGATATAGCAGCTCCACCAATTGTGAAAATGAATCCGCCTGTGGACCACTCGCTCTCCTCCTCTGAGCACCAGCTGGCATCACTGAAGTCTTCCACTACCGGTGGATCTCTGCTGTAGTGCAGTGCATATGTCTGAGTCTTCTTGAGATATCTCATAACCCGTTTCACAGCTTTCTAGTGCTCAATGCCTGGGTTGCTTGTGAAACCACTCAGCATTCCCACGACGAAAGCTATGTCTGGCCTTGTGGCAGTACTAGCATGCATCAAACTCCCGATAACGCTTGCGTACTCCAGCTGTCTGACGCTTTTCCTTGAATTAGGCTTCAACTTCAGATCACACTGTAAGGCGTATCGATCCCTGGAAGATCCTGATACCCGTAACGTGTGATCATCTTCTCAATATAATGAGATTGTGACAGCGCTAGTCCAGTGTCTGTCCGGATGATTTTGATCCCTAAGATCACGTCAGCTTCCCCCAAATCCTTCATACTGAACTTGCTCGAGATGAACTTCTTTGTCTCCGTGACACAACCCATATCCGTACCTAGGATTAGCATGTCGTCCACGTACAGACAAACGATAACACCTCTTCCATCAGCGAACTTTGTGTAAACATTCTGCAATTGCTTAAATCGTACATAGACACGATTTGAACCAACTGGCGCACAGTGTGCGCTACCTGCGCCATACGCGCACTGCAGGTACAGCGCCACCAGCGCAACGTGCGCACCCGCGCCACATGCATACCGTGCAACCAGCGCAACTTGCGCCACCCGCGCAATCAGCGCAACCTACGCCACCAGCGCAACCTGTGCCACCTATGCACCGCGCGCAACCTGCGCCACCTGCGCACGGCTGCGCAAGTAGCTCGCGCAACGACCGCAACTTAAGCGCATTATGCGCCTAGCGACAATGCTGTCGTGCTAAGTACAAAATGTGCCAACAAAACGCCACATTACGCTTCATGAGCCCATGTACCCGAGTTCGAGTCGCTAACCCCCTACAGAGCTTAGCTCTATTGGAAATTAATTCCCAAGAGCAAAAAGCATGAATGCTTCATTGTTGATTTGGCCTTTTTTCCACTAGAAAAATACTCCCACATGGCACACCTATGTGCACCTCCACACCACTTATGCATCTCTAAACAAGCATAGCGTATATATAGAGATACATTTCTTTTGGCCTAGCTGATGTGAGACTAAAATTTTCAATGCAAAGGCCAAAGTCCCAACAATCCTCCACATATCTCTATATATGGGTTTGAGTGTTTCCCACAGTAACTGTCCATCATGCATTAGGAGAGATATCGCTGACGACTTGAATCTTTCCGCATGGGTCAAACAACAGACTATAATACAAGAATGGACTAAGCCTTGAATTCTGCACCATAGCTGAAATTCTTCCCACTCACATAATGTAATCACATGTGCTTCTGGCTGCACATTAAAGGCCCTGTGCCAGCCTGGTTTCAGTGTATAATTTTGGGCGTCTACAAGTTTACTCTCAAGAGACGGCTGCTATCTCTGTCCATACACTATAGGTGAGTTCTTTATTAAAGAGACATGGCATGAAGCGCCTTGCGCTTCCCTTGCGGTGCTACGCCGCTATGACATGGCCTAAAGCCGAGGCATTATTCCTACCGGGAACCTCATCGTAGTGTCATACTACTGTAGCATGAGGTCACCGTCTCTTTGTAGTGTCATACTATCCAGCGTGAAGCCTTAGGCTCCCTTGCGATTTTACGCCGCAACGACATGGCTTGCAAGGTCGAGGCTTTACCCCTATCCGGGTACCTCATTGTGGTGTTGTGCCACTGTAACATGAGGAACACCTCCCCTTTGTAGTGCTGACTATCTCTCTTTAATTTCATCATACAACATTAGACTGCCTGCCTATTTGCGGTGCTACTCCGCTGTGACTTGGCTCGCAAAGCCGAGGCATTACCCCTTTCGAGAACCTCATGGTGGAGTCATCCCACTGTAGCATGGAGTTTCACTCCTTGTAGTGCTGTGCTACCGTGCTTCCTGTAAAACACACCAGCATTCACTCTGCCTGAGAACTCATTAAAGCGTTTAACCCAACCTTCCCACAAGAACCGTTTTTCGCAGAAAACAACAATAGACTAGGGCTGAGCACTATTCGGGTTCGGACCGAAAATCGAACCTAACCGAACCTAATAAGGCTTTCGGTTCGGGTTTCAAACAAATCGGTTCGGGTTCGGGTTGAAAAAAAAGCAAAAAATCTTAATCGGTTTAGGTTTCGGGTTTGGACTTCGGTTTCGGTCGAAAACCGAAACCCGAATTAGAGTATAAAATTACCTAAATACCCATACTTCTATATATACTAAAAAAATCCCTAACATATCCGTTCACATTCTCTCTCCTCTCTTTATTCTCTCATTTCACTTCAGCCGCCAGGAGAAGAGAAGAAAAAGCCCTAACCCTATTTTTCTCTCCTTTCCCATCCTTTGAGGAATTTCTTTCTCTTGAGCATGTGAGAGATCCTTAACTTCATCTCTTCCATTTCTCTCTGGATCTGAAACACTAGTTTTTTTTTTCTTTCCTTTTCTCTCTGGATATCTGGTTGGAGCCCATTTTTCTGAGCATTTGAGAAGCCCTAACCCTCATCCTCTTTTTCTCTGTGGATCTGGGACTGAAGCATTTGAGAAACCCAAATTAGTCAAGTAAGTATATTTTTTTTGCTTTTAATTTATGTTTTAATTTATTTTACTGAGTTGTTAATTCTTACTTCCTATTTTTCTTTGAATATGCAGACTTTTTTTGGAGCATGTTTGGATCTGGGACTGGAGTTTTTTTTTTTTTTTTTGCTTTTAATAGTCAAGTAACTGATATTTGTTGTTTGATATTTGTTTGAATATTTGTTGCTGGAGACATGATATCATTTTATACTTTTGCTATTTTTTTATGTTTGGAGATCTGTTGTTTGGCTGAATATGTCATATTTGACTGTTCAGTTTTTTGTTAATTGTTTTCAGAAAGGAAAAAAATCCATGAACCCCAATATACAATTGCCGATTAACAAAACAAAAAAGTTCCACAATATAAACCGAATAAACCGAACAACCGAAACGATTATTTCGGTTCGGTTTACATTCGGTTTTTGTTTACTTCGGTTCGGTTTCGGTTTCAAAAAATTTCAAATCGGTTTATTCGGTTTTACAAATTTCGGCTCGGTTTGAACCAATTAAACCGAATGCTCACCCCTACAGTAGACAACAGTGGTTGTGGTCCGTAACCTCTCCATGCACTATAGGACATGTACCCACCGTTCCTGATATTCTTCCGATTAATGGTCCTCCCTTGAACCAAAAGTTAGATGCCTAGTAGATTTCTCTTTGAACTAATAGCATAAAACTTTATGGTAGGAATACAATAACACAATATCAGAATGCCTTCAAGCCCATTTTACTTGCTGTGTCATCGACCAACAGGCGCTTGAGGCCCTTGGTGAATGGATCCGCCAGGTTTTCCTGACTCCGAACATCAATCACTGCAATAACACATCTCTTGATGAGATCGTGTACTGTCCTGTACTTCAACCGCACAGTCCTCTTCTTTCCGTTGAAGAGGTCATTTGATGCCGTCTGGTTGTCGCAGTATATCGGTATTGTCGGTATTTGCGTCCCAACCACTGGAAGATCATACATGAGCTACCGAAGCCATTCTGCTTCCTCTGCTGCGGTATTAAGTGCAAAGAACTCAGATTCTATGAATGACCGCGAGAGCATAGTCTGCTTTTTCGACTTCCACGATATAGCAGCTCCACCAATTGTGAAAATGAATCCACCTGTGGACCACTCGCTCTCCTCCTCTGAGCACCAGCTGGCATCACTGAAGTCTTCCACTACCGGCGGATCTCTGCTGTAGTGCAGTGCATATGTCTGAGTCTTCTTGAGATATCTCATAACCCGTTTCACAGCTTTCTAGTGCTCAATGCCTGGGTTGCTTGTGAAACCACTCAGCATTCCCACGACGAAAGCTATGTCTGGCCTTGTGGCAGTAGTAGCATACATTAAACTCCCGATAACGCTTGCGTACTCCAGCTGTCTGACGCTTTTCCTTGAATTAGGCTTCAACTTCAGATCACATTGTAAGGCGTATCGATCCCTGGAAGATCCTGATACCCGTAACGTGTGATCATCTTCTCAATATAATGAGACTGTGACAGCGCTAGTCCAGTGTCTGTCCGGATGATTTTGATCCCTAAGATCACGTCAGCTTCCCCCAAGTCCTTCATACTGAACTTGCTCGAGATGAACTTCTTTGTCTCCGTGACACAACCCATATCCGTACCTAGGATTAGCATGTCGTCCACGTACAGACAAACGATAACACCTCTTCCATCAGCGAACTTTTGTAAACACACTTGTCCGTCTCGCTGACCCTATAGCCGTTTGACCTTATAACCTTGTCAAATTTCTCATGCCACATCTTGGGAGCCTGTTTAAGACCGTACAAGGATTTCACCAACTTGCAGACTTTGTCTTCAAGACCCTCGACGGCAAATTTTTCTGGCTGTTGCATGTAATCTCTTCGGTCAGCTCTCACCATTTAGGAAAGTCGTTTTCACATCCATCTGATGTATCACCATCTTATGTATTGCTGCGAGAGCAATCAACATTCTGATGGTGGTCATCCGGACTACTGAAGCATACGTGTCAAAGTAGTCGATCCCCTGCTTATGGGAAACCCCTTGGCTACCAGCCTAGCCTTGAACTTGTCAATAGTTTCATCTGCTTTCATCTTCTTCTTGAAGATACATTTGCATCCGATGGATTTTGCTCCTTCAGGATGATCAACCAACACCCAAGTGTTATTTGAGGTGATGGAATCAATTTTATTGTCAATCGCCTCCTTTCAGAAAATCGCGTCTCTGGTTCATCGCCTCATCATAGGTAAGCGGATTTGCTTCCACATGATAGGTGACAAAGTCATTTCCGAAGTCTTTCGGCCTCCTCACATGCTTCGCTGATGGCTCAACGAGTTCTGGTTCAACCGTTGTTTCAACATCTTCTTGGACTACATCCTCATTGAAAACTTCAGTTTCCTGCGCACCCTCATTGTTCTCCGGAATATCCGCAAGAACAATGTTCTTGTGCCTTGCAAACTTGTCTTCAAAATATTCTGCGTCGCGAGATTCAATGATAGGATTTGACTCAATATCAAGAAATCTTCGAGCATCACTCTTCTCGACATAACCCAAGAAGATCGTCTTTGTAGTCCTTGTCCCAAGCTTCTGGATCTTCAGATCTGGAAGCTTCACATATGCCAGACACCCCCACACTCGAATGACATTCAAGTTAGGTCTGACTTTGAACCAGAGCTCATGAGGAGTAACTTTTGAAGTTGCATGAGGCACTCTATTGAGATTAAAAGTGGCCGTCAATGCAGCTTCTCCCCAGTAGCACTTTGGAAGACCCACAGTCAACAACATTGAGTTAATCATTTCTGTCAACGTTCTGTTCTTCCTCTCTGCTACTCCGTTTGATTGAGGAGAGTACGGAGCCGTAGTCTCGTTGACAATTCCATGTTCTTTGCAGAACGATAAGAATTCATGAAACCTGTACTCTCCACCTCGATCACTTCTTATTCTTTTGAGTTGTTGTCCAGTTTGCCGCTCAGCTTCGGCCCTGAACTCCTTGAACTTCTCGAATGCTTCGTCTTTGGCTTTCAGCAAGTAGACGAACGCATACTTTGAGAAGTCATCGATGAAGGTTATGAAATACTTCATCCCGGCCTTTTTAGAGAACTGTTTGAAATCACAGATATCAGAGTGTACCAACTCCAGAAGATCTGTACTTCGATTAACCCGAGGAAAGAGTTTCCTTGTGATCTTCGTTTGAGCACAAACTTCACATTTCTCTATCTTACCCCCACACTTGGAGATAAGTCCTAGACTAGACATTCTGTTTATTCGTTTACAATGAACATGTCCTAGCCTATTATGCCACAACTCAAGAGTATAAGCAGAAAGAGTGATTGTATTAATTACATTGGACTGATTTACAAGCTGAATTTTGAACATTCCTTCGGTACAAAAAGCTTTTCCGAAATATATTTCCTTAATGGACATCACCATCTGGCCAGCATTGATGTCCATCCTGAGGCCTGCGTTGCAGAGTAGGTCATCCGAGATCAGGTTCTTTGCGATAGTAGGTACATGTTTTACACCTTTAAGCATCAGAGACTTCCCCGAAGTCAGCTTCAAAACCACCATCCCGATCTCGAGCACTTCAGCTTGTTCCTGGTTTGCCACCATAACCAATTCAGAAGTTGGTGTATAGGTGGTGAACCACTCCTTGCTGGAGCAGACATGGCAGGTGGCCCCAGTGTCTACCCACCAGTTAGAGTCAGCTCCCACCGCATCGACCTGCGCAATCATTGCAACAACGTCAGTGATCATGGAAACCTTGCTAGGCTCTCCTTGCTCTGATTGCTTGGTCTTTGTTTTGCATTCACTCTTGAAGTGGCCTTTCTTGGCACACTTGAAACAAGGCATCTGAGACTTTGCCTTCTTTTGCTTGAAGGAAGCCCCCTTCACGTTCAGATTGTTAGGGTCCTTCTTCTTGCTGTGGGAAGCCGCATGCTTTCCCCTTGGTTTCTTGGTATGAACCAAATTGGCGTTAGCCAATTGCTTGAACAGTGCGTCCACCTTCAGTTGAGCCCGCATCTGGTCCTCAACAAAGACTTCCTGCAGGAGATCTTCCATACTGATCTCCAACTTCTTCCTATGCATGTTTGCATAGAATTTGCTCCATCTAGCGGAGAGCTTAGAAATGATCCCTCCAACAATAAACTTGTCGGTGAGGGGCATCGTCTCGTCTTCCAACTTCTGTCGCAACTTCAGAAACTCTTTCACCTGCGGCAGCATTGGCTTCTCGTCTTCAAAGAATCACTTGTGATATTTTTCAACCAAAAATATCTTACTACGGTTCTTATTATCCTCGTACAATTTCTCCAGAGACTTCCAAATCTCTCTGGCAACAGTCTTCTTTGAATATGATTCTGCAAGAAAATTTGCTATAGCATTTAGGATCATAAGCCTACAAATGCTATTGTTCCTTCTCCACTTGGTCTGGTTCTTAGTAGCCGCAGAAATTGCGGCTGCAGATCCAGATTCTGGAACAGTAGGTTCCTCCTTAAACAGCACGTGATCAACATCAGAGAACTGAATATTAAGAAAAATCATTCTTTTCCAGATTTGATAATGCTCACCATCAAATTGCTCTAACTTTTAGAAGTTATGATTGACTAGCGAAGCACGAAAGTTTTCCATCTTTCAATTAAGTTTTGAGATTGTTATTCCCGAGACGCAATTTTCGATGGAAAACAGAGAAAATGAAACGATTGTAAGAACAACGTTTCTAGCAACACTCCAAAGAAGGTGCTTGATAGAGATCCTTGAAAGATTCTGGATTACGAAAATCTAAGAAGATTTCATAACAGCAGCAAATGATTATAGTACTTCTAACAAGAAAGTACAAATTGAGTTGCTAGCAGCAGCAGCGAAGTGGATGACAGACGATAGATGGAAGAACAGCCTGCTGGGGTGAATTATCACCGTTGTTCAAAGTTTAATTCGTACCACACGAACAGCTTCCAGGAACCAGCAAGTTCGACGGAGAACTTTGGAATACTCCACTCTTCTGACTCCTCGGAAGGCTCACGGACTCCTGCGCTAAGTGGCGTTGGTGCTATTCTTCTTTTCTCTCTGTCACTCTGTGGAATTGTGTTAAGAAACACTCGTCTATTCTTTGTTCTGAGAGAGAGAGAGAGAGAGAGAGCAGAGAAGCTTATATAGGCCGCACTGTAACTGTCCAATTAGCAAAATGTTCGGAACGTGGGAAGAAACCGTCCCGAACATTCTGCAACTGCTCAAATTGTGCATAGACACAATTTGAACCACCTGGCGCACAGTGCGTGCCACCTGCGCTATACGCGCACCGCATGCACAGCGCCACCAGCGTAACGTGCGCACCGCACGCACCTGCGTACCACGCAACCAGCACAACTGCGCCAGTGGCTCGCCACCAGCGCAACCAGTGCTAGTGGCTCGCACAACTTAAGCGCACTATGCGCCTATCGACGATGCTGTCGTGCTAAGTGCAAAGTGCGCCAAGAAAACGCCACATTACGCCCCATGAGCCCTAGTCCGAGTCCGTGTCCGAGTCGCTAAGCCGCTATGGGGCTTAGCTGCATTGGAAATTAATTCCCAAGAGCGAAAAACATGAATGCTTCATTGTTGATTTGGCCTTTTTTCCACTAGAAAAATGCCCCCACATGGCACACCCATGTGCACCTCCACACCACTTATGCATCTCTAAACAAGCATAACTTATATATAGAGATACATTTCTTTTGGCCTATCCGATGTGGGACTAAAATTTCCAATGCAAAGGCCAAAATCCCAACATATTCAAATATAACAAGTCTAACCAAACAACTTGGTTTATCTGGGCTTTTCGGTTCCCTCTTATGTTGGCACCACATTTACTGCATTCATCAACTTCTAAGAATATTTTATCTTTTCCTTACTTTTTTCTTATTGCTAGTACCTATGAAGTCTTCTATTACTGTTTTAGGTATTCTGTGGACTCACTCATGGGTGGGAAGCAAGAGACCTGCCACATTGCACGATTCATCATCGGTAGACCAAGAGGAAGCTACTTCAGCCGAAAAGTACAATGAACTCATCACAGCAACGAAAGTAGACAATCCTCCTCCTATTAGTTCACGTTCATCAAGCTACTCGCCCTTTGAAGGCGATGGCATAACTATCGGGTCTGTTCTTACTGTTACGGATAAGCTTCTTAATGCAGTTCCATTTGATAACTCTACAGTCCTTATTATGATGGCGAACAAAAATCAGGGTTTCCAAGGTTTGATCATAAACAAGAGAATAAGCTGGGATATTTTTGGAGAACTTGACAAGGATCTGAAGCCACTAAAGCAGGCTCCTCTTTCCTATGGAGGTCCAGTCAGGGTTGATGGTCTGCCACTTGTTAGCTTGACTCGAAAAGCAAAAGAAGGGTTTAAAAATGTTTCTAGCAGTATTTATTATGGCGATCCTGTGGCTACAAGCCTGAAAATTGAAGGGATCAAATCTGGAGATGAATCCGCCTTTGATTATTGGTTTTTCTTAGGTTATTGTAGTTGGCATTGGAATCAACTTTTTGATGAGTTAGCTGAAGGAGCATGGTATTTGAGTGAGTCTTCGTTTGGACATTTAGATTGGCCAGATAGATGAAGATGCACTCACCCAAAAATGTTTCATGGATATTCAAAATGGGGTATTTCTGTGAATGGGTCATAGACAATGCAATTTGCAATGGCATGGAACTCCACATAAAGACTGAATATAGATTTTCTTACCTAGAGGTAGATATTCTTGTGATATTCTCTTTAAACTTGTATACCTCTTGAATCCTGATTTTGCAAGTGATCACAGCCGACATGGTCTATATTCAAGACCCTATAAGAAATTTCAGTTCTACTGAGCTTCTAATAGTTCTGATTTGGATTCCATATTTTTTTTACATGTTAATCACTCTTTAACCCCTTAGTTTAGTGATTCACTACTACAATAGTTTTTTTAAACATCATGTGCACCTTACTTTTATGGTAAACTGGTATAGGTAACTTTCAAGTGTCAAACTCCTCTGAGAACTGTATCAGTTTTAAATTTGTAATAAACAATGTAGGTATGTCACTAACTTATTGAAATTAAATATCTAAATGCCAAACAGTTGTACCAAATGAGGTATGCCTGATTCACTATTTTTGATGCATCATCATCGTCATCCAAGCCTTCTCCCATGATCCCATCAGAATGGAAAACTCCATAAAAGAATTAACAGTTTTTATGACCGGTTGACGACGTGACGTTGACCCTCTAAATTGGTGCCATATCCTAGCCAAGTTAGCTAAGAGCATGAGTGGAGCATGTCATAGAACTTAGAAAGTCAGTTGGCGGGTATTTAGACCTACTTTTTGGTATATGCAGTTTAAGCTCACGCAACCAAGGAGCACCTGCCGAGTTCCCCTAGAGTATAAAGAATCTAGATGAAGAGGTGAGATGGTACAATTGTTTCATCTCTATGATACATCGAGTCAAAGAGTGGAACAAATAGAATAACTATATTTGATGCATTTTATATGAAATGATCACAAGTACATTTTAGAGTCATTCTTCTTTTGATGACACTTAGTTTTCATTAGGTTTTCTTCCATGCATGAACATGCGAAGATCCTAAGGTACGAATGCCCATGGTGAGTTATGATGAACATGCTCTTGGCCAAATACCATCTAAATCGAGTAACATATAGAACTCTATAGAAGTAGTGTTATATCCTTCGGTCGAATTAACATAATTTGTAGCAGTAAGAAGAAAAAATTGCACATGTTATAGTATCTTTTTCTGATATTCCAATTGTTTTATATGCTATTTTACTTCACTTGGTCCATGATCCACATTTCGAATAGGCATGAATACAACATCGGTAGGAGAACTTTCATCTCGAGAGTTATTCGTGGGGTTTATACGTTATCCACAATCTCTCTTGATTTGTAATCTAATACACGGATCGATTCAACCCCCCCCCCCCCCCCCCCCCCCCCCCCACCTTTTGTAGAACTTTTGGGCAATGAGTATTTCTTGATGACAATATCCTCCTCCAATCTTATTGGCATGCCAATCTAGTGTTGGGTTTTTAGCCTTTTGTTTTGGTTTTTAGTCCCACATCGGCTAGAAAGGAATGTGTATCTTCATATATATGAGTCTTTGCTCTTTATGGAGATGCACATGTAGTGCACATGGGTGTGTGTCATGTGGGATTAATTATTAATGGTATAAAGGCTTAATCAACAATTAAGAAGCTGTAAGCTTTTTGCTCTTGGAAATTTATTTTCATGGAACTAAGCTCCGTAGGAGCTTAGCGACTCGGACTAGGACTCGGGCTCGGACTCGGGCTCAAGGGCTCATGAGGCGTAATGTGGCGTTTTGTTGGCGCACTTTGCACTTAGCATGCGCGAGCCACTTGCGCGACCACGTTGCGCAGCCCGTTACGCGAGCCCAGTTACGCTGGCCCAGTTACGCAGCCCAGTACGTCCAGTACGCGCAGTGTGCGCAGCGTACGCAGCGTGCGTAGAGTGCGCAGTGTGCGTAGAGTGCGTATGTGCGTATGGCTGGCTGCATATTAGAGCGGGAACAGTTGCAGCAGTTGCTGCACGTTCAGGAGTGGTTCAGCCACTACCCTGAAGTTCAGGCAACTGCTTGGCAACCGCCCCGTGGGCTATATATGCAGGTTCTCTCCTCTCTCTCAGTGTTGGAGAAATCAGAATTCCAGGGAGAAAACTCTAAGTGTTCTTTAACACAACAGAGTAGTGAGCGTATTTTTTAACACAAATACTAGTACTTTTTAGTACGCGTGGGTTCTGTTACTTCAGAAACAGAGAGAGAAGAGTAGAGCCATTGCCAGAGGAGTTCGCCGTCTTCCGAGGAGTCAGAAGAGCAGGAGTGTTCCAAGGTTTTCCGTCAACCTTGCTGGTTCCTGGAAGCTGTTCGCAGAGGGCGAATAAAGCTTTGAGCAACGGTGATCATTCACCCCAGCAATTCCATTTCTCGCCTGTCACCCTTCTGTTGCCTTTAGCAGTTCTGTCAGTATCTTCTTTTTAGAAGGCACTACTGCCAGTTTGCTACGATCACGAAAATCTCTTTAGATTATTCGTGAATTACGATATCTTTTTAGATCTCGTAATTTGCAGAATCCTTCTGGATCTCTGTTGCAAAACCTTCTTTAAGGAATTGTATTTGAAACGTTGTCTTTACAACTGTTTCAGTTTCTGTATTTTCCATCGAAAAGCGTGCCCCGGCGTTCCCCGCAATAACAATCTCAAAGCTTTATTGCTACGATGGAAAATATTAATGCTTCACTCCTTAACACTGACTTCTGTAAGTTAGAGAAGTTTGATGGAGAGCATTATCAAGTCTGGAAGAGGAAGGTTTATCTCACTCTTCAACTTAGAGACGTTGATCACGTATTGCTTGAAGAGGAACCTACTGTTCCAGATACTGGGTCTGCTGCCGCAATCTCTGCGGCTACTAAACTTCAGGCCAAGTGGAGAAGGGAGAATAGCATTTGCAGGTTGCTTATCCTAAATGCTATGAAGGATTCTCTAGCAGAATCCTACAGTAAGAAACCAATTGCCAGAGACATATGGGAGTCTCTGGAAAAACTGTACGAAGAAGACAAGAACATAAGCAAAATATTTGTGGTTGAAAAATATCACAAATGGCTCTTTGAGGACGAGAAGTCCATGCTGCCGCAGGTCAAAGAATTTCTGAAGTTGCGACAGAAATTGGAAGACGAGGCTATGTCCCTCCCCGATAAGTTTGTTGTTGGAGGGATTGTCTCAAAGCTCCCCGCTGGGTGGAGCAAGTTCTATGCAAACATGCATAGGAAGAAGTTGGAGATCACCCTTGAAGATCTCCTACAGAAAATCTATGTTGAGGACCAGATGCGGGCTCAACTGAAGGTGGACACACTGTCCAAGCAATTGGCTAACGCCAATCTGGTTCAGACCAAGGAAACAAAGGGAAAGGGAAAGCGTGCAAATTTCCAGAAGAAGAAGAAGAACCCTAACAACTTGAATGTTAAGGGAACTTCTTTCAAGTCAAATAAATCTAAGGCAAAGATGCCTTGTTTCAAGTGTGGCCAGTTGGGCCATTTCAAAAGTGAATGTACAGCACCGGCCAAGAAATCAGAGTAAGGTGAGCCTAGCAAAGTCCCAATGGTTACTGATGTAATTGCTATGATTGGACAGGTTGATGCTGTAGGATCTGATTCAGACTGGTGGGTAGATACTGGAGCCACCTGCCATGTCTGCTCCAGTAAGGAGTGGTTCACCACCTACACACCCACTTCTGAAGCGGTTGTGATGGCGAACCAAGCACAAGCTGAAGTTCTAGGGATCGGGACGGTTATTCTGAAGCTGACTTCTGGCAAGTCTCTGACGCTTCAAGGCGTGAAGCACGTACCTGCTATCGCCAAGAACCTGATCTCGGGAGGCTTACTCTGCAATGCAGGCCTCAGAATGGACATCAATGCTGGCCAGATGGTGATGTCTATCAAAGGAACATATTTCGGGAAAGCTTTTTATACCGAAGGAATGTTCAAGATTCAGCTTGTAAATCAGTCCAATGTAATTAATGTAATTAATGAAATCACTCCTTCTGCTTATACTCTTGAGTTGTGGCATAATATGCTAGGACATGTTCATTATAAACGAATAAACAGAATGTCTAGTCTAGGACTTATCTCCAAGTGTGGAGGTAAGGCAGAGAAATGTGAAGTTTGTGCTCAAACGAAGATCACAAGGAAACCCTTTCCTCGGGTTAATCGAAGTACAGATCTTCTGGAGTTGGTACACTCAGATATCTGTGACTTCAAACAGTTCTCTACAAAGGCCGGGATGAAGTATTTCATAACCTTCATCGACGACTTCTCAAAGTATGCGTTCGTCTACTTGCTGAAGGCTAAAGACGAAGCATTCGAGAAGTTCAAGGAGTTCAGAGCCGAAGCTGAGCGGCAGACTGGACAACAACTCAAAAGGATAAGAAGTGATCGAGGTGGGGAGTACAGGTCTCATGAATTCGCATCGTTCTGTAAGGAACATGGAATTGTCAATGAGACTACGGCTCCGTACTCTCCTCAATCAAACGGAGTAGCTGAGAGGAAGAACAGGACGTTGACAGAAATGATAAATTCAATGTTGTTGACTGCTGGATTTCCTAAGTGCTACTGGGGAGAAGCTGCATTGACGGCCACTTTTATTCTAAATAGAGTGCCTCATGCAACTTCAGACGTTACTCCTCATGAACTCTGGTTCAAGGTCAGACCTAACTTGAATGTCATTCGAGTGTGGGGGTGTCTGGCGTATGTCAAGCTTCCAGATCTAAAGATTCAGAAGCTTGGAACAAGGACTACAAAGACGATCTTCTTGGGGTATGCCGAGAAGAGTGATGCTCGGAGATTTCTTGATATTGAGTCAAATCATATCATTGAATCTCGTGAAGCAGAATATTTTGAAGACAAGTTTGCAAGGCACAAGAATATTGTTCTTCCGGATGTTCCGGAGAATAATGAGGGTGCACAAGAGACTGAAGTCTTCAATGAAGATGTGGTCCAAGAAGATGTTGTTGTTGAAACAACGTTTGAACCAGAACAAGCTGAGCCATCAGCTAAGCGTGTGAGGAGGCCGAAGGACTTCGGAAGTGACTTTGTCACCTATCATGTGGAAGCAGATCCGCTTACCTATGATGAGGCGATGAAGACCAGAGACGCAGTTTTCTGGAAGGAGGCGATTGACAATGAGATTGATTCCATCACCTTAAATAACACTTGGGTGTTGGTTGATCTTCCTGAAGGAGCTAAACCCATCGGATGCAAATGGATCTTCAAGAAGAAGATGAAAGCAGACGAAACTATTGACAAGTTCAAGGCTAGGTTGGTAGCCAAGGGGTTTTCTCAGAAGCAGGAGATTGACTATTTTGACACGTATGCTCCAGTAGCCCGGATGACCACCATCAGAATGTTGATTGCTCTCGCAGCAATACATAAGATGGTGATACATCAGATGGATGTGAATACGTCTTTCATAAATGGCGAGCTGACCGAAGAGATTTACATGCAACATCCAGAGGGATTTGTCATCAGGGGTCTTGAAGACAAAGTCTACAAGTTGGTGAAATCCTTGTACGGTCTTAAACAGGCTCCCAAGATGTGGCATGAGAAATTTGACAAAGTTATAAGGTCAAATGGCTACATGGTCAGCGATACGGACAAGTGTGTTTATACGAAGTTCGCTGATGGAAGAGGTGTGATCGTTTGTCTGTACGTGGACGACATGCTTATCCTAGGTACGGATATTAGATGTGTCACAGAGACAAAGAAATTCATCTCAAGCAAGTTCAGTATGAAGGACTTGGGGGAAGCTGATGTGATCTTAGGGATCAAGATCATCCGGACAGACACTGGACTAGCGCTGTCACAATCTCATTATATTGAGAAAATGATCACTCGTTATGGGTATCGGGATCTTCCAGGGATCGATACGCCGTACAGGTGTGATCTGAAGCTGAAGCCTAATTCAGGGGAAAGTGTCAGGCAGCTGGAGTATGCAAGCGTAATCGGGAGTTTGATGTATGCTACTACTGCCACAAGGCCTGACATAGCTTTCGCCGTGGGAATGCTGAGTCGTTTTACGAGCAATCCAGGTGTTGAACACTGGAAAGCTGTGGAACGGGTTATGATATATCTCAAGAAGACTCAGACATATGTACTGTACTACATCGGAGATCCGTCGGTAGTGGAAGGCTTCAGTGATGCCAGTTGGTGCTCAGAGGTGGAGAGCGAGAGGTCCACAGGTGGATACATTTTCACAATGGGTGGAGCTGCTATATCGTGGAAGTCGAAGAAGCAGACTATGCTCTCGCGATCATCCATGGAATCTGAGTTCTTTGTACTTGATACCGCAGCCGAGGAAGCAGAGTGGCTTCGGGAGCTCATGTATGATCTTCCAGTGGTTGGGGCGCAAATATCGGCGATACCGATATACTGCGACAACCAGGCGACTGCGGCGGTGGCATCAAATGACCTTTTCAACGGGAAGAAGAGGACTGTGCGGTTGAAGCACAGGGCAGTACACGATCTTATCAAGAGAGGTGTTATTGCAATAATTAATGTTCGGAGTCAGGAGAACCTGGCGGATCCGTTCACCAAGGGCCTCAAGCGCCAGCTGGTCGATGACACAGCTTGTAAAATGGGCTTGAAGGCATTCTGATATTGTATTATTGTATTCCTACCATAAAGTTTTATGCTATTAGTTCAAAGATTTATCTACTAGGCATCTAGCTTTTGGTTCAAGGGAGGACCACTAATCGGAAGAATATCAGGAACGGTGGGTACATGTTCTATTGGGCATGGAGAGGTTACGGACCTATAACCACTGTTGTCTACTGTTGTTTTCTGCGAAAAACGGTCCTGTGGGAGGTTGGCTTAAATGCCTTAATGAGTTCTCAGGCATTTGAAATGTCTGGTATGCTTTACAGGAAGCATGGTAGCACAGCACTACAAGGAGTGTGACTCCATGCTATGTGTGACGGTGACTCCACCATGAGGTTCTTGAAGGAGGTAAAGCCTCGGCTATGTTAGCCAAGTCACAGCGGCGTAGCACCGCAAATAGGCAGTTGGCCTAATGCTGTATATTGAATTAAAGAGGGATGTAGTTAGCACTACAAAGAGGAGGTGTTCCTCATGTTACGGGTGGCACGACACCACAATGAGGTAAACCCGTCTAGGGATAAAGCCTCGGCCTTGCAAGCCATGTCGTAGCGGCGTAACACCGCACAGAAGCGTAAGGCTTCATGCTGGGTAGTTTGGCACTACAAAGGGGCTAGACCTCATGCTACGGGTAGTATGATACTACGATGAGGTTCCCGGTGATTCGGGGTAAGGTCCTCGGCTTAAGGCCATGTCATAGCGGTGTAGCACCGCAAAGAAAGCGTTGGACGCTTCATGCCATGTCTCTTTAATAAAGAACTCACCTATAGTGTATGGACAAAGAGATAAGGCCGTCTTTTGAGGGTAAACTTGTAGACGTCCAATATTATACACTGAAACCAGGCTGGCACATGGCCTTTAATGTGTAGCCAGAAGCACATGTAACTACATTATGTGAGTGGAAAGAATTTCAGCTATGATGCAGAATTCAAGGCTTAGTCCATTCTTGTATTATAGTTTGATTTTTGACTCACGTGGGAAGATTCAAGTCTTAAGTGGCATCTATCCTAAAAGCATAATGGACAATTACTGTGGGGAACACTCGTACTCATATATATAGAGATATGTGGGGGATTGTTGGGTTTTTAGCCTTTTGTTTTGGTTTTTAGTCCCACATCGGCTAGAAAGGAATGTGTATCTTCATATATATGAGTCTTTGCTCTTTATGGAGATGCACATGTAGTGCACATGGGTGTGTGCCATGTGGGATTAATTATTAATGGTATAAAGGCTTAATCAACAATTAAGAAGCTGTAAGCTTTTTGCTCTTGGAAATTTATTTCCATGGAGCTAAGCTCTGTAGGAGCTTAGCGACTCGGACTCGGACTCGGGCTCGAACTTGGGCTCAAGGGCTCATGAGGCGTAATGTGGCGTTTTGTTGGCACACTTTGCACTTAGCACGACAGCATCGTCGCTAGGCGCATAGTGCGCTTAAGTTGCGTTCGTTGTGCGAGCCACTTGCGCGACCACGTTACGCAGCCCGTTACGCGAGCCCAGTTACGCTGCCCAGTTACGCAGCCCAGTACGCAGCCCAGTACGCCCAGTACGCGCAGTGTGCGCAGCGTACGCAGCGTGCGTAGAGTGCGCAGTGTGCGCAGCGTACGCAGTGTGCGTAGAGTGTGTATGTGCGTATGGCTGGCTGCATATTAGAGCGGGAACAGTTGCAGCAGTTGCTGCACGTTCAGGAGTGGTTCAGCCACTACCCTGAAGTTCAGGCAACTGCTTGGCAACCTCCCCGTGGGCTATATATGCAGGTTCTCTCATCTCTCTCAGTGTTGGAGAAATCAGAATTCCAGGGAGAAAACTCTAAGTGTTCTTTAACACAACAGAGTAGTGAGCGTGTTTTTTAACACAAACACTAGTACTTTTTAGTACGCGTAGGTTCTGTTACTTCAGAAACAGAGAGAGAAGAGTAGAGCCATTGCCAGAGGAGTTCGCCGTCTTCCAAGGAGTCAGAAGAGCAGGAGTGTTTCAAGGTTTTCCGTCAACCTTGCTGGTTCCTGGAAGCTGTTCGCAGAGGGCGAATAAAGCTTTGAGCAACGGTGATCATTCACCCCAGCAATTCCATTTCTCGCCTGTCACCCTTCTGTTGCCTTTAGCAGTTCTGTCAGTATCTTCTTTTTAGAAGGCACTACTGCCAGTTTGCTACGATCACGAAAATCTCTTTAGATTATTCGTGAATTACGATATCTTTTTAGATCTCGTAATTTGCAGAATCCTTCTGGATCTCTGTTGCAAAACCTTCTTTAAGGAATTGCATTTGAAACATTGTCTTTACAACTGTTTCAGTTTCTGTATTTTCTATCGAAAAGCGTGTCCCGGCGTTCCTGGCAATAACATCTAGGAACCCGGCGGATTCATCATCCATCCTTTGTCTTTTGATGCGTATCTTCACTTGCTAGCCTTTCCTCCTTGAATAAGCAGCCATAATTTGAACCCAACCATTGGGATCATTTACCTCAAATTATACTAGGATGTCATACTCATAGGATTCTACCATAGAGATTACCTTATCTGATTGTATTCTCTGCTTGTAAATGTTTCATTACCAAGGGTCCAAATATCTCCTTTATTAAGGAACTAAATAACCGCATTTATGTTTTATTAAATTCTATTTGAAGTACTCCAGATCCTTGTTAGTAATTCGGCAAACGGAAAAAATTCGGGACGGTAAAAGTACAAGTATAAATCGTCCAATGCAAATAAAATACGTTCAAAATTTGGTCAAATATTCGAAAAGTAAAAATATTGAGATTAGAAACTTCACAATCTTAAATATGTTGTCAAATTTGGTTATTAAACAGGTTTTCAGCATGTTTTTTGTGCCAAAATTTTCAATAATTTATAAGGAACACGTTTAAAACTTCGCATGCTTGAAATTTACGTACTGATTTGAATCTGTCAAAAGTACGCAAGTATTATATGTTTCTGAAAGATACATAAAAATTTGCGTATAATACGAGTTTTATTCGGGTGATTGCTAACAAGGCTCCAGATTTGTGAGTACATAACACTTACCATTGCTCATCCCAAGTCTTGGAGTTCATCTGTTAGTGACAGTTGATTGCAATGTACTTCAAATTTGTATGCAAATTCCACACTTCAAATATGAACATTTCATATCTGACTATATGATACGGTATTAGTTTTATGCAAGTTTATATCTAGCTTGAACTTTAGGAGTAAAAACACTTAAATGTCTTAAATCTATAACAAGGAGAATATATCAAGAAAAAGAATGCAAGATTTTATTTGTTTGCAATGCCTGCTTCTTAGTTTTCTGCAAGTCTATATCTAGCCTGAGCTTTAGGAGTAAAAATCCTGCACTTGAATGGCTTGAATCTATAATTATCATTATCATCATCCAAGTCTTCTCCCATTAGAATGATGTCGACTATGGAGCATAAAAAGCTCCCTAAAAGAATTGAAACAGTTTGTATGACTAGAGGAAAACGTGAAAACAGATGGGAAGAAATATATGTGGTGTTTTATTGATTTGTTCAGTTGATTACAAGGCAATACATAACTCCTATTTAAACACATATGGGAAGAAAATGGATAACAGAAAAGATACGTGAAGGAAGAGAAGGAATAACAGAAAAGATATGTGAAGAGAAGGAATAACAGTAAAAGCCACAAAATCTTTCTAAAATCTGCAAGAAGAAGCGGTCTTTAGCTGTTTGCTGAGCTGTGTTGTGCTAATACCCTCCCGCAAATTGTGCCGGAGTTGGAGGCAGAGTATGGTCCGAAAATAATTGAGCGCAGCCTTTGACATTGGCTTAGTGAAGAGGTCTGCAACTTGGTTATCGGTGGAGACATATCGAGTTATAAGTAATCCAAGTGCAACTCGTTCCCGCACAAAATGGTAATCCAACTCGATATATTTACTACGAGCATGAAACACGAGATTAACTATCATATGAAGAGCACTAAGGTTGTCGTAGTAGAGTATTGGAGGAGATGGCATTGGAATACGAAGATCCTTTAGAATGAAGGTCATCCAAGTGAGTTCAGCTGCAATGTTGGCCATGGCTCGGTACTCAGCTTCGGTACTTGATCATGAGACACTATGTTGTTTTTTTTGCACACAATGAGATGAGGTTTCCTCCAAGGAATGTGCAGTAGCCAGTAGTGGAGCATCTGGTAGTGGGACAACCTGCCCAATCTGCATCTGAAAAAACATATAGATCAAGTGTAGTATCGGAAGTAAAATGTAATCCTATATCAATAGTTCCTTTGACATATCGCAGGATACGTCGAACCATTTTTAAATGTGCAACGACAGGAGCATGCATGAACTGAGACACATAGTTAACACTAGATGAAAGATCTGAACGTGTGAAAGTAAGGTACTGTAAAGCTCGAACAAGTCCTCGAAAGTAACTTGGATCATCCAAAGGGGTGTCATTTGAAGAGAATTTTATCTTAGCTTCAAGGGGTGTACTCATGGGTTTACAGTCTACCATGTTGGACCGTTCGAGTATGGTAAGGGCATAATGTGACTGTGACATGTGAAGACCATTGGTAGTCTGGGAGATTTCGATGCTAAGAAAGTGATGAACATGGCCTAAGTCCTTCATTGCGAATTCAGTGCTTAGAAGGTGAAAAAAAGATGTCGTGAGTCTTGAATTAGACCCTGTGAGAAGTATATCATCTACATAAAGAAGCAGGATTAGTGAGCCATGATCAGAATGAAAAATGAATAACGATGGATCTGCTAAACTACAAAAGAATCCATATTTAAGGATAAAAGTACTAAATCGATTAAACCAAGCATGCAGTGCTTGTTTGAGACCATAGAGAGCTCTTTGAAGCTTGCAGACATGTGTTGGATGTTAAGGGTCCTGCATTCCTGATGGTTGTTCCATATAAATATCCTCAGAAATTAGATCATGTAGGAATGCATTTTTTTACGTCAAGTTGACGAATAGGCCAATGTTGAACAAGTGCTATAGTGATTACCATGCGAATGGTTCCTGGTTTGATAAATGGAGAGAATGTTTCGGTGTAGCCCACGACATCAATTTGATGGTAGCCCTTTGCTACAACTCTAGCCTTGAGGCGATCTAGAGAACCGTCAGGTTTGAGTTTTGTTTTGAAAACCCATTTGGATCCAATAACGTGCATGTCAGGAGTGCGAGGAACAAGTTTCCAGGTCTTATTTTGATGTAGGGCCGTAAGTTCCTCGTCCATAGCAGCCTTCCAGCCAGGATCAGCCAAAGTCGATGAAATATTATGTGGCCCACGAGGAATATTAATAGATGGTGTGACATTCAAGGCATACTTTGGGTTGGGTTTAAGTACACGAGTGACCATAGTGGAAAATAGGTGCATGAGGTAGCTGAGTTGGTTGGGGCTCCAGTTGTGAAGATTGTGTTGGTGGAGATAGTTCGAGATCCTGGGGCTCGGGGAGTGAAGTTGGTATATGTGTGAGCCCCCTGAATTTTAGGGTTTATTTTAAATTTTTCTAAATAAATTATTTTTAATAAATATTTTATTATAATTAGTTTTGATCATTAAATATACTTTTCCGTGACTTTGATTTTCGGAGCGTCAGAGATGTCAATCTCTCCAAACGTTCTTCTTAAGTTTTGATCTAGGCAAGTTTATCTTCATGTTGATATATCATGTCCCACTCAAACTTGTTCCCTTGTATTCTATTTGCATCCTACAACTTTCGGATCAATTTAGACCATTTGACCATCTACCGTAAAATCTGACCTAACTTCCAATTTAATTTCGGGGTTCGACATCGGTCCAATCTAATTGACCCAATATATAGTTTTGATCTATTTTGAGTCTACTACGCACATGCCACTTGTGTGTCGTCCAATTGAGCTTCCGTATTCTAGTTATTTATCCGTGATCATAAATGACTAAATTAAGCCATTTATTGCACCAAGTCCGATTTTGACCCGACCCGACTCAACCGAACCAAATCCAAACTACTTATGACTCCCTCATGACTACCCGAGCACACAACACACTCATCCCCTACAAAACACCAAACACCATAAGCCTACACACTTCCAAATCCAATGGACAACTTTATTGATCATACTCCTCAAATATGACTTAACCTAGCACACACTTAATCCTAGCCCTTTATTCAAACTCCTACTTATTTCCAACCACTCATCTCTTCATGACAACCCACACACACTCCCATGATAGCCGGCCCTAATCCCCACACACTTTTTCTCTTTACTTTTGTAGAGATTCCATAGTACTCTCTATCTCTCTCCTTTTTCATATACTCACCACAGCCAACTCACCCCCAATTAAATAATACCACACAACACTCAGTCTCAATAAAAACACACATATACACACGCACACACATATACACACACAGTTCTCCCCCCTATGCTTGGCCGAACACACACACCAATCCCCTTCTTCTTCTTCCTCGCAACATTCCATTCTTTATTTTCCCTTTCTTTCTATTTCTTCTTCAACATCTTCTCCTCCTCCACTCCGTCATCGCCTCCTCATCCTCTTCATCATCTTCTTCTTCTCCTCCTTCCCAATGACACCAGCCACCGTGTGCGTGTCGCGCACCTCGTTGCGACCACCACCCGGCCCCTGCGCGCCACCATGCGGTTGTGCGTGGCCAGGAAGTCGCGCGCACGACCCTGCAACAGTAGCGGGGCACGCTCGTACGCACAAGCACCCGGCCCCTGCACGCCACCGCGCATGGCTATGCGACAATAGCAGCGCCCGCTCGTGCGCGCAAGCACAACGTACAGCAACGACGCGACTGCCGTGGTACTACATGACCACCCCGTGGCTTTGACGAACCCCCAGCGAACACTCCTGATCCACCTCCTTCCTCCCCAACGCACAACACAATCGATTCGTGCGTTTTGCACGAGATCCCGTCGTGACGCGCGCGAAATCAAATCTAGAATCGCGTTTCGGAACATCAACTTTGGACACATTTTTTGGATAACCCGACCGTTGGATCGTCAAAATCTTTCCTCCATTGCAATGTCGGTATATACCTCTACCTTCACCTAATGTTTCAGCCGTTAATTCGTTCATTTGATATATCAAAATCGGCCGTCAAGTTGCCCGAATAATTGTATTTATTTTGGACAGTTTTGTGGAGCCAACTTCATGGATTTGTATCTCCGCCATCGCAGCTCCGTTTGATACGCCACCAGTCTTATGCACAGCTGGTATAATCAACTTCTTGTCTTTAAAGTTTTATTTTATTGTGAGCTCGTTTGATTGGTTGAATTTGACGCCAAAGTTGGCCGTACGAATTCGTAATTTCTAATTTGTAAAATTCTAATTTTGGACCCGGGACTCCGGATTCAAATTCTGATACCACCGGTGGACTCGTGACGTCGTTCTAGCATAAGGTTTTGTAGATTTAGAGAACGTAGGCTCCGACACGCATTTCGGTACAAGGCGGGCCCCATAGTCCCGGTCAATGGACCATTTTGAGATCGAGTCATCGGAATTCAATTTCGGATATATCGTTGGGTTCATATCGTTATTCTGGACTCGTAAACATATAATTTGCTAAGTTTAGTTGACTTGTATCCTAGCAAGATTTTTGGTGCAAAGTGGGTCCAACGACGGACATCATTTTTGTCACGCTTCGCTTCCACAGGAGCGATCGTCCTCGCTAAGGTGTGATGGCGCACGGGCCTAGGTTGCTCCCGTGCAAGGCTAAGTACAAAAATGGCCGATTTGAGCTAGGCCACAGAGTCGCACAGAGTGTTCCCATTTGCAGCAGAAAGTAAATGAATACAAATTGAAGCGAATTCAAACTCTTTATTGACATTCTAGAAGTTTACAAGCGGCACTGGGCCGAGATTACAAGTCGCTCAAGCTCTTCCTCTCTGAAACATAAAAGGCATGCCAAGTGGCTTATAAGATGGAATGATTCATGGCGATGTTCCGATACATTATGTCCTGTATAGGGTGCTTCAGCTTCTTGCAACATTCCAAGGCCCCAGAGTTGGTTCCGCGCCTTAACACGTTCGATGGAAGCTCCGCACCCGCTGGCGTCTCCTACGTCCTGCAAGCAGACTGTGGGGTTATTAGTATATTGTTATGCACTGGTGGGGAGGCTAACTCGCCCACAATGCTATCATTACCAAACACGTTCTATTTACTTTTGTGCACCGTCTATCATTCATTGTCTTTCTAATCTTGCCTTAGGGTCAGTTTCATGACAAATTTCATAACCTATCTCGTGTTACCAAATTCAAGTGTGTGCATGAAAATACATGCACGACTTACCCATACTTACCGTCCGGCCTTCCCTGTCCAAAGTAAACCAAGTTAGTCAACAATTCATAGGAAATAACTTAACGTGATTCATGTGAACTTTCAATGTCAAGGGCGTGTCCCTGCCTCGGGTCCTAGCGCATCGTAGGCGTGTTTTCTAACTCCTTTGCCGAAGTACTCTCGATTATTTGGTGTGTTATATTCAAGCCTGTTCAGAAGGCACTTCATTTAGTTAACTTAGACTACTTTGATTACAATGCAAGGACTTGCACGTGAATTGCCACCAGCAAAGCCCACTTAATCTATATGCATCGGTCGCTGGCATCACAAGCCAATTTGGACATGTTCTTCTCCTTTGGTAATTTTTTACCTATTATAGCATGCGGCTGGTACACCCTGATAGTCTTTTGAAATACCCGGCCTTACGTCTTCTGAGTGGCCAAGCCCACACCCAGTCCTGGACATAAGCCATTTTGATTTCCGTCCGGACCGACACGTCCTCCCTTTGACCGTGCCGCTGGAAATCCCTTATTTTGCCTCTCTCCCGTATACGATGGAAGTGTCCATGACCATTTCGTTTTATTTGTCATTTTAACTCAACGGCTGTCTCTGAGCCGTAGGCTAACCCTTAGCCTTAATACGTTATCGACTAGGTTGGCGGCGGCATCCGTGCAGCGCGGGTAGCGAGCCCCGATGCATGTCCCCGTCATACCTGTCGCTAACCATTCCTTTCCTTATTATCTTTTATTCAATCTTCTTTTCTTTTTTTCACTTGTTCGTTCATTCATTGATTCATTCACATATTCATTTATTCATTCGTTGATTTATTCATTCATTATACAACTTCCCGTACGGGAGTCGCCTTGGCGAACCATCGGTCCCATAGTCTTTCAATGTTGTTATACTCTACTCAGAACGACTATGTTGATAGTCTTCCCGTTCCATTGTTGTAACCCATTCATTGTTTCATTGTTGAACGTATAAGAAACAAAAACGTAAGCTTGTGTCTTAGCACGAGCGTGGAGCGCGGTGCGAGAGATCTCACATTTTTCATGTTCTTTTCCCTATTCTATACAAGCATACAAGATGGGATTATTCCCTTAGCTAGGTGCGTTGAGTCATTTATTAGCATGCACGGTATTATCGCCTAACGATTCTAGCAATAGTGTCCGTATTGTTATGTGTCTAGGCTAAGCAAAGACGGGTTCATCGGAGCCACCCACCTTAGCGATGTTCGCATCGGCTGAGCGATACTCCGAGCGCGCCTTTGAAAGTCTAAGTCTGGATTCATCTTGATGGGCCAATGTAAGCCTTGCATCGATTCTTCATCAGGTCGATGCCAACTCTTCGGGTCGACGGCTCGTTTGAGTCGTTGCACTTGCCGTTTGAATCGGCGTTCCACTTAGGACTGAGCGGATCATTACATAATACACCACTCAAAACAAGTCTTGTCCTCGAGACTTCCTGAGTGCAGGTCATCCTACCGTTCCCTAACTCATGTCGTGTGTGTATCGTAGACAATTTCTATCGACTGGCTTTATCGCTCGATAGCATCGAACTATACTCGATACCTTTCCAAGTTTCGTATCTGCATACGTTTGGTCAATTTTATTGAATAACTTTTTATTCATTTTAGAGTTGATGGTACTTATTTAATTCAAGCGTTTCTTTGACTTGGTTGCAATTTCGACGTATCATGGGACTGAAATGGTCGCACGAGGTGCGTTGTAATTTATCAAATACGAGAGAGTAAGCTAAGGCAAACACACTCATTCGTTCATGCGCATCCCAACACCCACTTACAGCTGCATTCGAGTTCATCATACCGCCGAGTTTGGATCGTGCACATATTCAAGGCGTCCCCCGAATACGTACATTTCAACCAAGCTTAGCGATTAGCGAAGTCGGACAAGCTACTCGTGATAGTTTTGATTTGTCGATCGTTTTGCTAACTTTTGATTTAAAATCGAACTCGTGTGCATCTCACTATAGTTTATCTCGGTCATCGAGATGACCCGAATCGCTTCTCAAGCGTTCTTGTCCACGAAATCAGTATGATTTCTTCTTAGCGGGGTCGACCAAGTCTAAGTAATTTCCGTCCGATTCAAGACCAAGTATTGCACCATCATCGAGTATATCTTCCTATCAACGATTCAATTCGTTATCCCAACTTTACTTGCGCATCATTCATTCCGATCATTCTCTTCGTTTGGGGCCAATCTCGTCGTCGTTCACGCACACTCCCAGTTTCCCGTCCTACTCTAAGTCTTGTTGCCCCAAGTCTATTGTCCGTCCAGACGATATTGTAATGTCAACCGCACAGGTTCAATCACTCGACATAGGGTCGTCCGCCTATCCGCTAGATCAGCTCACAGGTCATAGTTACAAGTCAAGTTCGTGGCTCATCGCGCAAGGTCGTTGCACGACGCTCGCCCCAAATCCTATGGTCTGTCACCCCCAGTTTTCAAATTAGGGGTATTTTCGTCATTTTCGAATTTTTATGATTTTTAGAAAATTTATTTGATTTTATATGATTTTTAGGAATTTATTTGATTTAGTTTGAATTTTATCCAATTCGGACTTAAGTTGGAGACCCGGGTAGTCTGGACCCTAGTAGGACCCACATACTAGCTGGGCTTGGCCCACATACCATCCTAACTAGGCTAGAAACCATAAACCATACTTTCATGGTTTAATTAGTCATTTTAGAGGCTTAATTGGTTAATTAGAGCTAAACCGAAACAAACCGAACCAAACCGAATTCAATTCAAACCAAACCAAGTCTATTGGGTTTGGGGGCTTATTGGATCACCACCCAAACCCAATAAGACCCCTTGGCCGGCCATGTAGGGAGCACCCCTCCCCTTTGCTTCTTCACAAAGTAAACTCTCTCTCTCTCTCTCTCTCAAATTTCTTTCTTTCTTTTCCAAGCTCTTCTTCAAAGGAAATCCATTAGATAAGCCTATTAACTTCCCATTAATTCCTCTATTTCATTTATTCCTTTACAATAAATGTAGAGAAGAGATTCTCTACATTTTGCCCATAGATTTCATAGGTTTTCCTAGAAATCTAGGTTAGAGGTTTATTTGGGGGTTTTCCATTAGAGTGGTATATATATATGTATATATGTGTATATATAATTATATGTGTTTGTGTGTCATGAGAGTGGTGGTGTATGAGTGAGAGTGTACTTGTGTGAGTGTGTGTGAGAGTGGTAGGGAGAGTGTGTGTGTGTGTTTGGGTGTATGTGCATGTGTATGTGTGTGTGTTTGGGTGCATGTGTATATATATATATATAGACATGTGTGTGTGTATGTATTTATATATGTATAGCTATGTGTGTATGTGGTTATATATATAAATAGATATGTGTGTGTGTTTGTGAGTTATATATATATATATATATTATATATATATATATATATATATATATATATATATATATATATATATATATATATATATATATATATATGGTTAGATAGATAGGTATATAGATATATATATGTAGAGAGTGGAAGAGTAAAAGAAATTAGAAGAAGAGGAAGAACAACTGCAGCAGTATTAGCAGTAGCAGCTGCAGCAGTGGCAGCTAGGAGCTGCAGCAGCAGCAGAGCAAGCAGTAGCAGCAGCTGTAGCAGTGGCAGTCCCCCCCTTTAGCTCCTATAAACCCAATTAAACCCAATAAACCCCCCCATATATATATATATATATATATATATATATATATATATATATATATGGAGAATGAGAAGAAGAAGGATTAGAAGAAGTTAGAAAATTAGAAGAAGTAAGGAAGAGAAGAAGAGAATTAGAAGAAGTAAGGAAGAAGTTAGGAAGAAGAATTAGAATGAGAAGAATTAGGAGAATTTGAAGAGGAGGAATTAGAAGGAGAAGAATAGGAAGGGAAAGTGGAAAATTGATTTAGGGGAGATCGGGTTAGAGGGTGAAATGGAGCTCCGAGCATCGGAATGAGTTGAAACTTGGGGGAGGCCTAGATTATATAAATTAGACTTTGCGGGTAGGCTCTCGAGTTGAAATCGGGGTTGTAGGACGACGGTATCGTGCCGTACCATTGCGTATTGCGAGATATTCAAGATTTCGGCAATAGGCCGTAAGATGGACTAGACGTCCACTCTACCTAGGTATCTTGGTAGGTAACGTATGTATAGGCTAGTATCCTACTACCCTAGGGAGCACGGGTCGAAATACCAAGAGTAGGTAGGCTAACTTGATATTCACCTAGGCTAGAAATTTACCTTTGTAAAGGGTAAATTTAGGATATTGGCCTACGGCCAAGATACAGGTTTAGGAGTCCAAGATAGACTTGGATATGGATTATAAGGGTTGGTAATGATTAGAAATAGTCGCCTAGACCTAGTCTTGACCTTGGTTGACCACGGTTGACTTTTTAGACCAAAAGTCAACTATGGGTCAACACTTTACCTAATTTAGTTCCAAATTCCATTAAACTTGAACGGTTGACCAAAAGTCAACTGTTAGTCACCATTGACCTAAGATTGACCTAGGGTTGACCTAGAGTTGACCAGAGTTGACCAGTTGACCAAAAGTCAACTGTAAGTCAACCGTTGACTTAAATCGACCTAGATTAATTCCGTTTGACTTGCATTGACCCATTTGACCTAGTTAGGCCTAAAATGACTTAGATCGACCATGTACAATCTAGTTTGACCTTGTTTGACCTAGATTGACTTAGTTTGCCATGTCTTGACCTAGAATGACTTAATACGGTTTAATTTGATTTGACTTTACTTTCTAAACATAGTATTGATACGTCTTGTTCTCTATAGGTCCTCGAGACGCTGCATTGGATACCGTTGACATATTTTATCATATTACAGGCGAGTACATTCTCTGATACTTTTCTAATTTACGATGATTGTTATAATTCATGTAATTAGTGTAGATATGCTTGTTCTCGACACATTGGTCACACGTATTGGTATTCATGGATCCCGACATGAGATGTTATTTCTCGTTATCTTGGTATGTCTTATGCAAGCCCCTTGTAGTTCTTGTGTAGTACATGGACGCTGATTCTCGAGGAGACTTGCTCCCTTCTCGTAGAATCCTGCGTCGTGACGTGTCTTGTTTGGATCCACCCTACCAGTCAGGGACGGGGAGCACTAGTGTAGACATGTGGTCATTATCCACCTTGTTATTCTTGTAGACCTTGTGAGTGTTAATCATACACTCCACGTAAGATTAACCAGGCCAGTAGTCCTTGTACAGACCCAAGCCGGCCACATGTTGAAACTAGTACTCATACACCTAGATGTATGATTCTTGATTCTTGTACATGCCATGATTAGTTTACTTGCCTTGTTCTAGCTCTAGATTTACAGCTTACCTTGCCATGATACTCACATGTACATTCTATGATTTCTTGTGTATACTATCTATTTACAGTCTTATAGCTTTTGTCATATCTTGTGAACGGTTGTTAGTTGATTGTACTCGTTCCATCCTGACTGGATATGTTGACAAAATATTACAGATGCAGATGAGGGGGATTACAGTACCTACTACGGTCTGGATGACGTAGTGGGCTTAAACTTGGAGACCTTGGTCCAGCAGGGCTTAGCTCCGCCTGACGAGACTTTACCTATTGCTTAGTTAGAGTAGGTCTTTTGTACTGGACCTTGTCTCCAGCTACTTTTGAGACTGTTATTATTATGGATTGTATTAGAGACTTGGACTTGTATATTCTTTGTGTTGGACTTTACAGGTTATATTTTATCGTCTTGTTGTCTTTATCTTTCAGTCTTTACTTTATGATCTTAGAGTTGTGATTGAGCACTCATATATATATTCATTGCTTGTCCTCCGTTCGGAGTTGACCATATTCTCGACAGGTTTTTGATATATATATAAACTGTTATTAGAGTAGAAAGCCTACAGCGTTCCACACCGTTTTTACGGTGAGGGCTGGGCGTTGTCACGTACACGTGCCCTTATAGCGGGTGCGGGTCATGACATGGTCAAACCATTTGTTCGTTTGTACGGGAGTTTCTACCCAAGATCGCTCCACTCAAACTTCTAAACATCAAGCAGCGTTCACCCTATTCGCCTCAACACATTCTCCGTTCCAAGTCCGAGCTTGTTAGTAAAGTCATCCTATGATAGGTTATCCTCAACCAAATCCTCGACATGTTAATATCATGCGTCCGTACTAGCAATTATCGTAATCTATCTCTTCAAGTATGTTTTGATACAGTTCATCTATCCAATTCACGTAGTCGATCACAAGGTCGTCTAGCCTTGCAATATGTCGCGTCCCGATCTCACGCAAGTCTGATTATCCACGGCGGACATGAATCACCATGTCGACATTCCCGCAGAATAAAGTTCTCATCGGGACGTAACTCTTGCGTTGCGTTTAGACTTACTCATTTTCGATACACGGATTGGGCCTACTCAATCCTCGACTTTACACCATCACCCTCATTTCCCGTATTTCCCGTATTTCGTATTTATACTCGTATCTGGATTTTGGCATGTATTTTTATTTTTTTCAACTTGTGGAATTTTGGTATTTCTCGTATTTTGGGTTTTGGCATGGCTCGATTTTAATTGGATTGGTTTGGTTTAATGTGTATTGGAACACCTTAGCCTATGCTCCACCCTCAACACACCACATCCCACCCTCATTGAAACTCTACCAACTTCTTCTCTCTCCTCATAAACCTCCATTAATTTTCTTCTTCTCCTTCCTCTACACAACACTCTTCTCCTTCCTCTACACAACACCAACCCATAGGCAAGTGCACCTTGCCACCACATGAGAACCCTATTTTATTTGTCCATTTGCTAGAGTAGGACATGGTGATCAACATTAGAACTTGGCATTTTGTGATTTGGAGTCTCCATTGTTCTAAATCTAAGTTTTTTTTCCCTATTTTTGGTTTTACATGGTTTTGATCTATTTAAGTTGGATTTTTATGGATTTTGATGTTTCCATGTGGAAGAGAATTCAATTTCACCCCAGATGGAACTTTGGAAATCCGAATTTAGAGTTCGGATGGCCAAGTTATGATGTTTTGAAGTTTTGGGAACCATTGGAGCCTCTTCTCAGCCATGGAGAAGAAGACCCTGCGTGAGTGCTTTTGCGCGTACGCAGCTGCCCTGCGGGCGTGCTTTTGCGCGTACGCAGCTCCCCTGCGGGCGTACTTTTGCGCGTACGCAGCTCCCCTGCGGGCGTACTTTTGCGCGTACGCAGCTCCCCTGCGGGCGTGCTTTTGCTCGTACGCAGCTCCCCTGCGTGCGTGCTTTTGCGCGTACGCAGCTCCCCTACGGGCGTGCCCTTGTGCGTACGCAGCTCCCCTGCGTGCGTGCTCTTGTGCGTACGCAGCTCCCCTTGGACTTTACAGGTTATATTTTATCGTCTTGTTGTCTTTATCTTTCAGTCTTTACTTTATGATCTTAGAGTTGTGATTGAGCACTCATATATATATTCATTGCTTGTCCTCCGTTCGGAGTTGACCATATTCTCGACAGGTTTTTGATATATATATAAACTGTTATTAGAGTAGAAAGCCTACAGCGTTCCACACCGTTTTTACGGTGAGGGCTGGGCGTTGTCACGTACACGTGCCCTTATAGCGGGTGCGGGTCATGACATGGTCAAACCATTTGTTCGTTTGTACGGGAGTTTCTACCCAAGATCGCTCCACTCAAACTTCTAAACATCAAGCAGCGTTCACCCTATTCGCCTCAACACATTCTCCGTTCCAAGTCCGAGCTTGTTAGTAAAGTCATCCTATGATAGGTTATCCTCAACCAAATCCTCGACATGTTAATATCATGCGTCCGTACTAGCAATTATCGTAATCTATCTCTTCAAGTATGTTTTGATACAGTTCATCTATCCAATTCACGTAGTCGATCACAAGGTCGTCTAGCCTTGCAATATGTCGCGTCCCGATCTCACGCAAGTCTGATTATCCACGGCGGACATGAATCACCATGTCGACATTCCCGCAGAATAAAGTTCTCATCGGGACGTAACTCTTGCGTTGCGTTTAGACTTACTCATTTTCGATACACGGATTGGGCCTACTCAATCCTCGACTTTACACCATCACCCTCATTTCCCGTATTTCCCGTATTTCGTATTTATACTCGTATCTGGATTTTGGCATGTATTTTTATTTTTTTCAACTTGTGGAATTTTGGTATTTCTCGTATTTTGGGTTTTGGCATGGCTCGATTTTAATTGGATTGGTTTGGTTTAATGTGTATTGGAACACCTTAGCCTATGCTCCACCCTCAACACACCACATCCCACCCTCATTGAAACTCTACCAACTTCTTCTCTCTCCTCATAAACCTCCATTAATTTTCTTCTTCTCCTTCCTCTACACAACACTCTTCTCCTTCCTCTACACAACACCAACCCATAGGCAAGTGCACCTTGCCACCACATGAGAACCCTATTTTATTTGTCCATTTGCTAGAGTAGGACATGGTGATCAACATTAGAACTTGGCATTTTGTGATTTGGAGTCTCCATTGTTCTAAATCTAAGTTTTTTTTCCCTATTTTTGGTTTTACATGGTTTTGATCTATTTAAGTTGGATTTTTATGGATTTTGATGTTTCCATGTGGAAGAGAATTCAATTTCACCCCAGATGGAACTTTGGAAATCCGAATTTAGAGTTCGGATGGCCAAGTTATGATGTTTTGAAGTTTTGGGAACCATTGGAGCCTCTTCTCAGCCATGGAGAAGAAGACCCTGCGTGAGTGCTTTTGCGCGTACGCAGCTGCCCTGCGGGCGTGCTTTTGCGCGTACGCAGCTCCCCTGCGGGCGTACTTTTGCGCGTACGCAGCTCCCCTGCGGGCGTACTTTTGCGCGTACGCAGCTCCCCTGCGGGCGTGCTTTTGCTCGTACGCAGCTCCCCTGCGTGCGTGCTTTTGCGCGTACGCAGCTCCCCTACGGGCGTGCCCTTGTGCGTACGCAGCTCCCCTGCGTGCGTGCTCTTGTGCGTACGCTGTTCCCCTGCGTGCGTGCTTTTGTGCGTACGCAGCTCCCCTGCGTGCGTGCCCTTGTGCGTACGCAGCTCCCCTACGTGCGTGCCCTTGTGCGTACGCAGCTCCTCTGCGTACGTGCTCTTGTGCGTACGCTGCTCCCCTGCGTGCGTGCTCTTGTGCGTACGCTGCTCCCCTGACCCCTTGCTTAACCCATTGGCTCTTGGAGTATTGGTTTTATTTCTCGACTTGGTTTCTCTTTTTTGGATTGGATTTTTCCTGAGATCTGTTCAACACAGCACGACTATCTTGACCCGACACGGCCTAACACAGTTTTCTAGTAATTATTTATGACTAGTACGGTTCTCGGGATTTTCTGTGGATTATGATCCTGGTATTCTCTGATCTCCTTGCTAGTGACCCAGTGGGGTGCACACCTAACTTGTGACTTGTAATCCATCCTTGTGACTTGATAACTTGATAGTGGCCAGTAGCGGCGCACTCCTGACTTGTAGCATGACTTGATAACTTAATGCTGTTGCGATGGCTAACTTAACTTGACCTGTCTTGACACCGTGGGTAGTTTTTTCTTGCTTGCTTGTTAAATCCACTTGTCCTGTCTTGCATCATGTCTAGGACGGGACTCCTGAGTACCACGGTCAGGGGTACCCATCAAAATGGATTAAGGTTAATAACTAGAATAACACAGTAGTCATGAAGAGATGACACAGCTACAGGCAACCCCGTTACCTGGGCGCTCTTGGGATCTGTAGCCTGCCGTCGAGTAGGACACATTTCCAGCACACTGTCATGTGTTGCACCTTCTAAGTCACTTAAGGGTACATGCGTTTCCTGGACGATGTACCCACCAGAATTCAACCCCTAATTTTTGACCTGGGTAACCTGGATGGTCTGCAGGGCTTGTAGCTGTGGAATAATCTCACTGCATCTTGTTAGTAATTAGGCCTGTGATAACCCTAGTTAGTTAAAGTAGTAAGCCGTAGTATCTGCTTGGCCGTGATTGATTGAATGAGGTATTACCAGTCTAGCCATGTCTTGATCCAATACAAGATTGCTTCTTGTCTTGATTTCTTACATTATTATCTTGTCGATAAATGGTGGGAAACCAAGTTCTGTTCAGATGAAGGGTTACAACCCCGGTCCTTGTTTGGTTTACGGGTTGTAACCTGGCTATCTGAATAGTTTCATGGTTATCTCGTCGTATATCATCCTGACACGTTTTCGTAAATTCTAGTTTTAATATTAGATTTTCTTGTGCTAATTGCTGACTTTTATTCTTATTTCGTGGCCCCCTCGTGGCACTTGCTCTTTCTGGGGTTGACCCAGCTGGTTTTGTGTGGCCAGATTTCGGAGCAGCTCCCGAGGATCTACCAAGCTTCCAGCCCAATGGTGACAACTAGACGAAACCCGGGCTTAGAGTGGGTTTTTCTTTTGTCTTGTCCAATTCATTGTAAAACTATTCTTTTGAGACGTTTAGCCGATGAGCACCTGTTAGCTCGATGCACTTTTACTTACTGTCTGCCTACGGGCTGTAAACATGATTAACAAATCCTAGGGTTTATCATGTACGACTAAACTCTTGCTATCCTAACATTTTGTAACGACTAGCTTCATGATCAGCTGAATATGTAATATTTGGGACGCCTTATTATTGTATATTTAATGATCATACATCTTGCGACCTTACTTACTTGCTTGTGATTGAGACATTAGGCTTGTTCATGACCATAAGAGACTGTTGGCTTGTAGTAAACCCTCATATATCCAGACAGCCGTGACCGTATATCGAGGTGGTTTCCATTTCAATATACGTAGCTGGCTATGTCTGCTCCCGCTCTCCAGTATTCTGGTTCTGGGGCGTGACAACTCTACCTCGGTATCTTGGTAGGTAACGTATATATAGGCTAGTATCCTACTACCATAGGGAGCACGGGTCGAAATACCAAGCGTAGGTAGGCTAACTTGATATTCACCTAGGCTAAAAATTTACCTTTGTAAAGGATAAATTTAGGATATTGGCCTACGGCCAAGATACGGGTTTAGGAGTCCAAGATAGACTTGGATATGGGTTGTAAGGGTTGGTAATGATTAGAAATAGTCGCCTAGACCTAGTCTTGACCTTGGTTGACCACGGTTGAGTTTTTAGACCAAAAGTCAACTATGGGTCAACACTTTATCCAATTTAGTCCCAAATTCTATTAAACTTGAACGGTTGACCAAAAGTCAACTGTTAGTCACCATTGACCTAGGATTGACCTAGGGTTGACCTAGAGTTGACCAGAGTTGACCAGTTGACCAAAAGTCAACTGTAAGTCAACCGTTGACTTAAATCGACCTAGATTAATTTTGTTTGACTTGCATTGACCCAGTTTGACCTAGTTAGGCCTAAAATGACTTAGATCGACCATGTATAATCTAGTTTGACCTTGTTTGACCTAGATTGACTTAGTTTGTCGTGTCTTGACCTAGAATGACTTAATAGGGCTTAATTTGATTTGACTTTACTTTCTAAACATAGTATTGATACGTCTTGTTCTCTATAGGTCCTCGAGATGCTGTATTGGATACCGTTGACATATTTCATCATATTATAGGCGAGTACATTCTCTGACACTTTTCCAATTTATGATGATTGTTATAATTCATGTAATTAGTGTTGATATGCTTATTCTCGACACATTGATCACACGGATTGGTATTCATGGATCCCGACATGAGATGTTATTCTTCGTTATCTTGGTATGTCTTGTACAAGCCCCTTGTAGTTCTTGTGCAGTACATGGACGCTGATTCTCGAGGAGACTTGCTCCCTTCTCGTAGAATCCCGCGTCGTGACATGTCTTGTTTGGATCCACCCTACCAGTCGGGGACGGGGAGCACTAGTGTAGACATGTGGTCATTATCCACCTTGTTATTCTTGTATACCTTATGAGTGTTAATCATACACTCCACATATGATTAACCAGGCCAGTATACCTTGTGCAGACCCAAGCCGGCCACATGTTGAAACTAGTACTCACACACCTAGATGTATGATTCTTGATTCTTGTACATGCTATGATCAGTTTACTTGCCTTGTTCTAGCTCCAGATTTACAGCTTACCTTGCCATGATACTCACATGTACATTCTATGATTTCTTGTGTATACTATCTATTTACAGTCTTATAGCTTTTGTCATATCTTGTGAACTGTTGTTAGTTGATTGTACTCGTTCTATCCTGACTGGATATGTTGACAAAATATTACAGATGCAGATGAGGGGGATTACAGTACCTACTACGGTCTGGATGACGTAGTGGGCTTAGACTTGGAGACCTTGGTCCAGCAGGGCTTAGCTCCGCCTGACGAGACTTTACCTATTGCTTAGTTAGAGTAGGTCTTTTGTACTGGACCTTGTCTCCAGCTACTTTTGAGACTGTTATTATTATGAATTGTATTAGAGACTTGGACTTGTATATTCTTTGTGTTGGACTTTACAGGTTATATTTTATCGTCTTGTTGTCTTTATCTTTCAGTCTTTACTTTATCATCTTAGAGTTGTGATTGAGCACTCATATATATATTCATTGCTTGTCCTCCGTTCGGAGTTGACCATATTCTCGACAGGTTTTTGATATATATAAACTTTTGTTAGAGTAGAAAACCTACAGCGTTTCACGTCATTTTTACGGTGAGGGCTGGGCGTTGTCACGTACACGTGCCCTTATAGCGGGTGCGGGTCGTGACATGGTCAAACCATTTGTTCGTTTGTACGGGAGTTTCTACCCAAGATCGCTCCACTCAAACTTCTAAACATCAAGCAGTGTTCACCCTATTCGCCTCAACACATTCTCCGTTCCAAGTCCGAGCTTGTTAGTAAAGTCATCCTATGATAGGTTATCCTCAACCAAATTCTCGACATGTTAATATCGTGCGTCCGTACTAGCAATTATCGTAATCTATCTCTTCAAGTATGTTTTGATACAGTTCATCTATCCAATTCACGTAGTCGATCACAAGGTCGTCTAGCCTTGCAATATGTCGCGTTCCGATCTCACGCAAGTCTGATTATCCACGGCGGACATGAATCACCATGTCGACATTCCCGCAGAATAAAGTTCTCATCGGGACGTAACTCTTGCATTGCGTTTAGACTTACTCATTTTCGATACGCGGATTGGGCCTACTCAATCCTCGACTTTACTTCGCCGTCTATTATACGACTGATCAATCCTCAAATTCGCCTTCGCTTCAAACCACAAGTCGTAGCAATCAAAATTGCCATGTCAAGGTATTTCGAGTTCGATCATTCCCGTTGGACATGAATCACCATGCCAATGCTCACGCGAAATGATCGTCCCAAATCCAATGTGACGCATGTGCGAGTCTGGAGTTACGTTCGTACAAGACAAGATCGTTGTCATTGTGGTTATCACCGAACAATCAAGCCACTTTCCTTCCTCATTCCAAACATTCATTTCTATCCAAATTTTCCAACATGGTATCCTTCAAAATAACAACTTCTAACACGATCATCATTCATCGAATCAGAGTACCCCCGAGTTATCGTACATCGATCTTTGATACGCCTCAATACCATCGATGATGTATATAACATGACGATCTTCCTTTTGCAACAAATTCCGAGTCGTGCAACTTAATTCCTCACTTCACATTGTCTCGTGTTAACTTTTCATTGAGCAACATCTATTCCAAATCCTTAGTCATTCTCGTATCTTCAAACCAACGTTTCCTATGCACGTTATCTTTCGATCGTGCTATCTTCGATCTCGTCCATGGGTGTTTCACCTTAACTCAAGTTTAAATCCCTTCGACTAAATTCAAAATCGCATGCCCGATCTTCTATGTTTCCTCGACCAAGACCTCCATTCGTTTCATCATTTCGAATCTCTATTCAACTGTTTCGTAATTTGCTCTATGCATTCTTAATTCGTCCGAACGATATCTCGTTTGAGACTCCCGAATCATGACCAACTAAGTGTTACTCATTCTAAGGCTTGCGCGATATCATCGCTCGTCGACGTACTCGTTCTATCCGTAAATTCTTTAGTCTCGCTCGAATAATTTCTATAACGTCCATACACCACTCAGGGTTCGAGCCACTCGACTAGTCGTCGACACTCGCTCTTTTCCTTCTTCGAAGCTATCACATACACCACTCGGAGTCAAGTCATTCTACAAATCCTCAAAAGATCATTCGATTCCCAATTGATGTGTTCAATCGCGCGTTCGTCCATTCCTCAAAGTCTAAGAACCATCTCTCGTGCTCACTTTAGCGTTGGTCAAATAGCGTCTCTATCAACATACGTTCTAAGTCTCACTTATTCTCGTCCGAGCGATAGTCGTCTCGCTCGCAAACTCGTTCGCACCAGAAGGTCTAGGTGCGCTATACTCCGCAACACTTAGCCAAAAGGTTGCATGCATAACCATCCCGTTCGAACTATACTTCGGTCTCGCGTACACGTTCGCTACTTTTAGCGTAAGGTTATTCAAGTACGCACTGCGTTTGCTAACTTTTTAGCATGCGTTCCTTCCAACTCGAGTCCGTCACGGTTTGGCACAAAGGCCTTCGCCTATCGATCCTATTCAATCGAGTACTTGTATGAGCTTTTGAAAATATTAGACTTATTGTATGGAACATCCCAAGGCATAACGAGAGAGAGCGTACACTTCTTTTATTTACAAACGAGCTTTCAAAACTGAGAGAATCAAAATGAAGTCCAAGGACGTAAAGCCGTGCTCTGATACCAATCTGTCACGCCCCGCTCCCGTAGGAGCGATCGTCCTCGCTAAGGCATGATACCACACGGGCCTAGGTTGCGCCTGTGCAAGGCTAAGTACAAAAACGGTCGATTTGAGCTAGGCCACAGAGTCGCACAGAGTGTTCCCATTTGCAGCGGAAAGTAAATAAACACAAATTGAAGCGAATTCAAACTCTTTATTAACATTCAAGAAGTTTACAAGCGGCGCTGGACTGAGATTACAAGTCGCTCAAGCTCTCCCTCTCTGAAACATAAAAGGCGTGCCAAGTGGCTTACAAGATGGAATGATTCATGGCGATGTTCCGATACATTATGTCCTGTATAGGGTGCTTCATCTTCTTGCAACGTTCCAAGGTCCCAGAGTTGGCTCCGCGCCTTAACATGTTCGATGGAAGCTCCGTACCCGCTGGCGTCTACTGCATCCTGCAAGCAGACTGTGGGGTTATCAGTACATTGTTATGCACTGGCGGGGAGGCTAGCTCGCCCACATTGCTATCATTACCCAACACGTTTTATTTACTTTTGTGCACCGTCTATCATTCATTGTCTTTCTAATCTTGCCTTAGGGTCAGTTTCATGACATATTTCATAACCTATCTCATGTTACCAAATTCAAGTGTGTGTATGGAAATACATGCACGACTTATCCATACTTGCCGTCCGGCCTTCCCTGTCCAAAGTAAACCAAGTTAGTCAACAATTCATAGGAAATAACTTAACGTGATTCATGTGAACTTTCAATGTCAAGGGCGTGTCCCTGCCTCGGGTCCTAGTGCGTTGTAGGCGTGTTTTCTAACTCCTTTGCCGAAGTACTCTCGATTATTTGGTGTGTTATATTCAAGCCTGTTCAGAAGGTACTTCATTTAGTTAACTTAGACTACTTTGATTTCAATGCAAGGACTTGCACGTAGATTGCCACCAGCAAAGCCTACTTAATCTATATGTATCGGTCGCTGGCATCACAAGCCAATTTGGATATGTTCTTCTCCTTTGGTAATTTCTCACCTATCATAGCGTGCCGATGGTACGCCCTGATAGTCTTTTGAAATACCCAGCCTTACGTCTTCTGAGTTGCCAAGCCCACACCCAGTCCTGGACATAAGCCATTTTGATTTCCGTCCGGACTAGCACGTCACCCCTTTGACCGTGCCGCTGGAAATCCCTTATTTCGCCTCTCTCCCGTATACGATGGAAGTGTCCACGACCATTTCGTTTTATTTGTCATTTTAACTCAACGACTGTCTCTGAGCCCTAGGCTAACCCTTAGCCTTAATACGTTATCGACTAGGTTGGCGGCGGCATCCGTACAGCGCGGGTAGCGAGCCCCGATGCACGTCCCCGTCATACCTGTCACTAACCATTCCTTTCCTTATTATCTTTTATTCAATCTTCTTTTCTTTCTTTCACTTGTTCGTTCATTCATTGATTCATTCACATATTTATTTATTTACTCGTTGATTCATTCATTCATTATGCAACTTCCCGTGCAGGAGTCGCCTTGGCGATCCATCGGTCCCATATTCTTTCAATGTTGCTATACTCTACTCGGAACGACTATGTTAATAGTCTTTCCGTTCCATTGTTATAATCCATTCATTGTTTCATTGTTGAACGTATAAGGAACATAAACGTAAGCTTGTGTCTTAGCACGAGCGTGGAGCGCGATACGAGAGATCTCATATTTTCCATATTCTATACAAGCATACAAGAAGGGATTATTCCCTTAGCTAGGTGCATTGAGTCATTTATTAGCATGCACGGTATTATCGCCTAGCGATTCTAGCAATAGTGTCCGTATTGTTATGTGTCTAGACTAAGCAAAGACGGGTTCATCGGAGCCACCCACCTTAGCGATGTTCGCATCGGCCGAGCGATACTCCGAGCGCGCCTTTGAAAGTCTAAGTCTGGATTCATCTTGACGGGCCAATGTAAGCCTTGCATCGATTCTTCATCAGGTCGATGCCAACTCTTCGTGTCGATGGCTCGTTTGAGTCGTTGCACTTGCCGTTTGAATCGGCGTTCCGCTTAGGGCGGAGCGGGTCATTACAATTTTGACCTGAAATTACCAATTTTTCCATTTATCTATATTGGACTTTGGGTTGTGGGCTGTGGACCCATTAGCCCGTTGGGCTTGGACTATGTGTATATATGTATATCTATATATTCTTCTGTATGTATTTGTATAGTATATAGGTATTTTTTTTTTGTGTAGTATATAGGTATATATATATATATATATATATATATATATATATATATATATATATATATATATATATATATATATATATTATTAATATATATACTGTATTCTGTGTGTATGTATATATATAAATATATAAGTACTATATCCTTTACTATATAATATATGTGTTATATTATTATTAATAAATATTATTTTCTATGTATAATTTACAGTATTATATATATTTATATTATTTTAACATGTTATTTTACTTACGTATTTAACTTCATATTTTTACATATTTTGTTAAATACGGACACTTTGAGCCCAAACCTAGCATGGGTTGTGTGGCCTCAAGTGAGCTTAAATACATCCAAGACCTGCACAAGTCATATTGGACTTGATTTATGGCTTTGGGTCCCGTATTTGGACTTCGGTTCAATTTCGTATATGTGAACAAATACATTAAATAATTAATTAATTATTTTTAGAAACTGTACCTTGCAGTATTCCAATTTTTAAACAGTCTTTAAATAATGTAAAAATTCAAAAAAAATATAATTAAATACTATGTTAATTTAGATAATTTAATATAATTTGTTTAGAATTTAATTCACATATTTATCAATGTGGAAAAATAGGTATTCAGAACCTACTTTTAAGATACTTATGTATTCTAATTTTTAATAAATATCCACAACAGTTTAAAAATTCCAAAACAATTATAATAAATTATTATAATTAACAAAGATAATTTTGAGATTTTATTTCTTATTTATTGGAGCTTTATAACTACCTAAATAATTGTTGGAACACAGTGGACAGTCTGAATTTTTGTTGAACAATTGTGCTTTGTGTGGTAATTCATGTTTTTTGGTAATTAAGTGTCGTAGTTTTTGCCCACCATCATAGTGTTGAGTTTCTAAGGACTCTAAGTGTTGGTTATAGGTTTAGTGTCGCCCAAATTGGTCTACTATGCTAGGTCATCACTTAGCTAGGAGTCCTAGTTAGAAGTCGTGTCGCACTACTAGTGTTAGAGTTAACAGTTTAGAGTCTTGAACGTAAAAAAAAACTGAGATTATTATACCCTTTTTTATGGTGACAGGACACCAGGCTTTTCCTCTGCATTCTCACTTCATTGCCTTGCTCGAGGCAAGTACAAACTACAAACTTTACTTACCGTACATGATAATGAATTGCGTATAAACACTATTAATATAGCTATTTAAAACTGAATCCATATCTCACATGTTTTTATGTACTTTTCATATGCTTTACATGTTTTAAACTGCTCTTAGTATCTTTCACATGTTTATAATTTGGGGATGGAGAAACTGCTAGTTGAGTACGTGATCAGACTGATTATATGTATCGAGCTCGGTCGCATCTCATGCAACTTTGTCGTAGGCCTTTATCCCGCATATTTGTACGTATGTACATCTATGCTTGTATACTTGTACGTATGTACATTCTATTACATGTAGACTTATACATCGGTACATTTTATACCCATTGACCGATCACGTATCTACTAGAGTTTCAAACACTAGATATACATCTGTCACCATGACAAATATATTTTCCATATTATAGACTATGATATGACATGTTTCTTATTTAGCACATCTCTTTTCATTTCATGCTCAGTATGTTTAGTTTGTAGAACCGGTACTTGCTCTCTTCCTGACAGAAAAATATTGTAGGTATATTTTATGAAGAAGAAATGCTCTATGCCACTTACTATGGACCCACTGCAGAGCACCAAGTCATTGCTCCCAAGGAAGTCCTCACAGGAAACCTCGCTTAGTTGATCCCTTTTGGCTTAGTATGTTGAACTGTTTAGACACTATCTTTTATCACTGGACTTTGTCTCCAGTTTAATACTTTGGAAGTGTAATAACTAAAATCTAAACTTATTTGCTTTTGCTTATAGATGCTGTGTTGTGATGAATATTTAAAATATAATATTAGAATTGTTAGTATCATAGATCCTTTACTGTCTTTACTTAGAACAGCTTACTACGCTATGACACAAGCGTAGGCTGGGCATGGTCCGGCCCGGCCCAACAATTTGGGTAACGGAACGTGACAATATGGAACTGAGTTGCTTGAGGGTCAAGATTTGTTGGTGGAGACAGTTCAAGATGCTGTTGCTAGCTCAGGTAATGAGGTTGGTGTTAGCTCTATGTCCCCAGAAAGAGAGATGTCCTCAATTATAGGCGATGGAGCATCATAAAGAGAGATGGAGCAACCAAGGGGTTGTGGGTTTGAATTGTAGGTATTTGCTATTGGTAAAGGGCTCAAACATGGTGGCATAGATATTGGCAAAAGAGTCCCTGTAGAGGGATTGGTAGGTGGTATCCAAGTGTCAGAGATGCTGATAACATGTGGGGCAGTTGGAGTGATAGCGGGAGTGCGAGCATTCCTATATGGAAATATTAACTCATCAAAAACATGTCTAGAGATAAAAAAAATTGCTTGAAGGATGAAAGAACTTGTATCCTTTATGTTTATCACTGTAGCCTACAAAGATGCACAAAACAGTTTTAGGATCAAATTTGTTCTATCGTGTGTCCCAGGTGTAAGGAAAGCATTTAGAGCCAAAAACACGCAGAGAAGAATAATTAGGATGGGCTCCATGTAGTATAAAATAAGGGGTCTCAAAGCAAATAGCAGATGATGGCAGACGATTAATTAGATATACAACAGTAGTGAAAGCTTCTACCCAAAGAAATAGAGGGGCACCACAGTGAAATAACATAGTCATACCTAGTTCTCTTATAATCCTATGACACCTTTCAACCATACCTGTCTGCTCTGGAGTATATGGACAAGATACCTGATGAACAATGCCTGTGGAGCAGAAGTGAGACGATAGTTTTGAGTTGATGAACTTGCCCCCTCCATCTGAGTGAAAGTTTTTAATTTGTTTGTTAAACTGCCTAGCAACATACTGTTCAAAGGCTCAATATGCATTAAAAAAAATCAGATTTATGTTGTAATGGAATTATCGGTGTATACTTAGAGAAATCATCTACAAAACAAGCATAATATTTGAACTTTCTAATAGATAAAACTGGAGCGGGTCCCCACAAATCACAATGAATTTTTTTCTAAAATACCAGAACTTGAATTTTCATAACAAGCAAATGGTAATTTACTAAGCTTTCCTAGTTGACAACTATCACAAAGATGTTGAGGTTTTGTAGTTCCTATAACATTAATTAGCACTTTATTTTTTAATAGCTGCAAAGACGAAAATTGAGGATGTCCTAAGCGTTGGTGCCAAACTTCTGCTGAGCCGCGTTTGAAGCGATAAAAAAAATGTAGTTCCGGCGAGGTGGGAAGGACATAAAGATTACCCTTACGCACTAGTTTTCCTGTCTCCCGTTCCTTAACACAAAAATCAACATTAGAGAATAAAAATTGACAGAAAATTGAGTAGTTAGCTGACTCACAGATAGTAATTTTTTGGTTAAATCAGGAACTAGTAAGACATCTGTAGTACCCTAGAGGGGGTGAAAGGGGTTAAGCTAACTAATCAAGCACTTAGCACAAGCTAATGGACAATTAAAAAATATAAGTGCAAGAGAAGAAGCAAAAATAATATCGACACACGATATATCCTGGTGTCCTCCCAAGAGGCACTCCAGTCCTGGAACTCTCTCCGGCTTTAATCCACTATTTGAGTAAATAGTTACACACGAGTTTGGATCCGAAGAACTCGCCAACTTCTTACACGAGAGCTTTAATCCGAAGGCCTCTCCGACTTCAACCGAGAGTTTGGATACGAAGACTCTCCAACTTCAACCTTTCACAATAGGTTTTGATCTCCTTATACAATAAGATGAAGATCTTACTTTTCAACTCAATAACTCTAACACAATTTGTGGATGGAAAATGAAAGCTTTGTAGAGTTGTTTGTGGATAGGCTTTGGTGGTTTAGAAATTTTTAGGCTCAAAGCATCAACCTTAAATGAAGGGGTTCAAGGCTATTTATAACCAAAGCAAAGGAAAGTGCAATAATGCAACTTTCGCAGGCTGACGGATCATCCGCCGGATTTCCGCGAAAATACGTCGAATCATCCGCCTGTATAGTCCAACGACTATAAATAGAGCTGTTGGGATCAATCATTCGTAAAATTCGACCGTTGGAATGCAAACGGTCATATGGCAGAAAATCCGTCGAAATTCTGCGATTTTCTGCCGGATAATCCGAACACTCACAGAAGGTATTCTGTGAGACCATTCGGATCTTCCGTCGAATTTCCGCAGAGATCCGTCGGATTATCCGCTAGGATTCCGAAGATTGTCCTGGGTTATTTTCTACCCTAGCTTTCGATTTTGCCATCTATTTCTTGTATTTACAATGATTCCTAAGACTCATTACAGACTCCAAATATACTGTTATAGGAGCAGGCTTCTGCAGAGTCTTCAAATGATGATGGCTTGGCTTGGCTTCTTTCCTTGATAGATATTGGCTTTTTCCCTTGGCGGCAGCTGTCCAAAGATATCCAGTTTGTGAAAACTGAATACCTTTCAGGAACTTTGTCCCCGAACCCCCGACGAGGGACGCTGCCCCCTCGACCCCCGTCCGCTGACCGGGCAGCGGAACCCCCGAGTGCGTGGCTCCGGAGATGTCGTCGGGTGGTTCAGAGAAATCAAGTGGGATCCGTCGTCTTTGGCCCACCATGATTTCTTCATTGCATATGTCCACACTGATCTTGCTTATTGCTTTTCTGCATGTACATGTTAGACGAACAAAGCAATATACATAATAGCAAGTATGATAAGTTAACATTAGGACAATGCTGACAATAGTGATAGCATAAGTATTAGTGATACCATAATAAAAACTAGTATCACTAATATGTAAAACAATAGGCACATATCACCACATATATAAGTAGAAGTAGAAATGCTATAGTGATGGTACGAAGATTAGTGATAATGAAATGTTAAACTTAACAGATTAACCATATTCAAAAACATGATACAATCATTGGGCCAACAATCTCCTCCTTTTTTATTATGGCAAATATGTTAAGTTTAGTATAAACACAATAGATGTATGTATCACTAATATATCACATACATAAGCATATATCACTAAAAGCATACTACTTAGACTACTTCTATCCCAATTAAACTTACTTCTCCCCCTTTGACATAATCAAAAATACGCTCCCCCGTACTAAAAGATAAGAAATCAATCTTAAGTACATAAATCAGAGCATGAGGAAGGCATAGACAATCATGATCAAGAATATACTAATTGAGGAACAATAGGAGAAGTGTGTAATGACAAGTGTATAAAACTACATACCAAATGTAGAGTACTAAATAGAAAATTGCTTGTCAAAACACAGTATGGTTGGTAAAACCAAAAGTATTTGAAAAACAAGAAATAAGTACTTTACCAACTTGAAATCCAAGGAATAAATCCAAAACACATGAAATATTGCTCTAGTTTTGGAAGAGAACTATGAAATAAAGGATTTCAAACAAAAGCCATGAGGAATAGATAATTGCAACTAATAGATACCAATTGAGATATGAAATTAAATAAACTTGATACCAATTGAAAAGATGAAAACTTGAAACATTGATCAAAGAAACCATTAATAATCATAATTGTCCACAAATAAATAATGGAACAAAATAAAAGAATGATCAATATAAAATATTGCAATTGATATAAAGTAATCTCATTATTTGCAAAATCTATATGCTTATCCAAGTTCATGCATTTGACCTCAATTACCTTATCATGCTATATGAATACCCTTTAGATAAACATGAAGGTAAAGGAGAAAAATACTTGAGAAAGAGAAGTTCAGTCGACTTGAATGCTCCCCCTCAAAGTACTACCAAAGTTGATAAAAATCATAAATTTTGGATAAGTCCTCAACAAGGAAAGCCAAATTAATTAAGCATGAAAGAAAAGCCAAATCAACGAAAGCATAATATTCATCAAGATAAGATCTGAAAGTTAATATTAGCAAGATGACATATTTAACCCATATGAAAGAGAGAGATAAGATAATAAGGACAATCACATACACTCTCATAAACCCTTCAAAATAAAAATATCATGACCTCAATCAATAAGATATGAAAATAAAGAAAATATGGGTCCAAGATAAACTATGTATACGACATATTAGAGGGTATAGATGAATTAAAATAATTTATTTGCTCCCCCTCAAAATATGCGTAACTAGTTTCAAAGCACTTATAGCATCAAAAACTAGGGGTAAATCAACTATGGATTTCTTCCCCTTGCTCAATGCATATAAGGCTATAAAATCGTCATAAAATGAATAATGTCATCTTTAATCAAGAAGAGATATCCAATTAATACTTACTAAAGATGAGAATTCAAAAGAATATTCCAATTTAGCACATGTAATCAAAAGATGACATACACTAACCTATGTAGAAGTAACTCATATTTAAAGAAGATATATTAATGTGTGTTATCTTTTGAGAAAGATGTCATCATGAAAAAGAATAAGGACAGTTAAATCAATCATGAGGAGAGTCAAAATATCGCTCAAAAATAAAATAAAAAATAAACCTCAAATAACATGTCCATGATTATCTAATCAAGAAAGAATCAACCAATTTATTACTTTGCATGGACTAGGTATGTTATACCACATATTTATCCAACAACGGATAAATCCAAACCTTGCTAATGGTAAACTAATAACCCATAAAGTTCAAATAGCAAAGGTCATATGTGATAAACTATGAGTAGTCAAAGTAGAGTAATAAATTAACTTGATAATCTCATAACTAGATAATTTAAGACTACTTAATCATTATGATCATTCATAAAGTAAATAAATGAATAAACATGATCCAATGATAAATTTCATCAAGAGAAAATTCAAAATCCATATTTATAAAGAATCTTACAGATCAATGAAAAATATGGAAAAGAATCAATCTCAAAATGATCACACATTCAATCTAAAGAGATGTAATGATAATACGGTAAAATCATGACTCAAAAAGTGAGAGAAATTTAAGAGAGACTTGCTAATGACTAGTATGGAAGAAAGTTAAAATAAGGAATCACAAACCTCTAAGAGAAAACAAGATCTAATAAAAAATTTGTAAAACTAGTTTTAGAGATCAAGCATATCACAAATCTTGTTTTTTGTAAACTAGCATATCATATATAGATTGAAGTATAGGAATATAGTTAGATGTGTGAAAGTGAGCCAAAATTATATAGCTTAATAATATATCACAAATAAGCAAACTATATAATCCAAATAAGATTAATAAGGGAAGCCATTAACAAGATAAATGTGCTCATTAAATCTTAAGTCACTAACACTAAAAATACTTGCTTAAGCAAAGAGTTCTCAATAAGTATAATATATTTTGAATGATCAAAATAATTTGTAGACTCTTTATTAAGCAAGGATAAGAGTATAAGATAACAAAATAAAAAGAATTAGACTCTTATCAAGTATAGGCCAAAAGAGATATTCATGTAAACACAAATAAAATAAATCTCTTTGCCAAGTATAGAGATTAACCCAAGATAATGAAATAATGGATCGATTTAGAGAATGCAAAATATTATAGCCATTATGAAATAAGAGTATTCTCTAGAAATGGGAGATCTCTAACCAAAAGCTCAAACCATAGTAGCTAAGGACATAAGACATATGATGTATCAATTACATGGATTCTCATGTGCTACAACAATATCATTGGGAAACAATAATTCCAAAGAAGCATAAACCCAAGGAATAAGCAAGAAAAGCACATTAAAAATAAGAAAGATGATCGGATTATCCGTCGGATTTTCGCAAATATTCGTCGGATGATCCGAACTATTGCTCACAGACTTGCTGTTTGCAGTCGGATGATCCGCCGAAATATACCGAAAATTCGTTGAATTTTTCGTCTCTCTATAAAATCAAATTTTCAAAGAGCTTTCATAGTGCACCAAAGAAAAGTGAAAAGATATAGACTAGAAAATGTGCACTAATTAAAGAGGTAAAATCAACATACAAGGTAAGGTACAAAAATATGTGATCCTTAAAAGAACTTTCATAAATAGTCATGAACAAGACACTAATAAAAGATTTCTCTCAACATCCCAACTTAAAGGTATAAAATAAATACATATGAAAAGTTAGGAATCACAGTTAAAACAATATATATATATATATAAATAGGGATACATGAGAAGATTCAACAATCAAGAGAAAAATATGTATCCATAAAGTCAACCAAAAAGCTAAAAAGACATCATTAAAAGAAAGCTTTAAGGAAGAAGCTTACTGATTTAAAAAGAGATACACAAATTTGATCAAAAGAATCAATAGCTAGAGTAGAGTTAAGCACAAGTTTAAAAGTAACAAGTATGAATAAATACTCTTCAAGTTAATATAAAACTTTAGCTTAACTCATATGCCTACATAAAGGTATTTATACAAAAATAGATATCAATATAAGAGATACATGAACTATATGTAGATGGAAATTTAATGTATATAGTCATGTTTCCTTAATGAATATTTAAAAAACTATTACAAATTCAAAAACATGTATAAATAAACTTCATTAGGCAAAGACATAATTGATTCTCAAGAAGATAATCAAGATAAAGTACGAGAATCAATAATAAATATATTATGTAAGCACAATGTTAAAATGGAAGTATAAGTGTATACTTGTTAAGTGATAAGAAGCTTGTCCTAAACATATATATTCACAAATACCAATTTAAAGTAAATATTACAAATTAATGAGAAATCGGTAAGAAGTAACTATCCTCAAAAACTTTAGAGACGGAGAGTTAAAATCATATTAACTCAAATCAAAATCAAGCTCCTATGGACTAGAGTGATATGCATGCTTCATAATATAGAGATTAAGAAAAACAGGCATGCATAAAATAAATGTGTCACACTTAATAAAAAATGAGTGATAAACTACATTATATGAACTAATCATTTAAGCCGAGTAACTAGTCATGCTAGATAAAAGAATTAATAAAAAATTAACTAAGCATTCTAGTATTGTATCTCACATTGATTTATATAGAAGGCAACTGAAGGATATCAATGTGAGCTAGTAGCAAGACATCAAGAAAAATATGCTAGATTCTACAAATATAAACAATTTAAAGAGAAACGATTAGCATGTTACCAAAGTGGCTCTAGTGGCCACGCTTGTGTTGGTGCTATTGCTTGGAAGATGACCTTTGAGCTTTTCAACCACCAACACGCTCCTCGGTGCTATGTTCCGATACAAGAAGTTTCACCTACAACATTAGATGAAGACTTTGGTATCCAAATAAACTTGGATCCACATTTATTAGCTTTAGGGACCCATATAGCACTTACTCTAGCATTGGTAGTGAAGGTCCTACGAATAGGACATGTAAAGCTCATGTGTCCAATGCGAGAGCAATAGAAGCATCTAATGCTAGTGTGTGCACATGTATCAGAATGAGCATGGTTATGAACATGTGACATACTAGAATGATGAATGTCTCTAGAGTGAGCATGGGAAGATTTGGTTTTAAGAATATTATGTTCTAATAGTAAATCATCATGCAAACAAGTAAGAGAATTAAATTTAGCATTTAAAGCATAATTCTCTTTTTCAAATAAAGCAATTTTAGAGATAAAAGCATCATTTTATTTCTTTAAAGCATCAATAGAAGAATCATGCATATAAGATAACTCATGTGATTGAGTCTTGAGATCTTCTATTGATGAGGAAAGAGATTTAATTTTCAAAATTAAAATCTCATTCAAACTCTTTAAAGCAACACAAGATGAGTTTTGAGAATCAAGTCTAGATAATAAATTATTATTTTTATTTCTCAAAAACTCATTAGACTCTTCTAAATGAATAACCTTTTCTGAAAGTTCTTCATTTGTAGAATGAAGGTTGTCAAGAATCTCTAAGGATTGTTTAGCTATGGCTTTCCACTTAGAGCATTTCTTACATTTAGAAGAAACAGATTGTCTATGCTACTAGAAATAAAACCCTCTTTATCGAAGGAGGAGGAATACGATGCCATAGAAAAATTACAAGGATCTACTCTAAGGATGTTAAGCCTAACAATAGAGTCCTTGCTCTGATACCAATTGTAGAAACCCTAGAGGGGGGGTGAATAGGGTCAAGCTAACTAATCAAGTACTTAGCACAAGCTAATGGGCAATTTAAAAATATAAGTGCAAGGGAAGAAGTGTTTTCCACAAATAAATTTACTTTATTTATTTTGATTCTGGGAAAATACAACTTTAGAATCCGATCTAGAAGACGATCGCTTTATCCCTTGGACGATGCGAAGAAGAAAAGCTCTCAAGAATTCGACAGCAATTTAGATATTCTGTATATATGTCCAATGAATGAGAAGAGAACTCTATTTATAGAGTCAAAAATAACTAAAAAGATAACTGTTTTCATAACCTATGCATAGTTGATAATCACGCAGGACTCAATCATACGCAAGGTTGATGAGCAGTAACTGGACGTGGCCCATAACTGTTGGACACATGGCAATCATGCATGAGTCGTGTGCAAGTTACTAGGGCATGCATACGAGAGATCCGTGGCATGGCTGCCACATACTCCAATTTGATAATTTGAGATGATTAATCTGCTAACTGATTGAGGATGAAATCCCTGTTGAGATGAAAAATCTACGCTGACTTACAGCAGAAATACTTCAGTTCAAAATATACACAAACTTGAGGCAGAAGGCTCAAAATATACGCAAACTTGAGGCAGGCGGCTCAAAATATACGCAAGCTTGAGACAGGAACACTGAAGTTCAAAATGCACGCAGACTTGAGACAGAACGGCCAGCTGTCTTGATTCGACGTGTCTCGACTGACATAAAATCTCTGAGATTGATTGCTTTGTCAGTCACATTAAATGATGATAGGTCCTTTTGGCACGCCAACTTGATGAAGACCGAATCTTGTTGAGGAAGATTTCAAAAAATCATACCATAGTCGGCTGAGATCTCTTGAATCCCGTGCATACGTAGCATACGAGGAGACGTTTATTGACTGTCGTGCTGTCAGTCATAATTACAATCTTATAAATGATGAGCTGTCTTTGAGTACCATTTAAACTCTGCGTACATTTGAGGAAATGGTCTGACAGAACTCAGCGTGTCTTTTAGACATTTTCCTGATAGATTATATCAACTCAGCGTGACTTCATTTTTGAGGCCTACAAAACCTTTTCAAAGTTTTCAAAAAATGATAAATTGTTCTGAAATACTTTGAAATCAAAACGAAAAAAATGAATTTAGTCACGCTCAAATGATACAGAGAGAGATTTTTTCCGAAATGATTGGGCTATTGGGATTCTGTGCGGTTTAGGATCCCGTAGAAGACCCTATTTTCGAGGCAAATGATGACTTCACCGTTTGGAATTCTTTGTGAGCCTATAAAAAAGGCCATACACCACTTTCTTTTTTCTTTACTTGCTTTAGAGAGAGAAATCCTACACAGAAGAGCTTCGTTGTCTTCCCCGTCTTCTTCTTTATCTTTTTCAGCGATGGCTCCCAAGATTGATGCTCAGGCTAAGGGCAAGGCCCCTGCAACGTCCTCGTGTGCCACCTCTGAACGACTTCCTCGTCGTGAAGTCACTCATCCCCCTATGCAACGTAAGCATGCTGATGATGGGGGATATGAACTGATGAAGACGAACTCCACATAGAAATTTCTTTAGGATTCTTAAAACAAAGATAATGAACATTTGAAATATATCCCCCCTTCTTAGGGCAAAGGATATTTAATAAAGTATGCACCCTCTTTAGGGTCGGCTATACTTCACATCTTCGTGTTTACGAAGCTCTGTGTTTTACGCAAATGAGCATGGCTCTCATGACTCTGCGTAATTTTTCATATGTTAGCAGAAATGTCGATGTTAAATTATTCACGCAGACTTCTGAGAGTCATCCTCTGGATAGATTAGTCTTTGATCTGTCAGCGTATTTTTTTGTCATTTTCACTTCAGTGTGATTCTGGCAATGATGCGTGACTTTCATTCTAATCTGTCTAGACTTTGCGTGAATTAATCACATGCGTGAATAAACCACTCAGCATATTTTTTGATCTTTGCGTAATTCTGGCAACGTATCTGTCTGAAGTCTGCGTGACTTATGAAATTTTCTTTGAACACTGCTAAGCACGCATAAGGCATATAGACATAGATTTTTCTGAAGTCTGCGTGACAAAACATATCTGATTTCTTCTTTTTCTTTTTTGTAGTGGACATCCGAAGTGAAGAGGCTGAATATGAAGGATATATGAGCTTTTCATTCAAACATGACTTGTCTCATGTAAAGTTTCCTCAATTTGACACTCCTGAATCTAGATTGTTTTTATTGACGAATCAAGACCACACAACTCTGCTCTGTCTGATAAATGGTAAACCACTCCAGAGTCTTGATTTGGTATTTCATAAGAAATCGACCTTTCTGTTTGGGGACGCCATAGCACACAAATCACAACCCAAAGGAATCAGGGAGAAAGTTTGTTTCTATTTTGAAGGTGATACAAAGAAACCCACGTACTGGCCGAAAGTGTCTAGGGGTTTATCCATAATGCGATTCATGCATGCTAGTTACCCGAGAAAAATGTCATGGCATTTAACAAAAAATCAAGAAGCAAAGGCGAGCCGAATTATCTTTGTTTCGTGGTTTGAAGCCAGGATGTGTGCCACCAGAAGACTCGTCTATATTGATACCATTTAGGACACCTGTCTTCATAAATGAATTCATGGCGAATGATAAGGCATTTTATCCCACTGACTCAACGCCGAGAATGATAGGCTTAATGAATCAGAAGAACATGAGGTGGAGGACTCTAGTTCATTGGGTTCTGGACAAGTATGAGAATGAGCTGAAGCAGATAAATCTTTATGACGCAATCGTCAATTCTTCTTACGGCTTCAAACCCAATCCATCTTTATTCCTGGCCTTGGTTGAGAGATATAATTACCGGACAGGAACCTTTATGACTCCCAAAGGGGAGATGGGTTTAGCTCTTCACGAGATGGAATATATCTCGCATCTACCCATAGGCACATTGCCATATGAAGAATATGTGCCTACAACAGAAGAGCTGAATTTTCTATCGGAGAAGAACCCGGAGATGGTGTATCTGTTTGAAGAAATGATGTGCCATTTCGGCACATGTACTCTTTATTATAAAAATAATAAAGATGAAGCCGGCTGCCATATCCAGAAGTGGATGTCTTATCTATTCATGAATCGTGAAAAAGATGAGAAGAAGATAAATGAGAAAAGGAAGTATCAGATTAATTCCTTCAAGCCCCTCTCTGAAAGTGAAATCGCCAATCTGCTGGAGAAATATGATTGCAAAGATTTTACAATCAATGAAGATTGGTATGAATTCAAAGCTGGAACCACTTTCAGGTCATATGTTAGACAAAGTGGAAAAACTTTTTCGAAAAAAGGCCATTTAGCTGGATTCCTCTCCCTCTGGCTAAGAAGATTTGTTGTTCCTGGCTCCAGCTCTTTGGATAGGATACATAGAGGCATCATTTTTGCAGCAGTGTGCCTCATGTACGGTTACAAGACAGATTTATTATCAGCAATGACTTGCAGGCTGAATGCAGGTCTTCGAAATTTTGTAACCACTATGTTGTCTGAACAAAGGAAGATTAATGATCCCTTCCCAAGAATAGAGATGCCATATACTTATTTGTATGGTTGGCTTCTTCTTCATCACGACGGTCTGATACCTCCGGGAGCAGGAGGGAGCTGCAGTCTCTTCTTAGAGAAGTATGCTGGAGAAACTTTCTGGAAAGTTCATACTCTTCCAGAATGCAGAAATATTTTGAACCGAGCGTCACATTGGTCAATTCAATGTGCCCCTCCGCCACCAGGTTATGAGAGCATGCCTCTGAATATGATAGATAGAGAGAAAGGGCATAGGCTAGATGATGTAGCTTTTCAATGGTTGCAGCGAATTCGGCCATCTCATCTGGTATATCGTCATGAAGAAATGACGTACTTAGAACCATATCTACCGAGCCGATTTGCTCGACAATTCGGATATGACCAACTTCATGTTGGGAATGCCACCACCTGCCTCTCTGCTCGTGGAGGACTTATTGATGGTGCTCGGGCATGGAGATATTTCACGGCCAGAAATACAAAGGCTGAATTCTCTATGCCCAATCCTTTATCCAGGACGGGGACGAAAATGCTTTATACATATGCCCGTTTCTATGTTTCATCGAGCACTTTCATGCCAAGTTTCCATTTGAAGACCTTTGTCGCAGAAGACGACCCAGCTTCATCAAAGAGGTCAAAGAAGAAGATTGTTGTGTCACAATTTACTCCGAAACCTAAGGATGAGACTGCAGAAGTTGAGCCTTTATATCAATTATCCCGAGAGCAAAACTTCCCTGATGAAGTTCTTCCTCCAATATTTGTGTCCATCTCGAAGAGGAAACGAAGTGATGAATCTGAGACAGTCTCTAAAAAGAGCATTAAGTCTCAGACTTCTAAGAAGAAAGGGGTTTCAATAACTGCCACCTCATCTTTAGGTGGTCTCCCAGTTGATGAAGACGATGCTGCTGATAAAGATGAAAAGACGGATAAAGATGATGCTCCTTTAATAAAAAGGAAGTCGAGAGCCAGACTCGTCAAGAGGACTGTCGGAAAACTGAAGGGCAATGAACTCCTGGAAACCATTATGAGCGGAGGTATATTGTCAGAAATCGAAGAATCAGTTTCTACTGAAAGAACAGAATCTGATCATATTCATATTCCAGTAACTTCCGCTGAACCAATTGAGGTAGAATCAACTCGATTTCAGGAAGTGATCGCTCCAACGACTAGCGGAGTAGTTGCAGAACCCATATTTGATCTTGGGATAGGTACCACTCCGGAGATAAGGAGAGAGGATATTAACATCCCTTTTGAGCACGGGAAAAAGGGTGTCATTCAAGCATTGGATGATCAGATTGAAGATTCGGAAGAGGAATCAGCAGCCAGGACAGAAGGCAGGGAACAACCAGAAGCTTCGTCTTTTCAACCTATAGAGAAAACTAATCCAGTTGAAGAAACTCAGGTTGAAGAGAACATTCCTTCGGCCAGAGGCGATGAAGATGTACAAGCGTATGAGCTATCAGCTGCTGATGAATTATTGAAGAATGTTTGTAAAGACATCATTCTTCAAACCAATATTCCAGAAGAGACTGAACCTGCAGTCAATGCCGAGTCTATGGAGATTGAAGCTCAAGATCCTAAGTTTACTGATATTGTTGTTGCTGTTCCTGAGATTCATCACTCTCAAGGAGTTGATAAAAATATCTTAGATTCTGGATCCGAGACTCATCATGAAACTGGGGATCAAAAAGAGCCTGAAGAAGAACATTGTGAGGAAGAAGAAGAAGCTGAAGAGGAAGAGGATTGGTACCCTGATACTTCTATTCATTATGATGAAGACAAGATCAAAAGGAATAGACTGGAGCTTGGTTCTGAACATGTTCAATCTTCTGACAATACTCCAGTACCCAGTAATTCTGGAGCTGGAAGTAGTCATATAAAGCAGGTATCAGACACCATTATGGACCGACTGCGAGAAGATGCGAGACTTCCTCAGCATATAGAATATGAACCTCAACCTGGTAGAGTTTTATTTCAAATTTTGTTTTTTTACTATTTCTTTTTCTTTATATGCTGATTATTTTTCTTTTGACTAGTAGGGACTGCTGCAGCGATGAGCTCGACTCATGCTGTGCCTGTTCATACTGATGTTGATGAAGAAAATTCGCATCTACCGACTTCTCCGAAAGCACATACTTCTATTCCCAGAATAGAGAATATCCAGGCCTCTTCCTCAATAATGACAGCAACTCCCAGTTTTGAAACAGGATTGGCAAGGACCCTGGCAATGTATACAGATATTATCTATTCATATCTGGATACGTTCTCCAGGAGATTCATGAAAGATAAAACTATGCCTTTCTCCGAACTTCGAACGGTGGTTAATTTCCCGCTTCTGGCACTGCGACATGCTGGCTGTGAGACTCAGTGTATCTTCTTTGAACATCTTCTAGATGAATTGGAGACAACTATCCGAAAATACTGGGAGATGAAGAAAAAAGATATTAAATCTTTGACTGTGGCTGAGATCGCTCGATTGGAACATGAAGCCCAAGCTCAGCAAGCTGCTTTAGAAGAATTTCTTGCTTCTTCATCTGAGAAGTTAATAGAGAAGAATGAAGAAATAGTAGCCACTCGTCGGAGAGTAGAACATCTGGAGAAAGATGAAATATCTAAAGCTGAAGAACTTCAGAAGTTGAAAGAAGAATTGGCTCATCTTCAGGAGCGTATTGCATCCATAGAGAAGGAGCAATCTGAGATTATTACTGCTCGTACAACCGAAGCTGCACGCTATCAAGCTCTTCAACAAGAGCGAGAACAGATACAGGCCGAGCAGATAGAAGAAGCTGACCGTCGCCATCATGCTATTGCTATTTTTGATCAACAAGTGGTCGCAGTTGAAGCGGCAGAACGAGTCCGTAAGACTCATGAGGAGAAGATGAACACTGTACTTAATCATATTCAGGAGTTAATAACTCCTACTACTCAATAGATTTTTCAAACTTCTCATATTTTGAATCTTTTTGACATTCACTTGTAATCAACACTTTGATCTTTGAATGAAGAAAATGAGAATTTTGATTTGATTTTTGACTTTGTTGTTTTGAGAATGATGTATCTATAGAAAATATATTCAGAGGTAAATAATACATAACATATTTCAATAGAATAGAATATACAAATGAACTTTGTAATTCTATCAGATGATATTAAACTAAAGATAATTTTAGTTTAATACTGATTAGAAAAAATAGAATTTAGATATAAAAATATCTTTGAACTCGATATGATACTGAGATAGAAAATTCAGAGGTAATATGGACGTGATTTTCTAGATATCAAATTCACTAAGAAAATGATACAAATTAGAATATCTATTTCCACTGGGGATAAAAGATATCGAAATGATAGGAGAATAATCTCGACAGATGAAAGTATTACGCATAATATTTCTTCAAGAATTTGCCATTAATGGGCATCATAGTAACTTTACCATCCATGGTGGTAAGCTGATATGCCCCATTAGAAAATACTTTATTCACAATGAATGGACCTTCCCATTTTGCATCGAACTTGCCTTTACTCATATGTGTCATAGTCATCGGACGTCTGACTGCAAGAACAAGTTTTCCTTTTTGATATGCTCGAACTTTGACTTTCTTGTTAAAAGCTCTTGAGATTCTAGCTTGATAGAATTCGATATTCTGTTGAGCATATAACCGCTTTTCATCTAGAGCTTCTAATTCCTGAAGTCGAAGACGATCATTATTCTCAGTGGTAAGTTCATTAGCGATTGCTATCCTTAAAGAAGGAATTTAAATCTCTAATGGGAGAACAGCTTCGCATCCATACACCAGAGCAAAAGGTGTACATCTGGTGGCATTACGAACTGTAGTGCGGTAAGCCCACAAACATTCACCGAGTTTCTCACTCCAATTACGTTTGTTGGCAGAAACAAACTTCTTTAAGAGTTTGATGATGGTCTTGTTGAAAGCTTCTGCTAACCCGTTAGCTGCTGGATTATATGCAATAGAAGCTAAATTGTTGATCCGATGATCGTCACAGAATCGAGTAAACTTCTGACTGACAAACTGTGTCCATTATCATGAATAATGCGTCGGAGAACACCAAATCTGTAGATGACATGATGCTTGATAAAGCTGATGACGTTGGAAGTCTTGACTTCAGATAAAGGAATAGCTTCAGCCCATTTAGAGAAATAATCGGTTAATGCGAGAATAAACCGATGTCCTTTTGATGACGGCGGATTAATTGGGCCGATAACATCCATACCCCAAGCTTCGAAGGGCCATGATGCTGCCGTTGGGTGTAGAAATTCTGAAGGTTGATGGATAAAATCCGCATAGATTTGACAAGCTTTACACTTACGGGCATATTGAATAGCATCATTTACCATAGTGGGCCAATAATAACCCATGCGTCGAATACGGTCTTGAAGTTTAGGTCCAGGCTGATGTGCTCCACAAATTCCATCATGTGCTTCGCCGATAATTTGTTGGGCCTCATCACCGGCAATACATCGAAGAAGTAAGCCATCATAAGCTCGACGATATAAGATTTTTGTAGTATGATTATAATAAAATCTGAGTGATCGTCGTCTGATAGATGCTGCCTCACTCGGATTATCTGGAAGGATATCATACAATACAAAATCTAAGAAAGTAAGTCTCCAATCTTTATCAGTATTCTGAGTCTCAGCTGAATTACTGAAGATGAATTCCATGCTAGAATCAGATGAAGATGAGGATGATTTACGATTTAATCTGTCGAACTTTAAATCAATATCGAATCCTCTTGTTGTATTGATATCATGAGATGTTGACTCTTCAATATCAACTGGAAGTCCTAGAGTTAGATTGTTCTCAAGATGAAATAATTCTCGATTGTAAACAACAATCATTTGTTGACGTTTAACCGGAATAGCTAACACTGCTGCAAGATTAGCAAGAGCATCAGCTTCTGTGTTATATGCTCGCCTAACATGCTCGATGAAGAATCCTTCAAATGAAGAAGCCATAGATATGGCCAATCTGTAGTAAGGAACCAGATCTTGATGGCAAACTTCATAAGTACCTCTTATCTGATTGACGATGAGTTTAGAATCTCCATAAGCTTCTAAATATTGAATATTCAAATGTTTAGCGAGTTGAAGACCAATAAGCAATGCATTGTACTCAGCTACATTGTTTGAACATGGTTGATCGAGAGAATAAGCTCTTTGGATAGCAAGACCTTCTGGCGATACAAGAACGATTCCAACCCCAGCGATAATGTCACAATTAGGACCTATTCTTGAAGCTCCGTCAAAGAATAGATGCCAAGTAGGATCTTCTTTAGCAATTTGGTTTGAATCTAGGACTTCATCTGGGATTTTATCGTAGAGTTTTGAATTTTCTGGAATTGAATGAGCAGCCAGAAAATCAGCTAAAGCTTGTCCTTTGACCAATTTCTGAGGGATATAGTGCATATCATACTGAGCAAGTAAAATTCCCCAGTTAGCCAATCGAGAATTCAAAACACTTGGTTTCTTCATGATGACTCGTATAAGATTGATCCTAGAAATGACATGAATGGTCTGACCAATGATATAATGTCGCGTCTTTTGGACAGCGAACATAAGGGCTAGACATTCTTTTTCGACCGGTGAATATCGAGGTTCAGCTCCGGTCATGGTACGACTAAGATAGTAAATGGCTTGTTCATGACCATTTTTATTCTTTTGAGCGAGCAGTGCACCCAATGAATGACTCGTTGCTCGGGTATATAGAAGGAACGGTATTCCTGAAATAGGAGGTACCAATACTGGAGGGTTCATCAGATATTGTTTTATGTCATCAAATGCTTTCTGACATTCGTCAGTCCAGACGAAAGAAACACCTTTTTTCAAAAGTTTATTGAATGGTCTGCAGCGTCCTGAAAGATTAGAGATGAATCTCCTGATATAAGCGATCCTTTCTTGAAATCCTCGTAGCTCTTTTAAGGTGCGTGAAGGACGCATCTCTTGGATGGCTTTGATCTTCTCGGGATCTACGTGTATACCTTTTGAGGTAATGACGAAGCCGAGAAATTTGCCACTAAAGACGCCTAAAAAGGACTTAGTAGGGTTCATCCTTAATTGATGCCGACGTATTAGATCAAATATAGTTTTCAAATCTTGGATGTGATCCAACTTTTGTCGACTTTTGACTGCAATATCATCAACGTAGCATTCGACTGTTTTTCGCAAATGTTCACGGAATATAGTGCTCATAGCTCGTTGATAAGTTGCTCTTGCATTCTTGAGACCGAATGGCATCACTGTATAACAGTATGTACCGATCGGTGTTCTGAAGGAAGTGTGTTTCTCGTCATCTGGAAACATTTTAATTTGATTGTATCCAGAATACCCATCCATGAACGACATCCGTTCAAAACCACAGGTGTTATCGATCATAACATCAGTAATTGGTAGGGGGAACTCGTCTTTAGGACATGCCGTATTGAGATCACGATAGTCGATGCATACTCTGATCTTGCCAGTCTTTTTAAGAACAGGAACTATATTAGCCACCCAATCAGGGTGTTGTTCCTCTCTGATAAACCCAGAAGCCATGAGTTTATTAACTTCGGCTTCAATTGCATCCATAATGTTTGGACGGAATCGTCGCTGTTGTTGCTTGACCGGTTTAGCATTTGGCATGATATTGAGTTTGTGAGTTGCTATCTGTGGATCAAGTCCTGGCATATCTTTATAGCTCCAAGCGAAGACGTCGATGTATTCGCGAATAAGTTTGATCATGTCTTGCTTATCATTTTCTGAAAGACTTTCACTAATGAATATTGGTTTGGGGGATCCCTCTTCACCAACATCTATTTGAACGAGTTTATCTTCAGTTGGAGGTTCTCTTTGCTCGAATCTAAACTCCCATTGATTATCTAACCTTTGGGCCCATTGTTCTGATTCGGATGAGATTTCAAATTCATCTTCGTCATCTTCTTCAGGACCATCAACAGAAACCATGTTGGAAGACAGAATGTTACGGTGGAAGTCACCAATACTTGTATCAGAATCCCAAGAGGAGGTATTAGAAGAATCAGATCTTTTATCTTCGTCAGATTCGGGATCTTCATGGATGATATTGATAAAGGGAGTAGGAGCAATATAACCCAATCCGCATTTTGTCCTTCCATATTTTAAAGAAGGAATCCGAACAAGCATTTTTCTTCCTTTCCCATTACTGAGGCTAGTTCTGAAGTCATAGCCCATATTTTTGATAATATCTTTAGATTGCTGGCTGTAACGACGCAACTGTAATCTTCCAGAATTATCATTTTTATCATCATCTTCAAGGTTGATAGGGTTTTTTGGTCCTTTGTAGAAGAATATTGGAATGTCTCCTGGTTTTCTGCTAGGTACTAGAAAGCATGAACCTTGTACTGATTCTAAGGATACTTCTGTATGAAAAGTCTGTACAACTCCTATGGTTATTGTTTTCAAGTCATCTAACAAATGCAAATAATTATGAACATGATTACAAACATCAATATACTGCAAAGACGGAGATATTTCATTAATTTCAAAAGTAGTAGTATTTGCATCAGAAGGAGGTTGAACCTTAGAAATCTTAGCCAAATCAATGACTAAAGGGGGAGAAGAAGAACTAGAAGGAGTTTTGTTTCGATTAAGATCGATCACAAATGGCTCAGAAGAGGTGAGCTCCCTTGAAGCTTGGGATGGAAAAGTAGTTCGCCCACCAACAGGGATTACCAGAGTGTCCTGTTTTGTAAGTGAAGATGCCAGAAATATAGTATGCCCACTGACAGGAATGATCAATGTGTCTTGGATAGATGATTGAGGTAATAGAGAGATACGTCCGCTCACTGGAATAATAAAAGGACCTTCTCCAGAGGGTTTAGGAGACTGTTGCTGAGTAGTTCGACCTTTAACAGGAATTATCAAGGTCTCACTTTGCGGATCTTCTTTTTCCATGGCTTGTACTATTTTTGTATACTCCTCTTTGTACATCCGGGAATCGCTGAAATAAGCTTCAACCCCACGGAAAGGATTTATATCAGCAACTTCCTTTTTTACCTTTCCATCGCTGTCAATATATTTGAAACACTGATGAAGAGTAGAAGCCACCACATTATTTTCATGAAGGAAGGGTCTTCCCAGGAGAAGATTATAAGATCCTACGATCTCGATCACATAGAAAGTGACTTTGGATCGGAAATCGCCTATTTGAAGTTTCAGATGAATCTTTCCCAACGGCTCGCTTCGGCTTTGATTGAACCCCAATATGGTAGTAACCGTCTTGGAAAGTTTGTGAAGAGGGATTCTTAATTCATCCAGCAGACTCTTCGGCATTATGCTTAAAGCAGACCCTGGATCAATAAGAATACGATCTACCTTCATCGTATCGATATAACCGGTGTAGTAGAGAGGCCGATCATGTCGATTATCCTCCAATAACATGTCATCTTGTGTAAAGGTGATATTCGGGATGATCTCCAATATACTATTACAATGTAAGCAAGTAACAGGTTCTTCATCTGGCTTCTTTAATTGTGCGGGACAAGAGTCAGCCTGAAGAAGTGCCTCACTTAATGTCTCTCGAGTCTCTTTAGAAAGACGTAGAAGTTCGAAGAGGGACATTCTAGCTGGAGTATTAGCGAGTTGAGCTACAATGTCAAAGTTATAAGGCTTCTGAAGTCCAAGGGGAGGGGACTTCCTGATTGGTTTGTCGAAGCGAACTTGTTGTTTGCCTTTCTCAAGTGCTGTGGGCTTGGAAGGAATAGGTACAACCGGTGTAGTTGAAGGAACAGGTACAGTGGATGATTCTTCCTCTCGAGGAACATCAGGAATATCTTTGTCAGCTGAAGAAATATCAGGAGTATCTTCAAGACTATCAGGAGTATCTTCAGGACTTTTGGAATAATCTTTTAAATAATGTTTCCCTGTTCTAGTAGCACCAGCAAGCGCTTCTACCTTATATTTTGGCTCTGTGTCGGAAGTAGACCCGAAAGAAGTCATATGACATCACTTAGTTTTTTTGGCCTTCTTATATTTTAGGGAAGTAGTCTTTTGAAGGGGAGGAGATTCAAAATCTGCCACTAGATCGGGATGAATCCATATGATTTTGTCTGTTTCAATAGTGATCGGCACTAATCCTTCAGATTGTAGAGGAGGAATATTCACGATTTCAAGAGTTGTCTTGGGAATAGAAACAATCCCGCTTTCGAGGAGTTGAGGAGGAAAATCTCCGAACTGCATAGAGACAACATTGGAGGTGACAGTCTTTTCTTTCGGAGTGAGAGTGACAGCTCCAGATTTGATCATTTCCTGGATTTTTCCTTTTAGTACAAAATATGTACGAGCTGTGTGACCCAACATTCTATGGTACGGACAGTATTTAGGATGATCTGTCTTACCAGCTTCATCGGGTTTCTTGATTTCAGGTAATTGTATTTTATTACCTTTAAGTAGACATTCAAAGATACCAAGGACGTCATCGTCGTCGAAAGAGTATTCTTCTTTGGGGCGAGGTGCTCTTGGTTGTTGATTTGTTGGAGCTGGTGTAGCTTGGGCAGATATTACTTCTTGATTTTTGCTCTGGAGATTGACTTCAAGAGTCTCTTTTCCTTTACGATTGTTAGGTCGCGTACTATTGCTAGTATTTTGACCTGATTCATTGGGATTCATGTGTACCCCCAGACCTTTGAAAGTCTCGGCACTGACTTTGGCAGCTTTGGCACTGACGATGAAGGAAGGCCAATCTTGGAATTGAGTGGATCCTGTCCACATGCTGATGATTGGTAAGAGATTTGACTTGCAAGTGTCGATAGTGACGGCATCGGGAGTTCCAAGAGGCATTTTTAAAGCTTCTCTTCTAAATCTTTCAATAAAGCTTTCAGTGCTCTCATTATTTCTCTGTTTGATTCTTATAAGAGCAGACATAGTCATGTCATTAAGCCCTTCATAGAACCGTTCAAGAAACATTTGTTTGAAGCCGGCAAATGAAGTAATACACCCATCAGGAAGACTTCTATACCACTCATAAGCCGTTCCCTTGAGACATCCGACAAACACCCGAGTAAGGAGGGCGTCGCTTGGTTGTAGCTGGTCAGTCATTACTTCAAAATGATTGATAAACTGACTAGGAGAAGTGGTTCCATCAAAGAATGAAATAGTATGAGGCTTGTATTTAGGAGGATATGATACTTGCTTCCGTTCTATTGGATAAGGTTGCTTGATACCTAACCTTTGTAAACCGTCTTTCTGTTTGAATGCCTCAAATTGGGTTCGGAGATTCCTCAATTCTTCAGTAACGACTCCGGAAGATTGTGGAGTTGTAGCTTGTAAAGAATAGTTAGGAGGAGGAACAACATTATAAGCACTACCCCCAGCTCCCGACTGGCTAGGAATTGGTTGAGCTTGTCCAGGGATATTGGACTGTACTGCTGGAGGAACTTGCACTGGACCTATACTAGTGTCAATCGGTATGGCATCAGGTACAGTCCGTGGATTTTGCAGCTGGTTTGCCATAAGTTCATACATTGATTTCATAGTATCAGCCATAGATTTCATTTGTTGTTCCAAAGAAGCAATTCTTTGATCTTGGGGAGTCATTGAAGAAGAAGGTTCATTATTTAATTCAGTATTCCCATCCACCATATAAGTCGTGACCATACGAGGGATTGTTGATGATACTGTTTGTTCTGAATCATTGCTTTGTGTATCAAAATCAGTTGTAGGAGAACTACCCCTAGTAGAAAGAGGTAGGAAGTTGGATTCTCCAAGGAATTCAGAATAATCTTCAGAAATCGAAGCTTTTTGAGTAGAAGCCAGGACTCTTGCTCTGGTGCCTCTATATACCCCATCTGGACTATCAGTTCTACCCCCAGAATCCCGAGAGGTCATGTTGATAGAAGTGAAAAGAGGTCCATCTTCATCAGACATAGGTTAACCCTGGATCCGATTAAAGACAGACTGTCGTTTAGTTTGACATCTACATTGAATTATGACCCTAGGTTGGAAGTCACAATCATGATGGTCATGATCACTTGACAGAGAATTATTCCTCCTCTTTTGTTGAAGATGTTCTCGCAAATCCGTATGTGAAGATTGAGGTATATTTGAGAACAATCTTTGTTTATTAGGAACGTATTTCTTGTCCTTGAATTTTGCCGGCTCTTGATTATACAAAGAGTGATTAATCTGAGCAACATAATTTTTGGCATACTCTGCATCCGGATCTCTTATTTTCATTTTCGATTGGTGTGGTTTCTTAACACCAGAAGTGCTTCCCAAACGGGATTGATTAAGTTTCATTCTTAGATCTGTTGGAGGTAAAACATTGGTTTTTGACACTTGAAGTTTTCCTTCCATTGATCTGGATATTTGCAGAGAAGGAAGAGTTGAACCATCCCCTTGAGTAGGAGTTGGTAACAAACCTTTTTGTAGAGACAAATTATGTGCCCAATTTGAAGAAGTCGTAGAAGAAGACATTAAGAAATGTTTCTTTTTAGACTTATTCAAGTTTTGAGACATAGAATGTCCAGAAGGAAGAGTAATCAAAAGACTATTTCCTTTTCTTTGACTAACAAAGCTGTCAGCCAAAGCTGTTCCTGAAGTAAACACTACAGGAGCAGAAGAAACAACTAAAGAGTTGTTCCTATTCGAAGGGACTTTGTGAGCCATTTGTGGAGGAGCCATAGCAAGACTACCCCCAGTTCTAGCAGAACTTGGCAAGGAGGAAGAAATAGCTAAAGAGCTATTTTTCTTAGAATATGCTGGTGACAATTTGGCTAAGGAGCCAGTACTGTCAGCATATGAAGTCTTGGCTAAAAAGCCAAATTTTGGTACGCATGCTGAGTCAGGGAGAGCTGACTTGGTGGATGATGCGTTCGGAATACACGCTGAGACAGGCTTGGTTAAAGAACCAGTGCTGTTAGCATGATTTTTGGGCTTGAAAATGCACGCTAGAACAGGTTTGGCTAAAGAGCCAGTGCTGTCAGCGTGACTTTTGGACTGATTGACTACGGAAATATATTTGGCTAAAGAGCCATTACTGTCAGCGTGTCTTTTGGATACTGTCGTCTTCGAGCACACAGGAGTGTGCGTGCCTGCAGTGGAGTTCTTGCCAGTGTTAGTAATGGACACTGTGGCAGAAACTTCACCATCTTTGGTTGCCAACAGATTCTTAGGGATGTAGACAGATCGTCCCTTTGATTTGGCGGTGGTGATAGAGGCTGAAGTGTGCTTGCCACCCTTAGCCCGCTGCATTTCTTCATAGGCGAGTTGATTGAACTGAATCGATATCACCTTCTTCGTCGATCCGACTGACGAAGTGTCGCATTGAGTTGTGGCCATCTCAGAAGAGGAGATGGGTGTCCCCTGCAGAGTCGCCAATTTGTTTTCCATAAATAAATTCACTTTATTTATTTTGATTCTGGGAAAATACAACTTTAGGAATCCGATCTAGAAGACGATCGCTTTATCCCTTGGACGATGCGAAGAAGAAAAGCTCTCAAGAATTCGACAGCAATTTAGATATTCTGTATATCTGTCCAATGAATGAGAAGAGAACTCTATTTATAGAGTCAAAAATAACTAAAAAGATAATTGTTTTCATAACCTATGCATAGTTGATAATCACGCAGGACTCAATCATACGCAAGGTTGATGAGCAGTTACTGGACGTGGCCCATAACTGTTGGACACATGGCAATCATGCATGAGTCGTGTGCAAGTTACTGGAGTACGCGTACGAGAGATCCGTGGCATGGCTGCCACATACTCTAATTTGATAATTTGAGATGATTAATCTGCTAACTGATTGAGGATGAAATCCCTGTTGAGATAAAAAATTCACGCTGACTTACAGCAGAAATACTTCAGTTCAAAATATACGTAAACTTGAGGCAGAAGGCTCAAAATATACGCAAACTTGAGGCAGGCGGCTCAAAATATACGCAAGCTTGAGACTGGAACACTGAAGTTCAAAATGCACGCAGACTTGAGACAGAACGGCCAGCTGTCTTAATTTGACGTGTCTCGACTGACATAAAATCTCTGACATTGATTGCTTTGTCAGTCACATTAAATGATGATAGGTCCTTTTGGCACGCCAACTTGATGAAGACCGAATCTTGTTGAGGAAGATTTCAAAAAATTATGCCAAAGTCGGCTGAGATCTCTTGAATCCCGTACATACGTGGCATACGAGGAGACGTTTATTGACTGTCGTGCTGTCAGTCATAATTACAATCTGACAAATGATGAGCTGTCTTTGAGTACCATTTAAACTCTGCGTACATTTGAGGAAATGGTCTGATAGAACTCAGCGTGTCTTTTAGACATTTTCCTGATCGATTATATCAACTCAGCGTGACTTCATTTTTGAGGCCTACAAGAAGCAATAACTGTCACCCTCATTTCCCGTATTTTGTATTTATACTCGTATCTGGATTTTTGGTATGTATTTTTATTTTTCTCAACTTGTGGGAGTTCTATATTTCCCGTATTTTGGGTTTTGGCATGGCTCGGTTTTATTTGGGGATGGTTCGGTTTGGTTTGGTTTATGTGAGTTAGATCACCTTAACCTATGCTACCCCTCAACCCACCACAACTCACCCTCTTTAAAACCCCCACCTACCACTCTCTCTCCTCATAACTTCCACCATTAATTTTCTTCTTCTTCTTCTCCTTCCTCCACAACTCTCCTAACCCTAGGCAAGTGCATCTTGCCACTACATGAGAACCCTCTTTTATTTGTCCCTTCGCTAGATTAGGACATGGTGATCAACATTAGTTCTTGGCATTTTGTGATTTGGAGTCTCCATTGTTCTAGATCTAAGTCTTCCTATTTTCAGATTTTTGCATGTTTTGATCTATTTTAGTTGGTTTTCTATGAGTTTTGATGTTTCCATGTGGGAGAGCATTCAGTTTCTACCCAAGTTGGAACTTTAGAAATCTGGATTTGGAGTTCGGATGGCCAAGTTATGATACTGTGTAGCTTTGGGTTCAGCCATGGTGTTCTTGTTGTCAGGAGAAGACAGTGAGCAGTGTGTGCAGAGCTGTTTAGCTTACGTACCCTGAGCTACGTGCGCTCTTTAGCGCTACGTACGCAGACTTGAGTACGCTTCCTGTTGGAAGTGTGACTCCTTGAGTGTGCGTGACTTTTCACGTACACTGCTCTCTGTAGCGTGCGTGACTTTTCGCCTACGCTGCTCTCTGTAGCGTGCGTAACTTTTCACCTACGCTGCTCTCTGTAGCGTGCGTGACTTTTTACCCACGCTGCTCTCTGTAGCGTGCGTGATTTTTCACCTACGCTGCTCTCTCAGCGTGCGTGACTTTTCACCTACGCTGCTCTCTCAGCGTGCGTGACTTTTCACGTACACTGCTCCCTTGAGCGTGCGTGACTTTTCACGTACGCAGCTCCCTTGAGCGTGCGTGACTTTTCACCCACGCAGCTCTCTGTAGCGTGCGTGACTTTTGACCCACGCTGCTCTCTGGCGTGCGTGACTTTTCACGTACGCAGCTCTTTCAGCGTGCGTAACTTTTCGTACGCTGCTCCCTGACCCTTGCTTAACCCATTGGCTCTTGGAGTTTTGGTTTTATTTCTTTAAGCCTGGATCTCCTATAGCCCTATATATTGATATTTTATTAGATATTTTATGCCCATTTTATATCCATAGCCCTTTTTTCATGAACTTGATTTTACTTAATATGTTTGGAATGACTATTGTACATGGCATGGTATGACAAGGAACTTGCATAACACGACAGTGACCCGTAGTGGTGCACTCCTGACATGACCAACCATACATGGTAGTGGCCCGTCGTGGCGCACTCCTGACAAGTACCCTGACATGATTTATCTTAATGCTGTTGCGACGGCTAACTTAACTTGACCTGTCTTGACACCATGGGTAGTTCTTTCTTACTTGCTTGTTAAAACCACTTGTCCTGTCTTGCATCACGTCTAGGATGGGACTCCTGAGTACCACGGTCAGGAGTACCTACTAAAATGGATTAAGGTTAATAACTAGAATAACTCAGTAGTCATGAAGAGATGACACAGCTACAGGCAATTCCGTTACCTGGGCGCTCTTGGGATCTGTAGCCTGCCGTCAAGTAGGGCACATTTCCAGCACACCGTCGCGTGTTGCACCCTCTAAGTCACCTAAGGGTACATTTGTCTCCCGGGCGATGTATCCACCTGAATTCAACCCCTAACTTTCGACCTGGGTAGCCTGGATGGTCTGCAGGACTTGTGGCTGTGGAGCAATCTCACTGCATCTTGTTAGTAATTAGGCCTGTGATAACCCTAGTTAGTTAAAGTAGTAAGCCGTAGGATCTGCTTGGCCGTGATGGATTGAATGAGGTATAATCAGTCTAGCTATGTCTTGATCCCGTACAAGATTGTTTCCTGTCTTGATTTTTCTTACATTATTTTGCCGATAAATGGTGGGATACCAAGTTCTGTTCAGACGAAAGGTTACAATCCCGGTCCTTGTTTGGTTTACGGGTTGTAACCTGGCTATCGGAATAGTTCCATGGTTATCTCGTCGTATATCATCCTGACTTGTTTTCGTAATTCTAGTTTTAATATTAGTTTTCTTGTGCTGATTGCTGGCTTTTGTTCTTATTTCGTGGCCTCCTTGTGGCACTTGCTCTTTCTGGGGTTTGACCCAGCTGGTTTTGTGTAGCCAGATTTCGGAGCAGCTCCCGAGGATCTACCAAGCTTCCAGCCCAATGGGGAACACTAGACGGAACCCGGGCCAAGAGTGGGTTTTCCTTTTTGTCTTGCCCTTTATTGTAAAAATATTCTTTTGAGGCGTTTAGCCGACGAGCACCTGTTAGCTCGAAGCACTTTTACTTATTGTTGCCTACGGGCTGTAAACATGATTGACAAATCCTAGGGTTGATCATGTATGACTAAACTCTTGCTAGTCCTAACATTTTGTAACGACTATCTTCATGATCAGCTGAATATGTAATATTTGGGATGCCTTATTATTGTATATTTAATGATCATACATCTTGCGACTTTACTTACTTATGGTGATTGAGACACTAGACTTGTTCATGACCATAAGAGACTGTTGGCTTGTAGAAAATCCTCACATATCTAGACAGCCGTGACCGTATATCGAGGTGGTTTCCATTTCAATATACGTAGCTGGCTATGTCTGCCCCCGCTCTCCAGTATTCTGGTTCTGGAGCGTGACAATAACAATATCGACACACGATATATCCTGGTGTCCTCCCAAGAAGCACTCCAGTCCCGGAACTCTCTCCGGCTTTAATCAACTATTTGAGTAAATAGTTACACACGAGTTTGGATTCGAAGAACTCGCCAACTTCTTACACGAGAGCTTTAATCCGAAGGCCTTCCCGACTTCAACCGAGAGTTTGGATATGAAGACTCTCCAACTTCAACCGAGAGTTTGGATATGAAGACTCTCCAACTTCAACCTTTCACAATAGGTTTTGATCTCCTTATACAATAAGACGAAGATCTTAATTTTCAACTCAATAACTCTAACACAATTTGTGGATGGCAAATGAAAGCTTTGTAGAGTTGTTTGTGGATAGGCTTTGGTGGTTTAGAAATTTTTAGGCTCAAAGCATCAACCATGAATGAAGGGGTTCAAGGCTATTTATAACCAAAGCAAAGAAAAGTGCAATAATGCAACTTTCACAGGCTGACGGATCATCCGCCGACTTTCTACAGAAATCCGTCGGTTCATCCGCCTGTATAGTCCAACGACTATAAATAGAGCCATTGGGATCAATCATTCGTAAAATCCGACCGTTGGAATGCAAACGGTCATATGGCGGAAAATCCGCCAAAATTCTACGGTTTTCTGTCGGATAATCCGAACACTCACAAAAGGTATTCTGTGAGACCATTCGGATCTTCCGTCGGATTTCCGCGGAGATCCGCCGGATTATCCGCTAGAATTTTGAAGATTGTCCTGGGTTATTTTCTACCCTAGCTTTCGATTTTGCCATCTATTTCTTGTGTTTACAATGATTCCTAAGACTCATTACAGACTCTAAATATACTGTAGTAGGAGCAGGCTTCTGCAGAGTCTTGAAATGATGATGGCTTGGCTTGGCTTCTTTCCTTGATAGATGTTGGCTTTTTCCCTTGGCGGCAGCTGTCCAAAGATATCCAGTTTGTAAAAACTGAATACCTTTCGGGGGCTTCGCCCCCGAACCCCCGAAGAGGGGCGCTGCCCCCTCGACCCCCGTCCGCTGACCGGGCAGCGGAACCCCCGAGTGCATGGCTCCGGAGATGTCGTCGGGTGGTTCAGAAAAATCTTGTGGGATCCATCATCTTTGGCCCACCATGATTTCTTCATTGCATATGTCCACATTGATCTTGGTTATTGCTTTTCTTCATGTACATATTAGACGAACAAAGCAATGTACATAATAGCAAGTATGATAAGTTTAATGCACATTAGGACAATGCTGACAATAGTGATAGCATAAGTATTAGTGATACCATAATGAAAACTAGTATCACTAATATGTAAAACAATAGGCACATATCACCATATATATAAGTAGAAGTAGAAATTCTATAGTGATGGTATGAAGATTAGTGATAATGAAATGTTAAACTTAACAGATTAACCATATTCAAAAACATGATACAATCATTGGGCCAACAACATAATGAAGAGTAAGGCAGTCTTCTTGTGCTTTATATAAGAGTCGCCAATACCGAGAATTGGTAGAGAAGATCCATCTCCAATTAGAACAGAATCGGTTCTAAAGTATTTACGAATATTAGTTAACATACCTGACTTACCGGTCATGTGGTTAAAGGCTCATGTGTCTATTGTCCACTCAGTGCCTATGATGTTGTTGTCCAAGGTAAGTGCTGTAAGTGCTTGTGGTATTTCATCATGTTGAGTTGGCTTATTGGGTACCCACCAACAGATTTTGACAATATGACCCACTCTCCCACAGTACTGACATTTTTCTTCATGATATGGATCTCTCTCAGCAGGAGTCATACGACGTTCACCGGGTGGAGGAGGACGTCGTTGTTGAATGGCAGAAGAGGGGTTGTCTGAGTAGCTTCGATTGTGGTCCCTGGGTTGTTGGGCCTGGAATCCACGCCCAACGGACGTGAACCTATGAGAATTGCCACGATACTCTAAGGGAGGTTGCTTGAAGCGTTGTTGTTGTTGGCCATAAAAAGCTAGTTGAGGAGTGAATCAGGAGGTTGGTGCATCTGGCTGACTAGAGAACCAACTGCGCTTCTGATCAAAATTTTGAAGTTGTGAGATCAACTTAGAGTATGATGGCCTTGGAGGCTTCAACATGGTTGTTGTGAAAGTTTCATATTAAGGGCCAATACTTGTAAGAAGATAGAAGACCTTTTCTTTGTCAGCTATTTGTTTTCCAATTACTGCAAGGTTGTCACATAAACCTTTGAAGGTGCGGATATGATCAACAATGGATTTGTCATCTTCCTTCCGTAGATATGTTACATGTTGACGTAGAGTAAATTCGTGTTCTTGTGAATCTTGTGCATATGCGTCTTTGAGAGCTTCCCAGACAATACTGGATGTGTCTAAGCCAATCACGAGTCCGAGAGTTTCTTCAGAAATTGTTCCGAGGATCCACCCACAAAGAAGATGATCAGACTTCTGCCAGGTAATGAAGGCATCTGTTAGTTTTGGTGTAAAAGTTTATGCATCTATGGGATTGCTTGAACTTGGTGTGGTGTATTTGGTGGGGGCAAGATCTTCATCAGTGAGATGGCCAACCAATTCTTGACTCTCAGCAAGAGCCAAGGCTTGTTCACGCCATAAGGGGTAATCGGTAGGAGTGAGTTTGAGTGTGATGAAGTTGTCCACATTGAGAGATAGAGAAGTACTCATGGTGGGAGAAGGGATAACAGTAAAATCCACAAAATCTTTCTAAAATCTGCAGGAAGAAGCGGTCATTGGTTGTTTGCTGAACTGTGTTGTGCTAATATGACTAGTTGTCGACCTAACGTCATCCCTCTATATTGATGACATATTCTACCCAAGATAGCTATGAGCGTGAGAGGACCATGTCATAAAACTTAGAAGGGCAGTTGGCAGGTAGGTAGACTACCTTTTAGTTACGCAGTTTAAGCTCATGTAACAAAAAAGTACCCTCCAAGTTTCTCTAGACTATAAAGAGTCTAGACTAAGAGGCAAGATGATACAATTGTTGTAGGAGATTGCATTCATCTCTGACACATCGAGCCATAGAGGGGAAGGAATGACATTCCCAAGGCTTAAATCTATCATATCAAGCAGAGGCAGTGCAAGATTTTACTTTTATTTTGAAATGCTTTTTAGGTTTCTGCAATTAAGAAAAAAAAAAGGAACAAAAAAAGAGTTATTCAGTTGATATTGTACAGATAGATTAGTGACAGTACGGGAAGACGAAGGGGAAATGGATACGCTTGCCCGTTGTTTGGAAAGCATCATTTGAAGGTAAGATGAAGAGAAATTATATGGGATGGTCTAGGAATGCAGCAGGGACTTGATTGTGTTGAAACTTCAGGATACTTGTAAACATTTTTAGATTGCAAGCCATGTCTCCTAGAGGGCTTAGCTCTTGCTTTATGGTTAGCTTCTTGGCAATACATACAAGGTTGTAAAAATTGCTAGTCGGCCGTTAGTTGGTTCGCAGGGGCTAGAAATTAATCGAAGGCTAGTCAGACTAATCAGTTTGAATATATATATATATATATATATATATATATATATATATATATATATATATATATATATAAACAAAAATATATATATATATATATATATATATATATATATATATATATATATATATAATCAAGTATCCAAAAAAATAATATATACGCAATATATGTCCTTTGATATGTACTTTTTGTGAAACTTTTTCTCCTTCTCTTCTTTCTATTCTTCTCCTTCTTTGTCAGTTGCTTTTTAGTTTTTTGAAAAAATTAAATTTTGGATCGAATTTTAATCTTTTTATCCTTTTTTTGGAACCGAGGCCTAGTCGGCCGACCAGGCCCGTTTAGCCGCCTAGTCGGCTGCCTAGGTCCGATTATTATTTGATCCAATTTTTTGCCGACCAGTCTCCTAGTCTAGTCGGTAAAGACTGACTACCGACTAGTCAGAAACTAGTCGATTTTTTACAACAGCTAATACAGAGGAGGCTCAAAGCCTGCAACCCTCAAACTTTGGAACTCATATAAAATGGAATTTGTTGGATCTGTAGCCCTAACCATTTAGGAAACAGGCTTTGTTGTTGTTCTTTATGTAAAACATAATTTCTTTCATTGTTTTACCTGTGCAAGAAAGTTCAGTCCCATGTCAGATATAGAGCAAAGATGGAAAGATGTATAAGAATGCATGTATGAAAGAACAGAAAAAAAAAAAGTTGCGCATTAGCACTTTTGGCACAATTTTCGCTTCTCGTCACAGCAGAATTGGCACTCACATGAGTCACATATTGGCGCGTCAGTCACGAGCAGTGTTATGTGGAGCCATTATTATATTTGAGTATGTTGAATGTAAACAGAAGATGGTGTGTTACTCGGTAAGGAATGTGGAACTACAGGGCCGGGTGGGCTTCTTTTGGAACACCTAGTTGAAATTAAACAAATAAATCTGGAATGTGTTGTGCTTTTTCTTATTCTCTATTTATTCATACATATCTAGTTAGGGTGAGCATTATTCGGTTTTGGACCGAAAACCAAATAGAATCGGATTCGGTTCATTTTAAAAAATATTCAATTTGGTTTCGGTTTTCATAATACAAAAAAATTTTATTCGGTTTCGGTTTTGGTCCAAAATCGAAAACTAAATAAGAATATACAATTATGTAAATATTCTCAATTTAAAAATGTGTATATTTTGAAAACAACAATTCTATGTATGTATTTTGAATTCTAATATTGATAATTTAACAACTAGTCCAAACAAACCCGGCGTCAGTTGTACCGGCGCCAACATCATTTTTTTTTTTTAATGTTCGGCGCCAGTTGCTCTGGCGCCACGTTTTTGAGAAAAAAAAAGTATATAGAGAATCCGACGCCAAGTTATTTTTAATTTTTTTTGTTCGGCGCCGCGCCAGTTTCACTGGCGTCTGATCCCTCTACCAACAAATTCTCAAAACTTTTCCTGTTCTACGCAAATATACCAAACTATTTTCCATTAGTTGAAATTTTCTGTAAGTCTTGTGTGCATGGAATGCCATTTTCGCAGTTTTGGAATGCTTTTGTTCTACGGTTAGTAAAAGAGTACAAAACAGAAATTGCTCTAAGTTTCGTGAGATATGGTAATTATGTGTGTCAACATAACCCTATTTGTATAAGCGTCTGATCCCACATGAGTAATCGGCTACGCATTCGACTTCTTTTCACGAACTAGAACCGGAGAGTCTTAGTTGTTGAACCACTAGCTTCAGTCGACCAGTTCTATTTTTTTCACTTAAAAATCTGGATTTTCCTTTAATGTATCTAAGTTTCTGAAGTAAGTATATCAAATTGATTCAAGACAGCTCTTGGCATCCAAGAGGCACCCATTCATTTATAGATTATGAATATCTTTCTGACATGACATCCAAGAATCCATCTTCCCTTTCAGAATGTCTTTTTGCTATATACAGATTCAAGTACTAATGCCAGGTTGGGTACACTGTAACGTAATCATAATCGCAATATAATTTTTAAGACGTTTTAAGTAATTTAGTCCGAGATAAACTAAAATTTAGATTTCGTTCTTGCGTATCCGTAGTGCATTGTTATTCGTAGTTGTGTCGTAGTTGTGTCGGTGCAACATGTGACAGTTGTCAATCTTGAAATGCTGCATCGAGTTATACATGTGTAAAGATGTAGACCTCTCACCATCACTGACCCCATAGTTCCTAGTGGCCACCATGCAAAATCTGTGTCATTGAGGAGGCCATATGCATCCTACAGTATGTTTGTGCACTCAAAGCAGAGGGTCATTGCAATTGCCAATAGCATTTGAGCAAATAACTAAGACTTACGGTCTCGTTTGGTACACTGTCATAATTGTAATATAATCAAATAAAAAATATAAAAAAATATATTTAATTACATTGCGATTACGATTACATTATACTGATCCAAACGGATTCTAAATCTCTATTTGCATATCCAGATCGAATTGGCACTCCAACATTCCAGCAAACAAAGATCATAAGCATTCTTTTTTTAAGACAGTTCCATTGAATGGCTAATAATAGATTGGAATATTACATTTATTTTGGCTTTAATTCTTTTCTTATCATTCAATATGTTAACGTTCCATAACAACACAGGCTTCTCGTCTCCTTTTTTTTAAAAATCCATTTGAGTTATACTCACTACATCTAATATTAATACATAAGCTGAAATTGGGTTCAATCATCTATTAACTTATTCTCCTCCATCACTTTCATGTGTTTTTATCACTTTGGATGAGTGGAAATTTGGCATGTGGTAATTGGTTATCTCACAAAATGCCTGTCACAGTGCCTCTTGCCACTTAGAGCATCTCCAACCCTATTGTGAGTTTAGAAAAAATGGTTGCCACATAGGAAAGGCAAACTTTCATTACAAAAATTCTTCTCCAATATAAATGTAGAATAAAACATGAAGTTGACAAGGTAATGACATGGCAAGAAGAATGTGAAGTTGGTTGTCTAGATCTAGACAATGCACTTCACAATGACTTTGTCTCCACATCATCAATTATGAATATAAATATTTATAAAAAAAGTTGAAGAAGTGGAGGAGTTGCCTTGGAAGTTGAAAAAAATACTTTTTATTGTCACCTCAATACTTTTACATTGGAGAGAGTTTTTTTTATCCCATTGTCTTTTGAGATATAATTTTGCCACATAAACAAGACATTGCCTTGTGGCTCATGCCACATAGGAGCTACCTAAGACTCACAACACTTAAGAGTACAACACATTCATAAGAGTACAACACATACTTTTTAACAAGACAATAGGGTTGGAGATGCTCTTAAGTATGGTCATTAAGAGTACAACACGTTCATCTGACTGCCAGCTTCATTTCGAAAAGGTAAAATAGTTGATGGTGTAAATAACTGGGTGTCTTTATAGCCAGCTTCATTTCGAAAAGGTAAAAATTTGATACAGAAGGCTGTATCAAAACTTTGATACAGTTGTATGACAAGTGAACCGTCTTATATATTTATGTTTACACATTTTACGAAGATAAAGAGGGACCCACTTGTCATATAGAGGCTGTATTAAAATATTGATAATGCCTTTTGTATCTAAGTTTTCTCCATTTATCTCTAGTAGTCCACATCTGATTATAGCCTCTTTTCCCATCGGTATCTGCACAGTATGAAATACATATTGTATGTGAATGAAACCATCTTCAGAGTCGCCAAATTCATAGATATTAAGGGAAACAAAATGATACTTTTTACATGCAATGCTTTTGGAACTAAATGTGGTGCCCTGGCTATGAGTATAACAATATACGTAATTGTTAATACAAAGATATCTTACATTGCCATATGACTGCAGACTTCTCACATGATTCTGATTAGGTGTCCTGTAGCATATAACTATTCTTAGTAATTCCATATTCAATGATGGCATTAAAATTTTGTCGACGTCGAGGAAGGGGGAGGGGTGTTTAACGTTCTTTGAGGCAGTTAATCGTATGTGTCCTGAATTAGCGAATCAAGATCTGCTTCAGGCCAAGGTTTTACATCACTCGAGTTAGTCTGGCAAGTGATCTATGTAAAACCTCGGCCTGCCTGAAGCAGATCTTGATTTTATATATATATATATATATATATATATATATATATATATATATATATATATAGTGGAGGCGAATTCGCACACACACATGTATATATATATATATATACATGTGTGTGTGCGCGCGCCAATGACCGCTAGTCCAAGTGGTTAGTGTGGAGGCATGTGGTCCTTGTGGGCGGAGTTCGAATCCCAGTGGGAGCGATTCCAGAAATTAATTATCATTATATATATATATATATATATATATATATATATATATATATATATATATATATATTATATGTGTGTGTGTGTGTGTGTGTGTGTGCAGTGCCGGCCCAAGGGCAAGCCAAACAAGCCCCTGGGCTTGGGCAACCCCCTATTTTAAGGGCAACCATCTCCAGCAGGAACAAGAAGTAGACATGGGCTTGCAGCCTTCTATATTCTCTTCTGCTACTGATGCCAAGGGCCAACGCAACAAAATAATAATAAGCAACCCTTCCCACTTGGAACAGCAAATAAGCATAGCCCTACAGCCTGCTAAACCTACACTCTCTACTGAACAAAAAACCAGCAACAGAGTTTGCACCCAAAAAAAAGCAACAGACCCACCTTCTCTTCTCTAGCGGCCACGGAGAGCACGCATGAAGTCAGTACAACATTGGACTGGAGTGCGGCCCTCGAGAACGGGGACGGTGTCACCGTGTCGCAGCCAAGGGGGATGTACTTGTAGTTTCTTCTTCCCCATTAGTCAGTCATTAGTGTAGGCGAGGTCAGGGTCCTCCATTTCCTCCGGTGGCCATTTATCTAATGGGTTTATTTCTGAATAGCAAACTCTCATATTTTTTAGCCGAAGCACTAATTAAGAACCAAACTACTTTAGACTAGCAGAACTGTATGCTTACATAAGTTCTTCTGTGGATATACATTGTCATATCGGTCCCAAATCTCAACTTTAGACTAACGGAATTGTATGCTTACTAAATTGTACTAGTTTATAAAGTACCATGATCGGATTTTAATTTTAATTTTTGTTAATTTGTAATCAATATGTTATTATATAATTTAAGCTAAAAGTATAATATAATCTTGATTTTACCCATTTTTTTATCTATATACTTTTATTGTAATTATTTTTTTTAATAAGAATCAAGGGGCAACCTAAATTAGTCTCGACTAGGGCAACCCAAGCCTCCGGGCCGGCCCTGTGTGTGTGCGCGCGCGCCAATGACCGCTAGTCCAAGTGGTTAGTGTGGAGGCATGTGGTCCTTGTGGGCGGAGTTCGAAACCCACTAGGAGCGATTTCAGAAATTAATTACCCTTTCTTCATATATATATATATATATATATATATATATATATATATATATATATATATATATATATATATATATATATATATATATATATATATATGGGTAAAGTGCATTTAAACCCTCCTTAGATGTTACGAAAACGCAATTAAAGACTCCCTGATTTGAAAAATCCACTCCGTTTCGATTTTGCTCAATTCACCCCTCCCGCTGTTAACAACCGTTAAAATGGCCTAAAAAGACGATTTTACCCCTCCCTCACTCCCCCCCTCTCTCTCCGGTGGTGGGGGCGGGCGGGCGTCGGCGGAGGGAGGAGGGGGGGTTCGGGGGGGGCGGGCGCTCGCTTGTGACGGGAGGAGGGGGCGCCCCCCCTCTCTCTCTGGTGGTGGGGGCGGGCAGGAGCCGGCGGAGGCAAGAGGGAGGGTTCACTACTAAAATACCCCATATTAGCGACGTTAGAATACGTCGCTAAATGAGGAAAATCCGTCGCTAAACATAAACTGCGACGGATTTAGCGACGAAAATATGACGTCGCGTAATGGCTTGTCGCAGATGACCAATTCGTCGCAGTTCGTCGCTATTTGCGACGAAAGCTAACTCGTCGCTAGACGTCGCAAAATTAGCGACGTCTAGCGACTATAGAGTATGTCGCCAGATTGGCGACGTAGGGCGACAACTTAGCGACGCATTGAACTTTATATATGATGACATGGCATGTCAGCCACGTCAGCACGTTAGCGACGTCTAGCGACAAAGTTATCGACGTCCGCCCTTTAGCGACGTCTAGCGACAAAGATATGATGATATCCCACGTCAGCACTTTAGCGACGTATAGCGACATCACGTCGCAAGTTAGCGACGTATAGCGACGTTCTATCTCCCTCGCTAGACGTCGCAGAATGTCGCTATACGTCGCAGATTGTATAAAAAAATTAAAAAAAATAATTGCTATTTTTGTTATGCTGTGTGTCTGTGTTTCACATTCACTGTAAACACAGACACACATCATCACAAAAATACACATTATATTTTTTTAAAATTTGGGCAGCACCTCCTTTGTATATCGGATCATCGCTTATAACCCAGCGTAGGTATATTCGTCATCCCCGTCGCAGATAAATGGCAAAACAAGTCTACAACCAATAAAAGTTTACAATCAATAAAAGTCTACAAATAATAAAAGTCTAACAAGCAATACAACCAATAAAAGACGATGGAGCAATATCATCACCCAATACAACTAATAAAAGTCTCGCAAGCAGAGAAAGAAGTATCTCAACCAATACAAGTCAACCACAAATAAGAGTCTCACAAACAGAGAAACAAGTGTATCAACAACAAATAATAAAAAAGACATCACAAAGGACCCCGGCTGTGCATCTGGGATAAAATGATGTCGTACTGCTCCTGTGTGAGCTGTGCAACGTCCGGAGGCAGTGAAACGTCTGGAGTCGGCGCCGTCGATGGACCGGGAGGACGCTGCTCTATCTCTCGCAGTCGCTCAGCATGCACAGCCAGGGCACTCACCATCCTCCGACTACTCTCCTCAAGCGAAGTCTGTACCTGATTGAGTGTGGCAGACATGGCGATCTGCGTCCCCTCCAGCTCGACCTGTCTACGCTCTGTGCGCTGCGTAGACTCGGTGAGCGTGTGCAAGTTAGCAGCTGTAGCCTGCTGCAGAGTCATCATATCCTGCATACTGCGCTCGATCGCATCAAATCGTCCGGTGATCGTCGGATCGTCGGATCGTCGCTCTGCCCCAGCTGCCTCAGAAATTTGCTGCTGCAACTCGCGACGCAGCTCCTGGAGCTGACGAGCAATATCATGCGCCTGTGATGACGCCTGCGAAGCTGGAGACTGCGCACTGACAGAGGGGGCCCGGGATGACTCTGAAGCCAAATAGGCGCCGTAGGATCCCGTACCGTAGTACGTACCCTTCTGAAGACCACCAACGGCGGTCATCCAGAGGTCGTCCGGCGATGGAGCTGTAGGCGGCTGGAAGGAAGTACCAGCCCCTCCCTCTGCTGGCGCACTAGCAGCAGCAGCAGCCGCCGCCTCCTCTTGTAGCCGAAGAAACTTGGCCTAGAATAATGTTTGCTAACGTCTAAGTGTTTGCTAAAGTCTATATTGATATCTATTTTCCTGTTTTCTGTTATAGTAAATTAATATAAAGGATAGAACGTACATATGCCTGCGTCGCCTTCTCATCAATGAACTCCCCAGCCCTCCGATGGGTGACCAGGAAGACGGTCACCATGTTGGGGTCCTCACCCTTTTTTACCTGTTAAAATATATATTTATCTATTATTAGTATTAAACATTCTTTCCAACTATATATAAAATGATATCCGTCATAGGAAACGTACCAGACGACGAAAATGCTCCGTCATAGGAATGGAGCCACCACACCACTTACCGGCGCTCGACCGCGCCATCTTGGCCTTCTCAGACCGCTCCCGGTACCCGTCCTCGGCGAATCTAGCCTTCATCGCAGTCCACTGCTCTGGCGTGATCCAACCTTGGATCGGCTTTCCGGCGTGGTCACGATCCTTCTGGTCGCGGATCGCATCACGAATGAGCTTGCCTGCGACGGCAGGAAATTAGCCCTCGATCTTCGCCGCCCGGTGTGGTGGATAGAAGTAGGTCCTCTACGAGAAGTCAAATAGAAAACTTGTATAATATACAAAAATAATTATTAAAATTTAAAAATAAACAAATTTTTTACCTTGAAGTGGGCCAACCAAAAGGCCTTCCTATCGGCGGGAGCATCTGAGTAGTTAATCCAAGGTCCACCATAGTTCTCCCTCAGAAATCTTCCCAGCGCTCTCTGTACTGCAGGAGGCCGATATCTATAAAATAATAAATTTCATGAATATATATGTACATATAATCATTTGAGAAATATATATTAACTAATTAACTTACTTCGTAGGCCCGTCCGTCCAAATCTCCATCCGCGTCTCGCCCGGTGGAGCGCATGGAGGGTCGCTATCACCTCCTGCCTGGTCAGGATCAGTCTCATCCCCGTCCTCCATATGCTGGGCGTCGGCAGGAGGAGTGCTGGACGCAGGAGGAATGCTGGACGCCGGAGGAATGCTGGACGACGATGGTGGAATGCTGGACGACGACGGAAGATCAGTCGCCAACCTGCTGGAACTGCCCTGTCCCGGTAATGGACCGGGAACAGTACTGTATACTGGCGTACTCGGAGATGAGGATGAGGGTACGGAATCTGCCTCCCTATCCCGAGGCACACGGGACTGACTCGTATGATGACGTCCTCCGCGTCGTCCTCCTGCCATACATGATAATAACATATTTATATGATAGACATCACAGATTTTTGAAAAATATCATAGTCCCAAAAGTGTCACTAAATACATCACAGATTTTTGAAAAATATCATAGTCCCAAAAGTGTCACTAAATACATCACAGATTTTTGAAAAATATCATAGTCCCAAAAGTGTCACTAAATACATCACAGATTTTTGGAAAATATCTGTCACAAAAGTGTCACTAAAGATAACGTCCTCCGCGACGTCCTCCGCGTCGTACATATTTAATCCTCTTCTGAAAATTCATCTTGTTCGTTTAGCTCTTCTTCTTCTTCTTCTTCTTCTTCTTCTTCTTCTTCCTCCTCCTCTACATCTTCACTTTCAGCTGCATCTTCCTCTTCGGATAATTCTACTTCTTCTACACAATTAGATGTGTAATGAGGAACTTCCGTATTGTCCACTTCTATATTATTTGTTACAAGAGGTAGTTCATCCTCTTGATAAGCTATATCGTCAACCTCAAAGGTATTTCTAGCTTTGGTCTTGCATACTGCCCACCAGTCCGACCTTGTTGTTCCCCGTTTAGGATAACGTGTGAAGTACACGAGCTGAGCCTGACTTGATAGGACAAATGGTTCATAGGCTTGATATCGATGCCGATAGTTTATATCCACAAGACCGTGCTTGTCTACTTTCCAACCTTGACCTTCAATCGGATCGAACCAATCACACCTGAATAACACAATCTTAGCAGGCTCTATTCCATAACTATATGTCAGCTCCACAATCTCCGTAGGATGCCGTAGAAATCGTTGCCCGCATCAACATCTTTGTAGTTCGAAGATCTGATACACAAACAGCTGTTTTTGGTGGAGTCGAGATCCACAAAGTTGTCTCTGATCGGGCAAGTTGTTGACCTGAACCTGAACCCATTAACACAGTAGCTTGGCCATATTTTTGTAGCATAAATTGGTCCCTTGGCTAGCGTTCTAATAGACTCATTCTCAAGTCTTGCGTATGGACTATCGACCTAAATACCACGAAAAAATAAATTAAGCTCATTCTCAATCGTCGTGCATATACTGAAAGGTAATTACAGAGTTCTCAAGTCTTACATATGCACTCAACCATGATGGAAAATAACGCCTCATTTCTTGTTCTAGTTCTTCTTCTGTTATGTGTGGCCTACCTGACCTCACTTCATCATTAAATATGTTGAAAACAACATCGTTCAATTAATGTAATAGTCTAATAATCAACACTATTAAAATAATGTAAACGTATTAATTACTTACCCCTCCAGCTTCTCTACTTCATCCTCATCGCAGTTGAGTAATACATACACCTGAGCAGCCCTTAGCTCATCATCGTTCAGATATCTCTTCTTCATTTTACCCGACGGCTTTCCTGAAGCATTGAATACCTTCAGTATTGTATCATTACATTCATGATCTCCGTCGTCGTTTCTGGAAGCTCTCGTTCTATTAGTTGCAACATGAGGCTTGAAATACATCGAACAAAAGTTTGTAATCTCCTCGAGAACATAGGCTTCACAAATAGAACCCTCGACCCGTGCCTTATTTTTCACCTTTCTTTTTAGGTGATTCAAATGTCGCTCGAACGGGTACATCCATCGATATTCGACGGGTCCACCAACACGTGCCTCATAGGATAGATGAATCGGCAAATGCTCCATATAGTCGAAGAATCCAGGAGGGAACACCCTCTCTAGCTTGCACAGTGTTACCGCAATGTCCTTCTCTTACTTTTCTAGACGATCAACGAGCAATTTCTTAGAACAAAGGTCCCTGAAGAATATGCTAAGCTCCGTCAATGGATCCCAAACTGCCTGCGATAAGAATTCCCGAAATGCAATCGGAATTATCCTCTCCATGAATACGTGACAATCGTGGCTCTTCATACCCGTCAATTTGTTTTCCTTCGGATCGACACATCTTCTCAGATTTGACACATATCCGTCTGGAAATTTTAGGCCCTGGATCCACCGACAAAGTCTCACTTTATCCTCCTTGTCCAGTGAGAAGATCGACTTCGGCAGGAACTGTTTTCCATTCTGCTCTATCAAATGTAACGCAGGGCGTTTGCATATTTCTGCTAAGTCCAACCTGGCCTTGGGATTGTCTTTCCTTTTTCCCTTTATGTCCATCACAGTATTAATTATGTTATCAAACATATTCTTCTCAATATGCATGACATCAAGATTATGTCTGATCAGATTGGTACTCCAATATGGCAGATCCCAGAATATGCTCCTCTTTGTCCAGTTATGATCTCTACCAAATCCATCGCACTTGTACCCAGTTGTAGGATCTTCGATAGCACTTGGAAAATCTCTAACCTTCTCCCATATCGCGGCTCCGCACCACCTTGGCGGTGGATCACCCTTCTCTACAACGCCGGCACGGAATGCATTCATGTTCCTTCTGAACGGATGATCTTTTGGCAGAAATTGTCGATGACAATCAAAGAAGCACGGTTTTCCTCCGTGTTTCAAGCGAAAAGCCTTAGTACGGTCCATGCAAATCGGACATGAGAGACGTCCATGAGTGCTCCATCCAGATAACATTCCATATGCCGGAAAGTCGTTGATGGTCCACATAAGGGTTGCCTTCATCTGAAAATTCTGCTTCCTGAAAATTCTGCTTCCTGTAAGTACACATCAATGTTCCTCTTGGGATTGTTCGGACCAGGAATTATAACGGTTAGAAACATGTACTCGGTCTTCATGCACATCCAAGGCGGTAGGTTATACGGAGTGACAATCACAGGCCAGCACGAATACTGGGATCCCGAAAGACCAAAAGGAGTAAAACCGTCAGAACATAGCCCCAACCTGACATTACGTGGATCTGAAGCAAAATCAGGATACACTCGATCAAAGTGCTTCCACGCTTCTCCATCGGATGGGTGATCCAACACTCCTTCAATCTGTTCTCGCATGTGCCAACTCATATTTTCGGCCGTCTCTTTCACCATAAATAATCTTTACAACCGCGGCGTTAAAGGCAGGTAGTACATTGAATCGGTCGGTCTTCTTGCACCGGTAGACCTTCCTGTACTAGTTGGCTTATAGCGATCAGCACCACAAAATCTGCACACATCTGCGTCCTTGTCGTCTTTGTAGTACAGCATGCACCCATTGCCACAAGAATCGATTTTCTCGTATCCCATCCAGAGCGATCTCACCATCCTCTTAGACCGGTAGAAGTCTTTAGGTAACTTAGCACCCGCCGGCAAGATCTCTATAATCAACTCCAGCACTCGGTTGTAGCATTCTTGCGACATGTTAAAATCTGACTTAATGCTCAAAAGTCTTGTAACCACCTCCAACGGTGAATGATCCTCACAACCAGGATACAATGGAGTCCTTGCATTCTCCAGCAACTCCATGAACTTTGCAGCGTCGACATTCGGTGCCTCCTCAGCTGCATCAGGAACAAAACTGGGCCCAGCAGCGTCGAAAACCATGTTCATGCACCCATCGTCGTATACATGATTATCTGAAACAAAATTAGGTCCCGCATGCATATACGGCTCAACATAAGGCTCCGGCTCTGAAGCTAACGACACAAGTTCTCCGTGTGCGGTCCACTGATAGTAATTAGGCGTGAAACCCCTCGAGTACAAATGATATGTCACTTCCACTTCTGGATAATATTTCACGTTATGACATTTCACACACGGACACTTAATTTTGGTGCCGTCCATGTACTGAGGGAACGCCTTAGCAAACTGCAGGAACTGCTCTACTCCCGCTATGTATTCATCCCGCACACCACACATATCTTCAGGACGACGATTGTACATCCATGAACGATTCCGCAAGTAGTAATTCAGCTCCATTTGGAAATAATTCTGCAAAGATGAACACACCAATTAACAATGTTTGCTAACGTCTAAGTGTTTGCTAAGTGTTTCCTATTTTTCCGGTAACGATTTCACGGGAGGAGTACGAGATGTTTTCTATTTTCTCGGTAATTCATGGCTTCTGTGAAATAACCACATCTTGGCTATTTGTTAAATAGATCGACCCTGAGCTCCCATGTTCAGTCGTGCCTTCAACATCATGTTCAAATAAAGGTGACAAGCAGCTGACTATAGAAAAATATGTCGTATTGAGCTTCATAAAGAAATGCAAGATTACTACATAGGAGCTTGTAATCTTGCATTTCTTTATGAAGCTCAAGACGGCATATTTTTTCATAGTCAGCTGCTTGTCACCTTCATTTGAACATGATATTGAAGGCACGACTAAACATGGGAGCTCAGGGTCGATCTATTTAACAAATAGACAAGATGTGGTTATTTCAAACGATAGGAGTCGCTATATTCCTTAGAATAGACTTGGAATATTCTCTAGAATATTTTGGAATATGCCTTGTAGCCAAGTGCTAATTAGATCTAGATCTAATTACTCCTATAATTACCTCTCCTGCCCCCATTAGTGCTAATCACTATAAGTGGGGGGCCATGGGGGTGCTACTGCTGATGTAAACTGCTGCTACAACAGCTGTTCTTGCTGCTGCTGTTGCTGGAATGGGGGCAGCAGCTCCCCTTCTACTCCCCATCCATCTATCCACCTATCCATCCAACTATCTATCTAATATATATCTACACATACCAATAGCTAACTAGTATCCTATTTCTAACCCCAACTTGGTATCCCAAACCAAGGCTCTAACACTCTAGGATACTAACAACTACATATCTAACTAGGATATGGCCTAAGATGCTAACCTATATCTAACACATTTAACCTCACACTCATCCACACAACTCACTTACACACTCACTCACATATATCACCCATGATACCACACTCATAAGCTCTCACCTAGGCTTACATATAGGCTAACACACACACACACACACACACATATAGGCATATATAGGACACATATAAATAGAATTATAGGTCCACTAATCCTTCCTATCATCCTTACATCCATTCCATTTATCAATTCCCACACTATCACCACACTACAATATAACCACAACACTACAACATGAATATTATACCAAGAGACACACACACATATATATCTATATATAACCACATATATATAACATGTAGGTATATATATATAGGTGACATGTGTGTGTGTCTGTGTGTGTCTGTGTGTGTGTGTCCGTGTGTGTGTGTCCAACTAAAGGCTAATAAGTAGGCTAACTAATGGCTAAAAGATAGGCTAAAAGGATGGGCTAATAAGTAGGCTAACTAATGTCAAGTGGGGGGCACACTGCTGCAAATTTCAGCAGCATATAGCTGCTGTCCCCCCCCCCCCAAAACTGCTAAAAACAGCAGCCCAGGCTGCTGGTTGCTGTCCAAAACCCCCTCCCCATAAGCACACTTCTATCCTCCTTCAATCTCCATCATTTTCTCATCCTTTCATTGATTTCCACAATCAAAACCTCTCAACATTCCCACAACCATAATCCCAAATAAATATACAACCACACACAAATATATATATAAATATATATATACATGTAAAGAGATACAACATATAAATAACACATGAATAATAATATGAAAAAGAGCACAAGAAGAATATGATAAAATCTGTGTCAGTGTGTGTGTGTCTGTGTGTGTGTGTGTCTGTGTGTGTGTGTGTGTGTGTGTGTCCGTGTGTGTGTGTGTCTGTGTGTGTGTGTCCGTGTGTGTGTGAGAGAGGAGGAGGAGAAGGAGGAGGAGGAGGGAGAGGAGTTAGGGTTAGGGTTAGGGTTTACCTTAGGAAGAGGGAGGAGGAGGTGGAGCTAGGGAGAGGAGGAGGATCTCGGATTGGGGGAGGAGGAGCTCGTCGGAGCGGGAGCGAGTCGCCGGGGGCGGGGGGAGAGAGTCGCCGGGGGGGAGAGTCGCGGGGGGGGGGGGGGAGAGAGTCGCCGAGTGGGGGGAGAGCCGCGGGGGGGAAAGGGATTCTGAAAATTTTGGAAATTTTCGAGTGAGGGGGAAAAGGAAACAGCGTGCCCTAAGTAAAACATTTAGCGACGTCAACTAAAGACGTCGCTAAACGTCGCAAAATTTTATTATATGGCGACATATATTAATACTCTGCCGCTGAACGTCGCTGTTCTGCGACGTAATTTATGTAATGTCGCTGAACGTCGCTAGTTAGCGACGATTTGCGACGTCACATGACGGGAGTCGCTATATTACATATATAGCGACGTTATTTTCTTACGTCGCTAAAACACGTCGCTAATATAGCATATTTTAGTAGTTGTTTCGGGGGGGGCGGGCGCTCGCCGACGACGGGAGGAGGGGGCCGCCCCCCTCTCTCTCCGATAGTGGGGGCGGGCGGGCGTCAGCGGAGGGAGGAGGGCGGGCGTCGGAGGGGGCGGGCGCTCGCCGGCGACGGAAAGAGGGGGCGCCCCCCTCTCTCTCCGGTGGTGGTGGCGTGCGGGCGTCGGCGGAGGGAGGAGAGGGGGGCGGGTGCTCGCCGGCGACGAGAGGAGGGGCGCCCCCCTCTCTCTCCGGTGGTGGGGGCGTGCGGACGTCGGCGGAGGGAGGAGGGGGGGTCCGGGGGGCGGGCGCTCGCCGGCGATGGGAGGAGGGTGGCGCTCGCCGGCGATGGGAGGAGGGTGGCGCTCGCCGGCAGAGGAGGAGAGGGATGGGGGTTGGGGTGGGGCTGGAGGGGGTAGGGGGCTGGGGGTAGTTTAGTCATTATTTTTATTTTTTTTGAAAAAAAATGTGACTAACGGCCATTTTTAACGGCCACTTGACGGAAATGGCCATTCTGACCAAAAATGGAATATAGGGAGGTCCATACTGCTTAAGTTTTCTAAAAGGTCTTATTTTGCGAACGAGGCAAATCTAGGGAGGGTTTAAATGCACTTTACCTATATATATACAATTGCTATGATATTTTTTCTTGTGATGTTATTTGAGATCCATCATAAGAATGCATTATTGAGCTATCCTAGCCTTCCCTTTGGGCTCATATGTCATACTACTACTTATTAGCCATTTTTTTTCTTACTGGAAGCAATCTGAATTCGATGTCAGAAAGAATAAAGCTGCATTATACCAGTTTTGCTATTTCATACTGAAACAGCTACCTCATAATATAGTGCAATGAAGAAAATGTCCAGTCTAGGAAAGATAGTCTCACATCGGCTACACCAAATGGTGAGTATCTCAATATAATGTATTGCTTGTGTTGAGGTGTGTACTTGAGGTCTGGTGGGGCACAAGTGTGTGTCATGTAGGAGTATTTTCCTAGAAGGAAAAAGAATTAATTCCAACAAAGATATAAGTTAATTTTTGTTGTGCGGACTCGGACTCAGACACGGACTCCAGGATGTCTCGTGCATGCACGGGCACTACTAAAATAACCCATTTTAGCGACGTCAGAAGACGTCGCTAAATAAGGAAAATACGTCGCTAAAATCTATTTGCGACGTATTTAGCGACGAAACTTTGACGTCGCTTATAGGCAAGTCGCAGATGACACTTTAGTCACAAAACGTCGCTATTTGCGACGCTACGTCCAGTGTTGCTATACGTCGTAAATTTGGCGACAGATAGCGACGTAACGTTACGTCGCCAAATTTATGACGTAAAGCGACCACTTTGCGACGCTGTAAACTTTATAAATGATGACATGTCATGGCAGCCACGTGGACAATTTAGCGACGCCTAGCGACATCGTTAGCGACGTACGCCCTCAGCCCACGTCAGCAGTTTTGCGACGTCTAGCGACGTTACGTCACTATTTAGCGACGTATAGCGACGTCTATCTTCCGTCGCTGTACGTCGCAGAACGTCGCTATACATCGCAGATATTATAAAATAAATTTTAAAAAAATATAATTGGTATTTTTGTTATGCTGTGTGTCTGTGTTTACAGTGTGTGTGAAGTGCAGTATTCGAACCATCGACAGTTTTGCTTACTGTTCTATGTTTTATCTTGGATAGAAAGAGCAACAGTTTAGGGTGCACTTCTCAGAGCTTCCTCTTCACGTCCTTCACCTTCTCGGGAACCTTTACGATGTCCGGAGAAAGTGAAGGACGTGAAAATAAAACTCTCAGAAGTACACCCTGAACTGTTGCTCTTTCTATCCAAGATAAAACATACAACAGTAATCGAAACTGTCGATGTTTCCGAATACTGCATTTCACATTCACTGTAAACACAGACACACATCATCATAAAAATACACATTATATTTTTTTTAAATTTCGGCAGCACCTCCTTTGTATATCAGATCATCGCTTATAACCCAGCGTAGGTATATTTGTCATCTCCGTCGCAGATATCACAAAGTAAATATCACAATAAAAATAAGAGGCAGTGCAAAGTAAATATCACAGACACACATCCTCACAAACACCCAATAGAGTCAAATAAAAATGGAAGATGATAAAAAGTCTCCCACCAAGTGTATAAACGAAAGTGTACCAATAAACAATTTGCCCATAGGACCAATACATAAAAGTCATAAAAAAATCAATAAAATCATTGCGGACCCCTGCCGCGCAACTGGGATAGAATGTAGTCATACTGCTCCTGGGTGAGCTGCACCGTAGGGGCAGTAGGAGGCAGTGCAATGTCTGGAGTCGGCGCCGGAGACAGTGCAGTGTCTGGAGTCGGCGTCGTCGACGGACCGGAAGGACGTATCTGCTCCAGCTCTCACAGTCGCTCACCATTCACAGCAAGGGTACTCACCACCCTCTGAGTACTCGCCTCAAGCGAAGCCGAAACCTGAGTGAGTGAGGCAGACATGCTCCTCTGCGATCCCTCCAGATCGACCTGTCTAAGCTCTGTGCGCTGCGTAGACTCGGTGAGCGTGCGCAAGCTGGCAACTGTAACCTGGTGCAGACTCATCAGCTCCTGTATACTGCGCTCGACCGCATCAAATCATCCGGTGACGATCGGAGGGTCGGATCGTCGCTCGACCGTATCAGAAATCTGCTGCTGCAACTCGCGACGCAGCTCCTCGATCTGACGACGAATATCCTCAGCTCGTGACGACGCATGCGAAGCCGGAGACTGCGCACTGACAGTGGGGGCCCGGGATGACTCCGAAGCCAAATACGCGCCGTAGGATCCCGTACCGTAGTACGTACCCTTCTGAAGACCGCCAACGGCGGTCATCCAGAGCTCGTCCTGCGATGGAGCTGTAGGCGGCTGGGAGGAACTACCAGCCCCTCCCTCTGCTGGCGCACTAGCAGCAGCAGCCGTCTCCTGCTGTAGCCGAACAAACTCGGCCTAGAACATGTTTGCTAACGTGTAAGTGTTTGCTAAAGTCTATATTGATATCTATTTTCATGTTTTCTAAGTTATAGTAAATTAATATAAAGAATAGAACGTACATATGCCTGCGTCGCCCTCTCGTCAATGAACTCCCCAGCCCTCCGATGGGTGACCAGGAAGACGGTCACCATGTTCGGGTCCTCACCCTTTTTTACCTGTCAAAATATATTATCTATTATTAGTATTAAATATTCTATCGAACTATATATAAATTAATGTCCGTCATAGAAAACGTACCAGACGACGAAAATGCTCTGTCATCGGAATGGAGCCAGCACACCACTTACCGGCGCTCGACCGCGCCACCTTGGCCTTCTCAGACCGCTCCTGGTACTTGGGCTCGCTGAATCTAGCCTTCATCGCAGCCCACTGATCTGGCATGATCCAACCATGGATCGGCTGTCCGACGCGATCACGACGCTTCTGGTCGTCGATCGCATCACGGATGAGCTTGGCTGCGACGGCAGAAAATTGGCCCTCGATCCTCGCCGCCCGGTGTGGTGGATAGAAATAGGTCCTCTACAAGAAGTAAAATACAAAAGTTGTATAATATACACAAATGATTATTAAAATTTAAAAATAAACAAATTTTTTACCTTGAAGTGGGCGAACCAAAAGGCCTTCCTATCTGCGGGAGCATCTGAGTAGTTAATCCAAGGCCCACCATAGTTCTGCCTCAGAAATACCCCCAGCTGTCTCTGTACTGCAGAAGGCCGATATCTGTATAATAATAATTTTTCATGAATATATATGTACATATAATTATTTGAGAAATATATATTAATTAATTAACTTACTTCATAGGCCCATCCGTCCAAATCTCCATACGCGTCTCGCCCGGGGGAGCGCATAGAGGGTCGCTCTCACCTCCTGCCTGGGCAGGATCAGTCTGATCGCCGTCCTCCATATGCTCGGCGTGGGCTCCCTCCATAGAGCCGTCGACAGGAGGAATGTTGGACGGGAGATCAGGGATGCTGGACGCGGGATCAGGAAGGCTGGACGACGAGGGAGGAGTCGCCAACCTGCTGGAACTGCCCTGTCCTGGTAATGGACCGAGAACAGAACGGTACACTGGCGTACTCGGAGATGAGGATGAGGGTACGAAACTGCCCTCTCCATCCCCAGACCGAGGCTGACGGGACTGCCTAATGTAAAATCCTCCGTGTCGTCCTCCTGGTCTAGTCATACCTGATAATAACATATGACAATAAAACAAAAATACATATTTATATGATAGACATCACAGATTTTTAAAAAATATCATAGTCACAGATAAAAGTGTCAATAAAGTGTCACTGAAGTGTCACAGATTTATATGATAGAAGTGTCACTAAAGTGTCAAATATGATGATAAAACAAACGTACAGATTTAATCCTCTTCTGAAAATTCATCTAGTTCGTTTAGCTTATCTACTTCTTTTTCTTCTTCTTCTTCTTCTTCCTCCTCTACATCTTCACTTTTATCTGCATCTTCCTCTTCAGATAATTCTACTTCTTCTACACAATTAGATGTGTAATGAGAAACTTCCGTCGTGTCCACTTCTATAATATTTGTTACAAGAGGTAGTTCATCCTGTTGATAAGCTATATCGTCAACCTCAAAGGTATTTCTAGCTTTGGTCTTGCATACTGCCCACCAGTCCGACCTTGTTGTTCTCCGTTTAGGATAACTTGTGAAGTACACGAGCTGAGCCTGACTTGATAGGACAAATGATTCATATGCTTGATATCGACGCCGATAGTTTATATCAACAAGACCGTGCTTGTCTACTTTCCAACCTTGACCTTCAATCGGATCGAACCAATCATACCTGAATAACACAATCTTAGTAGGCTCTATTCCATAACTATATGTCAGCTCCACGATCTCCCGTAGCACGTCATAGAAATCGTTGCCCGCATCAACATCTTTGTAGTTCGAAGATCTGATACACAAACAGCCGTTTTTGGTGGAGTCGAGATCCACAAAGTTGTCTCTGATCGGGCAAGTTGTTGACTTGAACCTAAACCCATTAACACAGTAGCTTGGCCATATTTTTGTAGCATAAATTGGTCCCTTGACTAGCATTCTAATAGACTCATTCTCAAGTCTTGCGTATGGACGATCGACCTAAATACCACGAAAGAAGCAATTAAGCTCATTCTCAATCAAGTACATATACAGAAAAGTAATTACAGAGTTCTGAAGTCTTACATATGCACTCAACCATGATGGAAAATAATGCCTAATTTCTTGTTCTAGTTCTTCTTCTGTTATGTGTGGCCTACGTGACCTCACATCATCATTAAATATACTGAAAACAATATCGTACAATTAATGTAATAGTATAATAATCAAAACTATTAAAATAATGTAGACGTATTATTTACTTACCCCTCCAGTTTCTCTACTTCCTCCTCGTCGCAGTTGAGTAATACATACACCTGAGCAGCCCTTAGCTCATCATCGTTCAGATATCTCTTCTTTATTTTACCCGATGGCTTTCCTGGAGCATTGAATACCTTCAGTATTGTATCATTACTTTCATGATCTCCGTCGTCGTTTCTGGAAGCTCTCGTTCTATTAGTTGCAACATGAGGCTTGAAATACATCGAACAAAAGTTTGTAATCTTCTCGAGAACATAGGCTTCACAAATAGAACCCTCGATCCGTGCCTTATTTTTCACCTTTCTTTTTAGGTGATTCAAATGTCGCTCGAACGGGTACATCCATCGATATTCGACGGGTCCACCAACACGTGTCTCATAGGATAGATGAATCGGCAAATGCTCCATAGAGTCAAAGAATCCAGGAGGAAACACCCTCTCTAGCTTGCATAGTATTACCGCAATGTCCTTCTCTTGCTTTTCTAGACGATCAACGAGCAATTTCTTAGAACAAAGATCCCTGAAGAATATGCTAAGCTCCGTCAATGGATCCCAAACTGCCTGCGGTAAGAATTCCTGAAATACAATCGGAATTAACCTCTCCATGAATACGTGACAGTCGTGGCTCTTCATATCCGTCAATTTGTTTTCCTTCGGATCGACACATCTTCTCAGATTTGACACATATCCGTCTAAAAATTTTAGGCCCTGGATCCACCGACAGAGTCTCACTCTATCCTCCTTGTCCAGCGAGAAAATTGACTTCGGCAGGAACTGTTTTCCATTCAGCTGTATCAAATGCAACGCAGGGCGTTTACATATTTCTTCTAAGTCCAACCTGGCCTTGGGATTGTCTTTCGTTTTTCCCTTTACGTCCATCACAGTATTAATTATGTTATCAAACACATTCTTCTCAATATGCATGACATCAAGATTATGTTTGATCAGATTGGTACTCCAGTATGGCAGATCCCAGAATATGCTCCTCTTTGTCCAGTTATGATCTCTACCAAATCCATCGCACTTGTACCCAGTTGTAGGATCTTCGATAGCACTTGGAAAATCTTTAACCTCCTTCCATATCGTGGCTCCGCACCACCTTGGCGGTGGATTACCCTTTTTCTACAACGTCGGCACGGAATGCATTCATGTTCCTTCTGAACGGATGATCTTTTGGCAGAAATTGCCGATGACAATCAAAGAAGCACGATTTTTCTCCGTGTTTCAAGCGGAAAGTCTTACTATGGTCCATGCAATACGGACATGAGAGACAGCCATGAGTGCTCCATCCAGATAACATTCCATCGGCCAAAAAGTCGTTGATGGTCCACATAAGGGTTGTATTCATCTGAAAATTCTGCTTCCTGGAAACATCGTACGTGTTAGCGCCTACTTTCCATAACTGATTCAACTCATCTATCAAAGGCTGTAAGTACACGTCAATGTTCCTCTTAGGATTGTTCGGACAAGGAATTATAACGGTTAGAAACATGTACTGAGTCTTCATGCACATCCAAGGCGGTAGGTTATACGGAGTGACAATCACAGGCCAGCACGAATACTGGGATCCCGAAAGACCAAAAGGAGTAAAACCGTCAGAAGATAGTCCCAACCTGATATTACGCGGATCTGAAGCAAAATCAGGATACACTCGATCAAAGTACTTCCACGCTTCTCCATCGGATGGGTGATCCAACACTCCTTCAATCTGTTCTCGCATGTGCCAACTCATATTTTCGGCCGTCTCTTTCACCATAAATAATCTTTGCAACCGCGGCGTTAAAGGCAAGTAGTGCATTGAATCGGTCGGTCTTCTTGTACCGGTAGACCTTCCTGTACTAGTTGTCTTATGGCAATCAGCAGCAGAAAATCTGCACACATCTTTGTCCTTGTCGTCTTTGTAGTACAGCATGCACCCATTGCGACAGGAATCAATTTTCTCGTATCCCATCCAGAGCGATCTCACCATCCTCTTAGACCGGTAGAAGTCTTTAGGCAACTTAGCACCCGCCGACAAGATCTCTATAATCAACTCCAACACTCGGTTGTAGCATTCTAACGACATGTTAAAATCTGACTTAATGCTCAACAGTCTTGTAACCACCTCCAACAGTGAATGATCCTCACAACCAGGATACAATGGAGTCCTTGCATTCTCCAGCAACTCCATGAACTGTACAGCATCGGCGTTCGGCGCCTCCTCAGGTTCATCATGAACAAAACTAGGCCCCGCAGCGTCGAAAACCATGTTGACGCACCCGTCGTCGTATGCATGATTATCTGAAACAAAATTAGGTCCCGTATGCATATATGGTTCAACGTAAGGCTCCGGCTCTGATGCTAAAGACACAAGTTCTCCGTGTGCGGTCCACTGATAGTAATTAGGCGTGAAACCCCTCGAGTACAAATGATATGTCACTTCCACTTCTGGATAATATTTCACGTTATGATATTTCACACACGGACACTTAATTTTGGTGCCATCCATGTACTGAGAGAACGCCTTAGCAAACTGCAGGAACTGCTCTACTCCCGCTATGTATTCATCCTGCACACCACACATATCATCAGGACGACGATTGTACATCCATGAACGATTCCGCAAGTAGTAATTCATATCCATTTGGAAATAATTCTGCAAAGATGGACACATCCAACATGCACAAATATCCTATTTCTAGTCATTACCTACCAAGGTACCCTTTACCTTATCGCTATTGGTATCCCAATACCAATACCTTAAGTTGGTACCCTTTACCTTATCGCTATTGGTACCCTTTACCTTATCGCTATTGGTATCCAAATACCAATACCGCGGTAACATGGTTGGTACATTAAGGGTCTTTGACAAGATGACATATTGCGAAAAAATATATCCTTATATATAGTTCTCCTACGGATTTTCTTTAACATTACGTAGGAGAACTATAAGGATATATCTTTTCACAACATGTCACCTCCTCAAAGACCCTTAATGTGACAACCATGGTTTAAAGTATCGGCCGATACCGATCCGATACGGCCGATACCGATACGGTTTGGCATGTTCCGATCCGATACCGACCGATACCAAATATTGACCGATACCGACATTGGAGGTCTTTGTTCCGGTCAATTCGGCAAAACCAATCGGTAAGGGTGACTACTATTTCATATAATTTCAAAACTACTAAGAAATAACGCTGAAATACTTAAAATTATGCCTAAATGTATAAAATATATATTTTTAAATGTAAATAATTTATTAATAATTATTTGTTTTCGATACCAAAGTCCGATACTCCGATACGATACCGCCGATACTACCGATATCGTCGATACCAATACTCATAAGAATAGTCCGATACCGATTCCGATACCGATATTGTGAACCTTGGGTATTTATATATATAGGTATATATGTATGTATTGTGTGTGTGTGTGTGTCCTGTGTCCTGTGTCACAGAGTCGTGTCCGAAAACAAACCAAAGTCAAGTGTCCAAACCAAACTCGTGATTTAAGTGAGGCCTAATAACAGCTAGTGTTGAACATTTAATGATAGTCTATTAAAATGACTCAGAAATGAGTCATCCAAGCCGTTTGTATATCACGCACTAATTTGTTTTTTAATCCTTATAATTAACAACCAACGTACGTGCCTTATGTAAATCATCACATAAAACTAACTTTAAATCCTTACAACTTTATAAACATATATCAAATTATATAAACATATATATAACAAACTAAAATTAAAATATATTAAATATTTAAACTATTATATAAAAATTTATCCAGAAATAACATATCAAAAGTTGTACAAATAAATTTAAATTATATTCAATATTTAAACTATATTTAAATTAACTACATTATACTATCTAAACATATATCGAAAGAACAGATTTTAATAAAATTTTATCTAATATTAAACTATATTTAAACTTATATCCAAAGAACAAATTTTAATTAAAATTTATCTAATACTAGACTATATTTAAAATAACTACATTGTTATCTATATACATTATCGGGGCACATGCAATGCGTGTGCAATGCGTTAAATTATATAATCGGACACACATTGGACAATACGAAGATCTAAATATCATGTGAAACTCTATCACTAAATAACCCTAAAGTAAATTTCGTAGATGTTCCAAGCTTCACCAATTTCCGGTTTAGCCATAACAATGTCTAAATAATGAGACCATGACCTAAGAAAAGGGGACGTAAAATGTATATAATGATTTTCTTGCATGTCCTAACCACACTCAAGCTCCATCATTGCGCATGTGATGTTCACACTAATCGTGTCATGTGTGTACGTGTCTCCCAAACCAAACTCGTGTCCAAATACTCGACACAGTGTGTCCAAAAACAAACCAAACTCTTTGGGGACACGATGTGTGTCCGTGTGTCCGTGTGTGTGTGTGTGTCCGTGGGAGAGGAGGAGGAAGGAGAGGAGTTAGGTTAGGGTTTACCTGAGGAAGAGGAGGAGGAGCTCGGATTGGGGGAGGAGGAGCTCGAGGAGGAGGATCTCGAGGAGGAGGAGCTCGCCGGAGGGGGAGGGAGTCGCCGGGGGGAAGGGGGTCGCTGGGGGGGAGGGCACTGACAGAGGGGGAGGGAGTCGCCGGGGGTGTGGGGGGGGGGGGGAATTAAAAGTTTCGTAAGTTTTCGAGTGAGAGTGAGGGGGAAAGAAGGTAGCGGCGTGCCCTAAGTAAAATAACTTAGCGACGTCACATGTTCACGTCGCTAAACGTCGCAAAATGGCGACATATACTTATAATTTGTCGCTGAACGTCGCTATTCAGCAACGTAGGAAACTCCTGTCGCAGAACGTCGCTAGGCAGCGACGTTTTGCGACGTGTTTATAAAGTTGTCGCTAATAGCGACGTCATTTCTTGCCGTCGCTAAATTACGTCGCTATTAGATGATATTTTAGTAGTGGGGAATGTTCGGGGGGTAGGCGTGGACTGTCACACTTCTATGCTGATTGTGGGATGATCTAAAATATCAAACTCTATTTTTGAGTATTGGTATTTTAGTTCCACATCGGATAGGAGAAGAGGTGAAGTCTCAATTCCACTCTATAAATAGAGCCCCTTGGCCTCCTTTGAAAGATGCACCAAGAAGAGAGTTATGTGAGTCTATAAAGTCCAGAAAGCCCGTTCAAGTCTCAAATATTGACTTACGAGCGTTCCAGAAGTTCTTCGTGAACTTGCTGGTTCTTGGAAGCAGATCTTGTTGGGACGAATCTTGCTTTGAGCAACGGTGATCTTAATCACCCCAGCAAGAACCTTTCTTCTTCTTTTTTCTTCTTTCTTCTTTCTTCTCCTTCATCTGAGTTGTAACTCAGTTCTGTCCGTCTGCAACTGCGATTGCAAGAAAGAACGTGAGATTTGTTTTCTGAACTCAGTTCTGTCCGTCAGCAACTGCGATTGTGAGGAAGAACGTGAGATTTACTTTCTGATTATTGTTGCTTTTGGGCCAACATCTGATGTTGCTGAGTAGCCATCATTCCTCTCATGATCTCCAGAAGGGCTGGTGTGTCCACTTCCACGGGGGTAGGTGGAACTATGGTTGGTGTTAGAACTTCCGGATACTGCGGTTCAGCTGCTGGTTCTACTATCACTTCTTCTTGAATAGTCTCCTGAGGTGAGACTGGCTCTTGTTGCTGACCAATCTGGTCATGTTGCCCATGTTGCCCTTGTTGTTGCTGCCCAGCTCTGACCGATACGGACGAAGTGCCCCTAAGAAAAGGGACAAGAGAACAATCAAATAACCGGACATGAAGGATCAATGAAGTCAAAGGATACCGGAATGTCAAGCAAGGGTTGAGAATAACGAATCATGAGATCAAGGGGGAACACGTGTGATTGAGACATCCTATAAATCAAAACACCCCACAAGTCTGAAATCAGACCTGCATGGGCCACCACTAAAATCTTGTCACGCCCCAGAACCAGAATACTAGAGAGCGGGGGAATGACTCAGCCAGCTACGTATTACGGGTAGAAGAATACCGTATAATACGATCAATGCTGTCTAACCAGACGAGGGGGTGCATACTACATGAAAGTCTTACTATGGTCACTTCACATCTATTGTCTCAATCATTCAAGCAAGAAACAGTAATAGAGAACATATGAGATAAAGCAGTAAGGCGTCCCAAACGCTCAATCAAAATGTCCTTGAGATCTGGCTTTACAAAACATAGCCAGATGATATAGCAAGTATGCACAATTGTTATCAGCTGCAGTCTGACTTAGTTACAATTATGTAAAAGTAAGTACAAGACAATCCGACTAACATGTCGGTGCCAAACGGCTAAGTACAAAGTAAATAACAAAACAAGCGGTGGAGTAAGGGACCCACTCGAGTCCTCCTGCGATCAATCCCCTAGTATTGACCATCTTGGAGGTGGAAGTAAGCTGAGTCCTCGGGAACCGGCTCTAAATCTGGCCATGCAAAACCAGAGAGGTTAGACCTCTAATAGCAAGTACCACAAGGAAGCATGATATGAAGGATTAAACCAGTAAGTAAGAGAATATAATAATAGATCTCTGCTTCCCACTAGGATTCACATAACATCACGACACTTCGAACCAACCTCCCAACCAAACAAAGACAGAAGTTGGCCCGTCATGTCCTGACATTCTGATCATCTCAGTTAGGCAACAGAGTAGGTACAGTACACAAACAAATCATCTTGAACGGCCAATTAACTCCTACGGCTTGCTATTGTGAGTCCCAAGTTATCCTGGAATTATGCAATAAAGATTCCTCAGTTCTTACTATGTGCGAGCAAGGCTAGTCTATCCAGTCAATCAATTGTGCCAATCATAAATTAGACGAGTCCCAGCGGGACGCCCGTCATCAATATACAATATATAATAATAATATAAGCAGATACCGCTCCCTGCCCGTGTGGTAGGTTTACAGTATCTATGGGAACCAGCCGGCCCGTCGGGTACTACTAGTCCCAAGGGGGCTGCCATGTAAGAACTCGGGAATCCATTCTCTCCATGCAATCATTATTTTATTTAACTTAATAGTCTCTACGTTGAGTGAAATCCCATGCCGTGGATCATGGTCATTCAAATGAGTACTTTCGTACGGGGTACGATATGCACAACTCTATAATGATCCCAGTACGGTTAGGTTGCAGGTCTTACATAGCGTAATGTAACAATCCAAACTAACCACGGAATAATCATGCCTTGACCATAAAGTACACATGCTTCTTTTGTAAAATAAATAAATAAATAAATAAATAAATAGTTTGAAGCCTGCATGTGCCTGTATGTCTATATTAGGGATCAGCCAGTCGATTACAATAGTTCATATCATGAACGTGTCTCATTCATTCAATTCAATAAGACGACTAGCCAGTCTCTTAGTTCCAACTAGGAACGCATGATCAATTTTAGTCAAGATAACCATCGGCATCAATGGTGACAAGGCATGAAAGTTAATTAGTATTAAATGGGTCGAGTCTATAACTCTCAAGGTCAAGTTCCAATCTCACTGGGTATCCATAAACCAATCAAGACATAGGGCACGTTTTACACAACCATATGTATCAAAAATATTAACATGCTAAGATTATCGAGTTCATAAAAAGGCGTAAGGATATAATAGGAAAACTATCATGCTACCATTAAATAAGTAAATTAGAGAACAAATCGAACACCCAGGTCAAGAAGTCACGCCAGCAAGTCTAGGCTAAGGTCAATAAGTCACGCAGGAATCGTATGCGTAAAAAGTACGCCAAGTTAAGTAGGAAGTAGTGAGCGTGTAAACAGCGTGAGCGTGAAAAGTGGTTCACGCTGGCACGCACAGCGTGAGCATGAAAAGTGATTCAAGCTAGCAAGCGTGAGCGTATGAGCGTGAAAAGCATGATAAGAAATTCACGCACGCACAGCTTGAGCGTGAAAAATAATACACGCACACACAGAGTGAGCGTGAAAAATAATACACGCACGCACAGAGTGAGCGTAACTCAAAAGTCACGCACGTACGTAAGGACGTGAGCGTGACTCAAGATTCACGCTAAACACGTAAAGACGCGTGCGTGACTGAAAATTCACGCAGACACGTAAAGACGTGTGCGTGACTAAAAATTCACGCAAACACGTAAAGACGTTTTCGTGACTAAAACTCACGCTGGCACGTAAGAACGTGAGCGTGACTGAAAATTCACGCAGACACGTAAAGACGTGTACGTTACTAACGAGCAGTTCTACCACATGAACTATCTATCTCCGAAAACACGCCAAGTTGGGAGATCAAAAACCCATGGATAACCGAATACAACAACTCAGATCTAGGAGAAACAAGCCGCAGAAATCAAAAATGCTAAGTAGTAAACTCGCTTAGAATCTTAAGGGGAAGACAAATGAACCATAAAAATGGTTCTCCAAGTGGAAGCAAGAAGCAAGATGTACTTGCCTACTACTACTGCTGGTTGGTGGAGAAGTGATGAGAGGAAGAAGAAGAAGTAATGGTGAAGAATGAGAGTTATGAGGAGAGAGAAGAAGATGGGGGCTTTAAATATGGAAGGGGTGGTAGGTGGGGGTTATAGGGTCGGGTTCATTGAACCATCATGAACCCGAGAGAACCAACCCATGAACCCGAACCACAAAGCAATACTAAAGCAGAAATAACAGCAGAAAATAAAATACAGAATTAAATTGCAGGAATAAAATTGCAGGAAATTAATTAACATGAAAATTAAAGAGCAGATAATTAATTAACATGAAATTATAGGAATTTTAAATATAAGATAATACATGATAAATACTAAATAAATATATACGAGTTGTACATAAGAAAATACGCATTTCGGGAACGGAGAGTGATATCTCTGCCCACCTTAGAAAAATTCCGTCCTCGGAATTTCAAATCCAAGCAGGATAGAAATATCAGAGCTAAACTAATCCAAGCAATTCTAGTGATCAAGCAATCATTTTACCATATCAAAAGCAAGTACTATATATGTAAATCCATCAATCTACGATATCAAGTAGCTCTACCCATCAGGTGATAAGCATGAAGAATCAGGACAATCAAGGTATACAGAAAAAGATATACCTTATGAGTCAAACAGGTGTGGATACCGTGATCGGATATCATCCTCATGTTCCCACGTTGACTCTCCCAAGGAGTGATGACCCCAAGCAACACGGACAAGACTAATTGTTCGGTTCTTGAGTATCTTCTCTCTTCGGTCCAAAATGGACACAGGTTGTTCCTCGTAAGACAGGTTGGTACCAACAACCAGCTCAGAGTGATCGAGGATATGGCTTGGGTCCGATACAAACCTACGTAATTGAGATACATGAAACACGTCATGCACCTCTCATAACAAAGGTGGGAGGGATAAACGATAAGCAACATCGCCTATCCGATCAAGGATAACAAATGGGCCCACGTACCGCGGACTCAATTTCTCGCGAACGCCAAATCTAATGACCCCACGAGTGGGTGAGATCCGCAAGAATACTTGGTCCCCAACAGAGAACTCTAATGGCCTACGATGTTGGTCCGCCCAATGACGATGCCGGTCCTGTGCAACTCGAAGTCGCTATCTAATTCCCTTAACCACTTCAACCGTCTGAACAATCATTTCCGAGCCTAACATCTTCCTTTCTCCGATATCATCCCATGCAAGCGGTGACCTGCACTTCTTACCATATAATGCTTCGAATGGTGCCATCTGGATACTGGCTTGATAACTGTTGTTGTATGAGAACTCGACCAAGTGTAGGTGGCTCTCCCAAGATCCTCCAAAATCTAGAGTGCAAGCTCGCAACATGTCTTCTAAAGTCTGAATCGTTCTTTCTGATTGCCCATCCGTCTGCGGATGGTAAGCCGTGCTAAATCTTAATTTGGTACCCAGACTATGATGTAAGCTCTTCCAGAAATGTGATGTAAAGCGGGTATCTCGATCCGACACAATACTGACAGGGACTCCATGTTGCCTGACTATCTGTTGCATATATAACTCTGCCAATTTCTCCGTAGATTGCCCTACTCTGAAAGGAAGAAAGTGTGCTACCTTCGTAAGCCGATCTACGATTACCCAAATAGCGTCCTTACCACTTGGTGATCTCGGTAGACCGGTCACAAAGTCCATTGTAATATGCTCCCATTTCTATTCCGAGATAGGAAGCGGTTGCAATAACCCAGCTGGCCTCTGCTGTTCTGCCTTCACTTGCTGACATACCAAGCAACGGGAAATAAATCTAGCTATCTCTCTCTTCGTCCCGTTCCACCAGAAATGCTGCTTGATGTCTTGGTACATCTTGGTCCCTCCAGGGTGAATAGAATACTGAGAACTGTGAGCTTCTGCCATAACCTCCTGTCTGATATCTCCACTAGGCACACATAGACGTGATCCAAACCTAAGTGTACCATCTTCATGAATTCTCATCTCCTTCCTGAGTCCTGACTTACATTCTACCCTAAGCTTCTGAATCCTTGGGTCTTGTGCCTGAGCTGCCTTGATCTTGTCTACCAAGTCGGATTGAACTTGCAGACTTGTTAGAACTCCTATATCACTAGGAAGTATAACTTCGATGCCCATCTTCTGAAGGTCTTCTAAGATATGTCTCTGTGTTGTTAACATAAATGCGTCGCCTCTCCTGCTAAGAGCGTCTGCTACTTCATTAGCCTTGCCTGGGTGATACTGAAGCTCCACGTCATAATCCTTGATCAACTCCAGCCATCTTCTCTGCCTCATGTTTAGTTCCTTCTGAGTAAAAATGTACTTCAGACTTTTATGGTCTGTGTACGTTTCCACTCGGTCACCATATAAGTAATGCCTCCATAGCTTCAGAGCAAACACTACTGCCGCTAATTCCAAATCATGTGTTGGGTAATTCTTCTCGTGGTCCCGAAGCTGCCTAAACGCATATGCTATCACCTTCCCATGTTGCATAAGGACACATCCAAGTCCTTTACCTGACGCATCACAATATACTGTAAAATCTCTGGGTCCAACTGGCAATGTAAGAATAGGTGCTGATATTAACTTCTGCTTCAAAGTCTCAAATGATGCCTGACATTCTGCCGACCAAACGAATGGTACATCCTTCCGGGTCAAGCGGTTCATGGGTGCTGAAAGCCTTGCAAAGTCTGACACAAACCTTCTGTAATATCCTTCCAATCCCATGAAACTCTGCACATCTGCTACGGTCTTGGGTACTGGCCAACTTTCTACTGCTTCTATCTTCTTGGGATCTACTGCCACTCCTGCTCCTGATATGATGTGACCCAAAAATGAAATATGATCCGACCAAAACTCACACGTGCTGAGCTTGGCATACAACTGGTTCTCTCTCAGAACCTGTAACACTTTCCTGAGGTGGTCTTCATGCTCCTCTTCACTAGCAGAGTATACGAGAATGTCGTCAAGAAACACAACGACAAACTGGTCTAAGTATGGCATAAAGATGCGATTCATCAAATCCATGAATATTGCTGGAGCATTGGTCAAACCAAACGGCATTACTAAGAATTCATAATGCCCATACTTCGACCTGAATGCTGTCTTGGGAATATCTTCCTTCCGAACCCTCACCTGATGGTACCCTGAACGAAGATCTATCTTGGAGAAAACTCTAGCTCTGCTCAACTGATCAAATAAGTCGTCGATCCTGGGTAATGGGTACTTGTTCTTTACTGTTGCCGCGTTAAGCTTTCTGTAGTCAATGCACAATCTGGATGACCCATCCTTCTTCCTCACAAGTACCACTGGCGCTGCCCATGGTGACACTAGCTTGGATGAACTTCTTCTCCTTCAGTTCCTCTATATGCTGATATACCTTGGCCTGCTCTGAATCCGCCATTCTGTAAACTCGATCTGATATCGGTTTAGTTCTTGGTGCCAATTCTATACTGAACTCAATATCTCTAACTGGTGGTAGACCTGGAAGTTCTTCAGAAAATACGTCTAGAAACTCTTCAACTACCTTCGGAATCTGAACTTCTTCCATTGCCATTACTACTCCCTGCTCTTGCTGAGTTGCCTCTGATCTGACTAAGGTGAATCTCTTCATGCCTGGGATATCAAAAGATACACTCCCTCTACGACAATCTATTGTCGCATGACTGTCTTTCAGCCAGTCCATGTCTAAGATAACGTCGAAATTTCCAACAGGAAATTCTATCAACCGGGCGGGTAAAGAATGCCCGCAAACTACAACGCTACATGCTAAACTAACTCTACTAACTCCTACGAGCCCATTACCAGTGAGTATATTCAACCTCCCTAGCAATGCCTCGAACTCCACTCCTAGTCGTGTCGTAAATTGTGCAGATATAAATGAGTGGAATGCTCCCGAATCAAACAATGCTACTGCAGGATATGAGGCGACGAGAATGTTACCAGCCACAACATCTTCCGATGCCAATGCCTCCTCCAAGGACAGAGTGAATGCTTGCCCTCGACCTCCTTGCTGGTTTCCATGCTGCGGCCTAGCCTGATGTTGTTGCTGGCCCCTTCCTTGATGATGCTGGGGTGGTCTATGCTGGTGTTGCTGCATTGGCGGCCCCTGCTGTCGAAACATCTGAGCCTGCGACATTAACGGACGCTGTGCCAACGGCCTTACTGCCACCGCTGGTCCTCGATACTGGCCTGCCCCTGGTGCTGGCAGAGCAGAAAACTGTTGCCCTGGTCCTTCTGACCTCGAATTCATGGGACATGTGGTAACCCGATGGTCTGGATTTCCACATATCAGACACAGTCCATTTAATGTTCGACACACATCTCTAGTGTGCCCCATCTTCCCACAATAAGTACAGCCCGCCGGGGGTTGCTGGTTTTTCCTCTGTTGCTGTAGCTGCTGCCTGGGTGGTGGTGCTGGTCCTCGTATCGCCACATCGTGGATACGAATGCTAGTGGATGGTGTTGTTGTTCGGGGCGCTGCTCCCCCTCCTCCTTCAATCTGACTGTAGGATCTCTTCTGACCCCCAGTCCTAGCCGCAAGCCTCTGAATGGTGATCTCATGCCTTCGAGTTGTCGTCAATACTTCATCAAAAGTTTGGTAATTGTGCCCCTCTATCAATTCCAAGAGCTCAAGATGAAACCCTTGCTGAAACCTCATGGCCCTTTGGCTCTCTGTTGCTACCATCTCTGGGGCGAATCTACTCAATCTGCAGAACTCCGCTGCATAAGCATCTACAGTCTTGCCAGCCTGTCTGAGGTTGATAAACTTCTGTTGCAGCTCAAACCGTGCCACAACTCCATAGTACTTGGTCTTGAATCTTGCAGTAAAATCGTCCCAAGCCACAGGACGTCTGATGCCCACTTCCTCTGATTCCCACCAATCACGTGCGAGATCCGGAAGTAACAACTTCACTAGATCTATACGTTCTTCGGCCGGTACCTTAGCTGCTATCAGAATAGCCTCAATATCCTTAAGCCATGCATCTGTTGAGATGGCATCCTCCGTGCCCTCGAAATGGCAGGGGTTGTACTTGCAAAACCTGGCTGATGCTCCTGAATCAGTCCTTATTCCTCTTTCCAAAGTCGTCTGCAATCCTTGGTTGAGCAACACATTTTGCCCTTGTAGCTGAGTGTGCATGCGCTGCTGGGCCAACATCTGATGTTGCTGAGTAGCCATCATTCCTTTCATGAGCTCCAAAAGAGCTGGTGTGTCCACTTCCACAGGGGTAGGTGGAACTATGGTTGGTGTTGGAACTTCCGGATACTGCGGTTCAGCTGCTGGTTCTACTATCACTTCTTCTTGAATAGTCTCCTGAGGTGAGACTGGCCCTTGTTGCTGACCAACCTGGTCATGTTGCCCATGTTGCCCTTGTTGTTGCTGCCCAGCTCTAACCGATGCGGACGAAGTGCCCCTAAGAAAAGGGACAAGAGAACAATCAAACAACCGGACATGAAGGATCAATGAAGTCAAAGGATACCAGAATATCAAGCAAGGGTTGAGAATAACGAATCATGAGATCAAGGGAGAACACGTGTGATTGAGACATCCTATAAATCAAAACACCCCACAAGTCTGAAATCAGACCTACATGGGCTACCACTAAAACCTTGTCATGCCCCAGAACCAGAATACTAGAGAGCGGGGGAATGACTCAGCCAGCTACGTATTACGGGTAAAAGAATACCGTATAATACGATCAATGCTGTCTAACCAGACGAGGGGGTGTATACTATATGAAAGTCTTACTATGGTCACTTCACATCTATTGTCTCAATCATTCAAGCAAGAAACAGTAATAAAGAACATATGAGATAAAGCAGTAAGGCGTCCCAAACGCTCAATCAAAATATCCTTGAGATCTGGCTGTACAAAACATAGCCAGATGATATAACAAGTATGCACAATTGTTATCAGCTGTAGTCTGACTTAGTTACAATTATGTAAAAGTAAGTACAAGACAATCCGACTAACATGTCGGTGCCAAACGGCAAAGTACAAAGTAAATAACAAAACGAGCGGTGGAGTAAGGGACCCACTCGAGTCCTCCTGCGATCATTTCCCTAGTATTGACCATCTTGGAGGTGGAAGTAAGCTGAGTCCTCGGGAACCGGCTCTAAATCTGGCCATGCAAAACCAGAGAGGTTAGACCTCTAATAGCAAGTACCACAAGGAAGCACGATATGAAGGATTAAACCAGTAAGTAAGAGAATATAATAATAGATCTCTGCTTCCCACTAGGATTCACATAACATCACGACACTTCGAACCAACCTCCCAACCAAACAAGGACAGAAGTTGGCCCGTCATGTCCTGACATTCTGATCATCTCAGTTAGGCAACAGAGTTGGTACAGTACACAAACAAATCATCTTGAATGGCCAATCAACTCCTATGGCTTGCTATTGTGAGTCCCAAGTTATCCTGGAATTATGCAATAAAGATTCCTCAGTTCTTACTATGTGCGAGCAAGGCTAGTCTATCCAGTCAATCAATTACGCCAATCATGAATTAGACGAGTCCCAGCGGGACGTCCGTCATCAATATACAATATACAATAATAATATAAGCAGATACCGCTCCCTGCCCGTGTGGCAGGTTTATAGTATCTGTGGGAACCAGCTGGCCCGTCGGGTACTACTAGTCCCAAGGGGACTGCCATATAAGAACTCGGGAATCCATTCTCTCCATGCAATCATTATTTTATTTAACTTAATAGTCTCTACGTTGAGTGAAATCCCATGCCGTGGATCATGGTCATTCAAATGAGTACTTTCGTACGGGGTACGATATGCACAACTCTACAACGATCCCAGTGCGGTTGGGTTGCAGGTCTTACATAGCGTAATGCAACAATCTAAACTAACCACGGAATAATCATGCCTTGACCATAAAGTACACATGCTTCTTTTGTAAAATAAATAAATAAATAAATAAATAAATAAATAAATAGTTTGAAGCCTGCATGTGCCTGTATGTCAATATTCGGGATCAGCCAGTCGATTACAATAGTTCATATCATGAACGTATCTCATTCATTCAATTCAATAAGACGACTAGCCAGTCTCTTAGTTCCAACTAGGAACGCATGATCAATTTTAGTCAAGATAACCATCGTCATCAATGGTGACAAGGCATGAAAGTCAATTTGTATTAAATGGGTCGAGTCTATAACTCTCAAGGTCAAGTTCCAGTCTCACTGGGTATCCATAAACCAATCAAGACATAGGGCACGTTTTACACAACCATATGTATCAAAAATATTAACATGCTAAGATTATCGAGTTCATAAAAAGATGTAAGGATATAATAGAAAAACTATCATGCTACCATTAAATAAGTAAATTAGAGAACAAATCGAACACCCAGGTCAAGAAGTCACGCCAGCAAGTCTAGGCTAAGGTCAATAAGTCACGCAGGAATCGTATGCGTAAAAAGTACGCCAAGTTAAGTAGGAAGTAGTGAGCGTGTAAACAGCGTGAGCGTGAAAAGTGGTTCACGCTGGCACGCACAGCGTGAGCGTGAAAAGTGATTCAAGCTGGCAAGCGTGAGCGTATGAGCGTGAAAAAGCATGATAAGAAATTCACGCACGCACAGCTTGAGCGTGAAAAATAATACACGCACGCACAGAGTGAGCGTAAAAAATAATACACGCACGCACAGAGTGAGCGTAACTCAAAAGTCACGCACGCACGTAAGGACGTGAGCGTGACTCAAGATTCACGCTAAACACGTAAAGACGCGTGCGTGACTGAAAATTCACGCAGACACGTAAAGACGTGTGCGTGACTAAAAATTCACGCAAATACGTAAAGACGTGTGCGTGACTAAAACTCACGCTGGCACGTAAGAACGTGAGAGTGACTAAAAATTCACGCAGACACGTAAAGACGTGTGCGTGACTAACGAGCAGTTCTACCACATGAACTATCTATCTCCGAAAATACGCCAAGTTGGAAGATCAAAAACCCATGGATAGCCGAATACAACAACTCAGATCTAGGAGAAACAAGCCGCAGAAATCAAAAATGCTAAGTAGTAAACTCGCTTAGAATCTCAAGGGGAAGACAAATGAACCATAAAAATGGTTCTCCAAGCGGAAACAAGAAGCAAGATGTACTTGCCTACTGCTACTGCTGGTAGGTGGAGAAGTGATGAGAGGAAGAAGAAGAAGTAATGGTGAAGAATGAGAGTTATGAGGAGAGAGAAGAAGATGGGGGCTTTAAATATGGAAGGGGTGGTAGGTGGGGGTTATAGGGTCGGGTTCATTGAACCATCATGAACCTGAGAGAACCAACCCATGAACCCGAACCACAAAGCAAGACTAAAGCAGAAATAACAGCAGAAAATAAAATACAGAATTAAATTGCAGGAATAAAATTACAGGAAATTAATTAACATGAAAATTAAAGAGCAAATAATTAATTAACATAAAATTATAGGAATTTTAAATACAAGATAATACATGATAAATACTAAATAAATATATACGAGTTGTACATGAGAAAATACGCATTCCGGGAACGGGGAGTGACAAACAAGTTGGAGAAATTCGACGGAGAACATTTCCAAATCTGGAAGAGGAAGGTCACCCTTAATCTTCAACTCGTGGACGTAGACCATGTGTTGATTGAGGATGAACCGACGATTCCAGAAGGAGGAACTGCCGATGCTATTGCTGCTGCACTCGTCAAGCAGAGCAAATGGAAGAGAGAAAATAGCATCCGTAAACTGCTAATTCTCAATTCTATGGAAGACTCTCTGGCAGAGTCATATTCCAAGAAAGTGAAGGCCAAAGAGATCTAGGATTCTTTGGGTAAGCTATATGAAGATGATGAGAACAGGTCCAAAATCTTCATCGTCGAGAAGTGCCACAAGTGGCTCTTCGAAGACGAGATGGCGATGCTGCCTCAAGTAAAGGAATTCCTGAAGTTGTGCCAGAAGTTAGATGACGAGATGATGCCCCTCATCGATAAGTTTGTCGTTGGAGGGATAGTCTCGAAACTTCCTGCTGGTTGGAGCAACTTCTATGCTAGAATGCATCGGAAGAAGTTGTACATTAGCTTGGAAGATCTTCTACAAGAGATCCACGTTGAAGACGAAATGCAATCTCAACAGAAGATGGACTCTCTGTCCAACCAACTGGCTAAGGCCAACTTGGTGCAGACAAGGGAGTTCAAGGGGAAGCAGGTGGCTTCTCATCACAAGAAGAAGGACTCCACTAATCTGAAAGTGAAGGGTCCTTCGTTCAAGCAACAGAAGTCCAAGTCCCACGTGACTTGCTTCAACTGTGGCAAGAAGGGCCACTATAAGAGTGAATGCAAATCCAAGCCCAAACAAACTGAGCAAGGTAGCCTAGCAAGGTTTCTAACATTGTTGCTATGATTGCTCAGGTCACAGCTGTGGAGGCTGACTCTGACTGGTGGATAGACATTGGTGCGACCTGCCATGTCTGCTTTGGCGAGGAATGGTTCGTCACATATCGGCAACTTCTGAAAAAGTTATCATGGCAAACCAAGCCTAAGCTGAAGTTATGGGGGTCGGAACTGTGGAGCTGAAACTCACATCCGGGAACACTCTGACGCTTCAAGGTGTGAAGCACGTTCTGGTGATTGCAAAGAACCTGATCTCTGGAAGCCTGCTTAGCAACGCAGGCTTGAGGATGGATATCAATGCTGGCCAGATGGTGATGTCCAAGAAGGGAACATACTTCGAAAAAGCTTTTCAAACTGAAGGGATGTTCAAAATTCAGCTTGTAAACCAGTCAAATGTAATCAATGCAATCGCTCATTCTGATTATTCTCTTGAGTTGTGGCATAATAGGCTAGGACATGTTCACTGTAAAAGAATTAACAAAATGTCCAGTCTAAGACTTATCTCCAAATGTGGGGGTAAGGTAGAGAAGTGTGAAGTATGTGCTCAGACAAAGATCACAAGGAAACCCTTTCATCGGGTCAATCGAAGCACAGATCTTCTGGAGTTGGTGCACTCCGATATCTGTGATTTCAAGCAATTCTCTACAAAAGTCGGGATGAAGTATTTCATAACCTTCGTCGATGACTTCTCAAAGTACGCGTTCGTCCACTTACTCAAGTCTAAAGATGAAGCGTTCGGGAAGTTCAAGGAGTTCAGGGCCGAGGCTGAACGACAAACTGGACAACAACTCAAGAGGCTAAGAAGTGATCGAGGCAGAGAGTATCGATCTCATGAATTCATATTGTTCTGTAAAGAACATGGAATCATAAACGAGACTGCTACTCTGCATTCTCCTCAATCTAACGGAGTAGCGGAGAGGAAGAACAGAACGTTGACAGAAATGATAAACTCAATGCGGCTAACTGCGGGTCTTCCTAAATGCTATTGGGGAGAAGCTGCAATGACGGCTACTTTTATTCTAAATAGAGTGCCGTATGCAACTTCGGACGTAACTCCTCATGAACTCTGGTTCAAAGTCATACCTAACTTGAATATCATTCGAGTGTGGGGGTGTCTGGCCTATGTGAAGCTCCCAGATCTGAAGATTCAGAAGCTGGGGACAAGGACTACGAAGACGATCTTCTTGGGGTATGCCGAGAAGAGTGATGCTTGGAGATTTCTTGATATTGAGTCAAATCATATTATCGAATCTCGCAATGCTGAATATTTTGAAGACAAGTTTGTATGGCACAAAAATATTGTTCTAACGGACATTCCGGAGAATGATAAAGGTGCAAAGAAGACTGAGATCTTCAATGAGCTAGTTGTCCAAGATGAAGTTGTTACTAAGGAGACAACAATTGAACCAGAACTTGCTGAGCCGTCGTCGAAGCGAGCGAGGAGGCCGAATAACTTCGGAGATGACTTCATCACCTATCATGTGGAAGCAGATCCGCTTACCTATGATGAGGCGATGAAGACCAGAGATACTGTTTTCTAGAAGGAGGCGATAGACAATAAAATTGAATCAATCACCTCCAATAACACTTGGGTGTTGGTTGATCTACCTGAAGGAGCAAAACCTATCGGATGCAAGTGGATCTTCAAGAAGAAGATGAAAGCTGATGGAACCATTGACAAGTTCAAGGCCAGGCTAGTGGCAAAGGAGTTTTCTCAGAAGCAGGGGATCGACTACTTTGACACGTATGCTCCAGTAGCCCGGATGACCACCATCAGAATGTTGATTGCTCTCGCAGCGATACATAAGATGGTGATACATCCCCTACTAAAATACAAGGTTTTAGTGACGGCCCGTATCCGTCGAAAATCCGTCGGTAATTCCTATTACCGACGTATTTTCGACGGATACGGGCTGAAAAAATCCGTCGGAAATAACCTCGTCGCTAAAACTAGCTCGTCGCTAGTCCGCCGCTCTGCGACTAATTAGTGACGGATTTTCGTTGGCAAAATAAAAACTTTTAGCGACGGCTAACCGACGGCTTCCCGTTAACTACGACAGTTTAAATTTTTAATATATTCATAAAATTAGCGACGAAAAAGTTGTCGCTAAATCGTCGCTAACCGTGTATCCGAGGTTTTCTGATACGCAATATCCGTCGCTCAAAGCGTCGCCATCCTCGTCGGATTAGCGGCGGAAGAGCGACGGATAATACGTCGCCATCCTTCTGGAAATCTTCCATATATTCCAGAATATGAGCGACGAAACGTCCGTCGCTCTTCCGTCGCATAATTTTTCTAGAAATAGGCCGACGGACAATCCGTCAGGAAACCGTCGCTAGCTGCAAATGTCACTCGGTAACCCGTCGGTAATCCGTTGCTACCTGCAAAAGTCCGTCGGCAAGCCGTCGGTAATCCGTCGCTAACTGAAATATTTTTTAAAAAAATTGCAGGAAAGAGACTATTCCCTGTAATATAACATATTCATCATCCACCATACACAAATATAACATATCCGATATCCAATATATCCATATTGCCAACACAATATCTCCAAACATCCAATATATCACAAATACACAAAAAATATCCAACACAATGACCAACAAAATATCCAACACAATATCCAACACACTATCCTAACATACATAGCAAAATATTCAAACATAAACAATCCAATACAAATATGAAGGCTCAATCTGGTTGTGTTGAGACATATACCATTCTATCAGCCACTTTGTAAAATATCCAAACATAAACAATTCAACACAATGCCTCAGAAAAGACCGCAAGTTAGACGATGAATCCTCACAGCCAGGGATCATAGTTGCGTTGAAGCATATACCATTCTATCAGCCACTTTGCATACGAAGGCTCAATCTGGTTGAGGTCTTCTGTAGGGACAGGAGGGTCGGTCTCGATACTACTACTCTCTGACGGTGGCACCTCCTTAACTTCAACCTTGGGAGCAATCTCTTCCCTGATGGTCATCGGTTCTTCCTTGACCTCGACCTTTGGTAACACCTCCTCCTTAACAGTCACCGACTCTTGTTTGACGACGGGGACTTCCTCCGTGTCGACCGCCAAGGGTTCCTTGCCTCGGCCCCTTCCTCGGCTAGCAGCACCACCTCGGGGAGTCTTGGGAGCCATCTCTCTGACAACAGAAATTTTCATATAGGGTAAAGAAATTTACTCAAATTATAAAATAAATAAGAAGTTTATCGAAATTTTTAGCCACATATGATATCCACCTCGGGGAGTCTTGGGAGCCTTCTCCTCTCCTCCACCATGGCTCTGGACCCATCTGCTCCTCCCTACTTTTCTTTTTCTTATTTGACTCTCTCAGCCACATATGATATCCAGCTCAAGTATAGAGTCGGAAGAGAAGAAGTGGGCAAGAAGAGGAGGGGGAACCAGCACAGCCAGCGGCATGACCTGGAAGAAATACAGAGGTTTTGCTGGAGGTGCTGGCAATTTTTTCAGGATGGTGTTGAGGAGCAAGTGTAGAGTCGGCTGAAGGATGAGGGTCGAAGGACAGTCAACTTTATCTACGGCTACATAGTTTCTGCCTCGCCAGTCGAATGGCTGCAGGGACTATGTCCTGATCACCATGTCGTACCGTAGATTAATGTAAATAGAGCTGGAGCTGGAGCCAAAATACAGAATCCGAAATACAAAATACAGAATCCAATCCCTGGGTTCGCCGAAAATACAAAAACAAAGATTGACACACAGTTCTAATTCATATGTGTTTTAAGTGTGAGAACGGATGGCTCAGAACACAACCCAAAATTCATTCTAGCATACATTAGTGTGAATCATCTATGTTCTGTACATATGGTATAGTATACGTTCTTATCGAATCTAGTATCTAGTATCTGAAGAATGTAACAGAATCAAGATGAACTCACATAATGTAATACTAAAACATCATCTACTACTGTATAAGATATAGTGATAGGTTGTCGTATCATCATTGCCGAGGGATGAGGGTCGGAGGACAGTCAACTTTATCTACGGCTACATAGTTTCTGCCTCGCCAGTCGAATGGCTGTAGGGACTATGTCCTGATCACCATGTCGTACCGTAGATTAATGCAAATAGAGCTGGAGCTGGAGCCAAAATACAGAATCCAAAATACAGAATCCAATCCCTGGGTTCGTCGAAAATACAAAAACAAAGATTGAAACACAGTTCTAATTCATATGTGTTTTATGTGTGAGAACGGATGGCTCAGAACACAACCCAAAGTTTATTCTAGCATACATTAGTGTGAATCATCTATGTTCTGTACATATGGTATAGTATACGTTCTTATCGAATCTAGTATCTAGTATCTGAAGAATGTAACAGAATCAAGATGAACTCACACAATGTAATACTAAAATATCATCTACTACTATATAAGATATAGTGATAGGTTGTCGTATCATCACTGCCGAGGGATGAGGGTTGGAGGACAGTCAACTTTATCTACGGCTACATAGTTTCTGCCTCGCCAATCGAATGGCTGTAGGGACTATGTCATGATCACCATGTCGTACCGTAGATTAATGCAAATAGAGCTGGAGCTGGAGCTGGAGCCAAAATACAGAATCCAAAATATAAAATACAGAATCCAATCCCTGGGTTCGTCGAAAATACAAAAACAAAGATTGACACACAATTCTAATTCATATGTGTTTTAAGTGAATGGATGGCTCAGAACACAACCCAAAATTTATTCTAGCATACATTAGTGTGAATTATCTATGTTCTGTACATATGGTGTAGTATACGTTCTTATCGAATCTAGTATCTAGTATCTGAAGAATGTAACAGAATCAAGATGAACTCACATAATGTAATACTAAAACATCATCTACTACTATATAAGATATAGTGATAGGTTGTCATATCATCATTGTCGAGGGATGAGGGTCGGAGGACAGTCAACTTTATCTACAGCTACATAGTTTCTGCCTCGCTAGTCGAATGGCTGCAGGGACTATGTCCTGATCACCATGTCGTACTGTAGATTAATGCAAATAGAGCTGGAGCTGGAGCCAAAATACAGAATCCAAAATACAAAATACAGAATCCAATCCCTGGGTTCGCCGAAAATACAAAAACAAAGATTGACACACAGTTCTAATTCATATGTGTTTTAAGTGTGAGAACGGATGGCTCAGAACACAACCCAAAGTTCATTCTAGCATACATTAGTGTGAATCATCTATGTTCTGTACATATGGTGTAGTATACGTTCTTATCGAATCTAGTATCTAGTATCTAAAAAATGTAACAGAATCAAGATAAACTCACATAATATAATACTAAAACATCATCTACTACTATATAAGATATAGTGATAGGTTGTCGTATCATCATTACCGAGGGATGAGGGTCGGAGGACAGTCAACTTTATCTACGGCTACATAGTTTCTGCCTCGCCAGTCGAATGGCTGCAGGGACTATGTCCTGATCACCATGTCGTAGTCTAATACAATCCAGAGATTGACACAGTACTAATTTATATATGTAGTCCAATACAAATAGTTTAATACAAAAACAACCCAATACAAATAGTCCAATACAAATAAGTTCAGTAATAGCAAATGAGAACCACGCAGCTCACGTAAACGCTCAGTGATACGATCACGCAACCACCTCGAATAAGTGGGATCGACGGCGTTAGGAGAGATATAGTCCCTTGCAAGTGCTGCATAAATAGAACTCCCGGTCTCACTAGCTACCGGTGTTGGATGAATAAAACTCCCGGTCTCACTAGCTACCGGTGTCACTTCCTCCTAAACAGTAGGAGGAGCCACCTCAGCATTCAGTGTTTCCCTCAAACGACGTGCCGCTCCTCGGGTCATGGGTGCCATCTGGTAAGATCGATATTCACAAATAATATAATTGTAACATAAGCAAGCTTACTAAAGGAACCATCATGTCGTTTGAGTACATTTTCCATAGGACTGCATCAGTCAGGTAAGTCACTGTATCAGTAAAATCAGTTATGATACATGAGTATGTATCAATGCATTGGATTTGTGTATGTCTAAGTATAAGATATCAATTAGTAAGGTGAGTGTTCAGAGGATGAGAGTTTAGAGTGGTTAGGGTGAGGCAATTTGCCTATTAGGAGTAGGCCATCTTGGGCCAATGGCATAGGCAGATTTCATTCAGTAAGTGATATAACTGTCAAGTGACAGTGGATATCAGTCCTAGTAGAGGCATCAAATAAGAATCCCATGCAATAGGGTTGCCAATGGTGAGGAATTTTGACTCTTTTCCTTCCATTTGAGGACTTTCTTCTTTATATTTCGACCTATTTTAGGAAAAATCCGAGAATGATATTTATAGGGTTTGTAAATAGGTTTGTTGGGTCCTAATTGTGATTTAGAATATATGGGTATACTTAGGGTCAAGTTTGGATCCATTTGAAGTATGTATCATGGGCGTGTCACAACGTATCCTGATACGCACGCCAAGTGTTTGACAAAATGACCAAAAGAACACCCAATGCTCTAAACTCAGATTTGACACTTGATTTTAGATTTATACTATTATAGATTATCATTTGTACATTCATTTGGTGATATATGGAAGTAGTATATGGTTTTGGATAGCATAGAGATAAGTGGACTGTTATTGGATATATATGTATAGAGGACTGATATTGCATATGTGGACTATTCTTTTGGGTTATACTTGTACATGTGAGTGTGCCTCTATGTCAAGTGTGTAGCTAACTATTATTATTGAGTGTGTGTGTTCATTAGATAACTATGTGTGTATAGGGAGTGGGCTATTTAGCATATAGCAGTTTCCTCTAATGGGACTTTAGGAGAGGGCCATTGCATCAGTCTGTAGGAGGGGGATGTGTATTAGTCCTTTAACTAAGTTGAAACCCTACCCCTACCCTGAAACCCTACCCCTATCCCGAAACCCTAAACCCTACCCTGCCCCCCGCCCTCAACAACCTCCCCCCCTCCGCCCCCACTCCCTCCCCCCTACCCCGTCGGTCCGAGCGACAGCCGACCCACCCCCCACCAACCCGAAACCCTAAACAGAGAGAGAGAGAGAGAGAGGGAGAGAGAGAGAGCATACCTGAGAGAGCGATATCCCGTCGGAGAGAGCTTCGCCGGAAAATAGGGTACCCGCTAGCTTGCCGGAGAGGGAGAGAGAGAGAGGGGGAAGAGAGAGAGTTTTTTGGGGGGAATGAAAAATTCCACCCCCCCTCGGTTTAATTTAAGTTAGGTTACATTATTTAGCGACGGATTACCGACGGATATATCCGTCGGTAGGCAGCCGCTAAATACCAACTAGATTACCGACGGAACGTCCGTCGCCACATAGACGCTAATTTAGTGCGCCATTTATTTCAGATTTTGCCGCCACAATGTGTGACATATTAGCGACGGATACGAATCCGTCGCTAAAGTTTCCTCAAATTAGCGACGGCTGCGCGACTGATTTTGACGCAAAAAACCGTCGCCAATTTGCTGTATTTTAGTAGTGATCAGATGGATGTGAAAACGGTATTCCTGATTGGCGAAATGACCGAAGAGATCTACATGCAACAACCAGAAGGGTTTGTCATCAAAGGTCTTGAAGACAAAGTCTGCAAGTTGGTGAAATCTCTGTACGGTTTAAAGCAAGCTTCCAAAATGTGGCATGAGAAGTTTGACAAAGTCATAAGGTCAAATGGCTACAGGGTCAGTAAAACAGACAAGTGTGTCTATACGAAGTTTGCTGACGGAAGAGGAGTCATCGTTTGTCTATACGTGGACGACATGCTAATCCTAGGTACAGATATAAGCTGTGTCACGGAGACAAAGAAGTTTCTCTCGACGAAATTTAGTATGAAGGACTTGGGGGATGCTGATGTTATCTTGGGACTCAAGATCATCCGGACAAACACTGGACTAGCGCTGTCACAGTCTCATTATATTGAGAAGATGATCACTCGTTACGAGTATCAGGATCTTCTAGGGATCGATACGTCGTACAAGTGTGATCTGAAGCTGAAGCCTAATTTAGGGGAAAGCGTCAGACAACTGGAGTATACAAGCATAATCGGGAGTTTGATGTATGCTACTACTGTCACAAGGCCTGACATAGCTTTCGCTGTGGGAATGCTGAGTCGTTTCACGAGCAACCCAGGCATTGAGTACTGAAAAGCTGTGAAATGGGTTATGAGATATCTCAAGAAGACTCAGACATATGCACTGCACTACAGCAGAGATCCGCCGGTAGTAGAAGGCTTCAGTGATGCCAGCTGGTGCTCAGAAGTGGAGAGCGAGAGGTCCACAGGTGGATACATTTTTGTAATGGATGGAGCTGCTATATCGTGGAAATCGAAGAAGCAGACTATGCTCTCGTGGTCATCCATAGAATCTAAGTTCTTTGCACTTGATACCGCAGCAAAGGAAGCAGAATGGCTTCGGAAGCTTATGTATGATCTTTCAGTGGTTGGGGCGCAAATATCGGGAATACCGATATACTAAGACAACCAGGCGACTGCGGCGGTGGCATCAAATGACCTCTTCAACGAAAAGAAGAGGACTGTGCCGTTGAAGCACAGAGCAGTATACGATCTCATCAAGAGGGGTGTTATTGCAGTGATTGATGTTCGGAGTCAGGAGAACCTGGCAGATCCGTTCACCAAGGGCCTCAAGCGCCAGCTGATCGATGACACAGCTTGTAAAATGGGCTTGAAGGCATTCTGATATTGTGTTATTACATTCCTACCATAAAGTTTTATGCTATTAGTTCAAAGAAAAATCTACTAGGCATCTAGCTTTTGGTTTAAGGGAGGACTAATAACCGGAAGAATATCAAGAATGGTGGGTACTTGTCCTCTGTGGCATGGAGAGGTTACGGACCTACAACCACTGTTGTCTACTGTTGTTTTCTGCGAAAAACGGATCCTGTGGGAAGGTTGGCTTAAATGCCTTAATGAGTTCTCAGGCAGAGTGAATGTCTGGAGTGCTTTACAGGAAGCACGGTAGCGCAGCACTACAAGGAGTGTAACTCCATGCTATAGTGGGATGACTCCACCATGATGTTCCCGGTTAGGGGTAATGCCTCGGCTTTGTGAGCGAAGTCACAGCGGAGTAGCACCGCAAATAGGCAGGTAGCCTAATGCTGTATGATAATCGTAATAAAGAGAGGTAGACAGCACTACAAAGAGGACGATGTCCTCATGTTACAGTGGCATGACACCACAAAGAGGTACCAGGTAGGGTAAAGTCTCGGTTTGCGAGTCATGTCATAGTGGCGTAACACAGCACGGAAGCTCAAGGCTTTATGTTGGGTAGTTTGGCACTACAAAGAGGCATGTGACCTCATGCTACAGTAGTATGACACTACGATGAGGTACCCAGGGGGGGTAAAGCCTCGGCTTTAAGCCATGTCATAGCGGCGTACCACCGCAAAGAAGCGCAATGCTTCATACCATGACTCTTTATAAAGAACTCACCTATAGTGTATGGACAGAAATATCAGGCCGTCTCTTGAGGGTTAACTTGTAGACGCCCAAAAATTATACACTGAAACCAGGCTGGCACAAATGTGCAGCCAGAAGCACAGTTGATGTCATTATGTGAGTAGGAAGGATTGCAGTTATAGTACAGAATTCAAGGATTAGTCCATTCTTGTATCATGCTGTTATTTAACCTATACGGAAAGATTCAAGTCGTAGCGATATCTCTCCTAATGCATGATGGACAGTCACTGTGGGGAACGCTCAACCCATATATTGAGATATGTGGGAGATTGTTGGTTTTTTTGCCTTTGGACTAGGAAAGATAGTCCCACATCGGCTACACCAAATGGTGAGTATCTCAATATAATGCATTGCTTGTGTTGAGATGTACACATGAGGTGTGGTGGGGCACAAGTGTGTGTCATGTGGGAGTATTTTTCTAGAAGAAAAAAGGATTAATTCTAACAAAGATATAAGTTAATTTTTATTGTGCGGACTCGGACTCGGACACGGACTCCAGGATGTCTCGTGCATGCACGGGAGTGTTCGGGGGGTAGGTGTGGACTGTCACACTTCTATGCTTATTGTGGGATGATCTAAAATATCAAACTCTATTTTTGAGTATTGGTATTTTAGTCCCACATCGGATAGGAGAAGAGGTGAAGTCTCAACTCCACTCTACAAATAGAGTCCCTTGGTCTCCTTTGAAAGATGCACCAAGAAGAGAGTTAAGTGAGTCTGTAAAGTCCAGGAAGCCCATTCAAGTCTCAAATATTGACTTACGAGCGTTCTAAAAGTTCTTCGTGAACTTGCTGGTTCCTGAAAGCAGATCGTGTTGGGGCGAATCTTGCTTTGAGCAACGGTGATCTTAATCACCCCAGCAAGAACCTTTCCTCTTCTTCTTTCTTCTTTCTTCTCCTTCATCTGAGTTGTAACTCAGTTCTGTCCGTCTGCAACTGCGATTGCAAGGAAGAACGTGAGATTTATTTTCTGAACTCAGTTCTGTCCGTCAGCAACTGCGATTGCGAGAAAGAACGTGAGATTTACTTTCTGATTATTGTTGCTTTTGTAATCAGATTCATATTATAGTGTTCCTCTTGGATCTCGAGAATAATCAGAAGGTGAACATTTGTTGAACCTCTGATCTCGACATCGAGTCTACCATCTTTAATCAAGCCCCGGGACTAACAGTTATGTTATTTTTTCTTTTGATGTTATTTGAGATCCATCATAAGAATGCATTATTGAGCAATCCTAGTCTTCCCTTTGGGTCTCATATGTCATACTACTACTTATTAGCCGTTTTTTTTTCCTTACTGGAAGCAATCTCAAATCGATGTCATAAAGAATAAAGCTGCATTATACCAGTTTTGCTATTTCATACTGAAACAGCTACCTCATAATATAGTGCAATGAAGAAAATACATAGAGACATCATTTTGGTTGAAATTATTAGGAAAGTAATGTTGCTACTGTTGTAGTTTCGTATCTGTTAATGTCTTTAATGATGTTAACTGTACAAACAGCTACCTCATAATTTTCATAACAACAAGTACATATTATAATTCACATGGATGATGATGAATTAACGCATTGGAATAATAGAAGACTTTGAGAATGACGATGAAGATGAACACATTGGAATTTGGAATAAAAAAAAAAATTAAACATAAATTTCTTCATCTTCATAACAACAAGTACATAATATAATTGATATATACGATGAAGATGGTGATGATGATGATGATGATGATCACATTGGAATAATATATAATAAGACTTTGACGACGATGATGATCAAGTATTGGGATAAAAGAATACTGAGAAATTAAAACATAAATTCCTTCATTTTTATTACAGCAAGTACAGATTATAAGTCACATAGACGACGATGAACACATTAGAATAATAGAAGACTTTGACGATGCACGTACTGCTAATGATTGGCTGAAACAACCAACGTTGGTGTGTCATTCACAGCCCCACCAATTTTTGATTATATCATCAAATTTATATAAATATATGATCGATCAGTCTGTCAGTCATTCTTCTCCGCGTTTGCCATCTCGGCAACGGCGGCAGCCTCGGCCTCGCGCACCTCCTCCTCGGTCTTCTTCCCTTTCTTGCACTTGTAGTAGACGTCCATGAAGGTGCCGACGGCCCCGTACTTTTTCCGGCAGCGCTCGTAGTGCGCCGCGTCGAACATGCGCCAGAAGTTCGTCTCGGTGAGCTCGGACACGGAGTACTGGGGCTGGAACCCGTGGTTGCGTATGAGCCACTCCTCGAGCCGACGCACCGCCCCGGAGCCGTCGAACGCCTCGCCCCTCAGGACGGGGCCGGGCGCGTAGTAGACGCCGATGTCGGAGAACATCTGCGCGAAGCTCGTGTCCCCCTGCCTCTGGTTCAGCTCGAAGCCCGCCTCCGGGTGTATCATCGTCTTCATCGGGTACTTGAAGACGCGATGAGGACACAGCCAGATGGGGTACACCTGAAAATTTATTTATTAAATGGAAGAAAATAATAAGTTCCCGTAACAAGGATCCATTCATAGGGACCTAGTAGTAGTTCGAGCAATCGAACCGAACCGAATAAGAGATTTGGTTTCCGTTTGATTATTTTGGAAAAAAAAAAAATCAATTATGGGTTTTGGTTTCCGTCCGAAACAAAAAATTGAATAATTTTTTAAAACAGTCTCAATTCTATATATATATTATGATTAAAAATGTGTATATTTTGAAAATAATAATTTTATTTATGTATTTAAAGTCCAACATCGATAATTTAACAACTAATCTAATTTTTGGCCTAATTTTGAAATAAACAAACGTGTGTATAAAAATTACTATTTTTTAATTAAATAATAGAAATAGTCCAAATCGAAAATCCAAATCGATTATTTCAGTTTTATTTCTGTTGTAGCTAATTTCGGTTCGAATTCGGTTTTAATTTTGTATAATTTTAGTTTATTCGGTTTTGACTATCTCAGTTAGTTGAAACCAAATAAACCAAACATTCAGCTTTAAGACTTTTAAACATTACATTACACCAGTATATACACACTAGATTATTATTAGAAAGGCTAAAAGATAGTGTTGTAATTATTTTAATACTTATTATATAAGTATAGTTTTCTTAATTATTGTAAATTTATTGTTATATATATATATATATATATATATATATATATATATATATATATATATATATATATATATATATATTCTTGTAGGCATATATATATATATATATATATATATATATATATATATATATATATATATATATATATATATACAAGACTATTTAGAAAGACTAAAAAACGGCTTCCCTAATTACCTAGCTTCTCCTGTTAATTTTAATAAGTAAACATATGTAAGGGTTTATTTGGAAAGAAAAGGTTGACGATGAATCTAAGCTTTTCTCATTTTATATATATATATATATATATATATATATATATATATATATATATATATATATATATATATATATATGAAAAACAGCTCTCGTAATTATCTAGATTGCCCTATTAACTTCAATAAATAATTTTAATGGCTAATTAGAGTTCAGGCTCAAGAGTTTATGAAAGTTTAGAGTTTAGAATCTGGCATGTCCATCTAAAAATTTTGGACCTAGATTTAGTATTTTTGGAATTTTGAACATACCATGTCGAAAATTTCAAGATCCAAACTTTCTAAACGGCCATGTCATAGTCTAAACTCTAAGTTCCTACAAATTCTAGGGTCTAAAACTCTAATTATCTATAATTTTAATTAGTAAATACACATAAGGTTATATTTGGAAAGAAAAATTTCACGACGGCATTACCTCCATTTCTGTGTGCAGGAACTCCAACGCGTCGGCGACCTTGTGCTGCGGGAGCAGCATGTCCTGTATGACGTGCATGTCGTGGTAGTACCGCCGGACGGCCTCCCCCTGCGTGACCTTCAGCAGCGAGATCTTCGGCGGCATCGCCCACCCGAGCAGCCACCTGCACCACCACCGGTCCCCGAACGGCAGTATCAGCTTCATCTCCCAGAACAGCGCCCTCGTGTGCCGGTGGTAGTACTCCCTCGTCAGCACGTACTCCACAAACTCCCCCCTCCTCCCCAGCGCCGTCTCCGCGTGCTGGTAGAACCACGGCTTGAACCACCACCCCACGCCGTTGATCACGTTGCCCCTCCTCCTCGCCTCCTCCTCCGACGCGTACCTCCCCGTCATCAGCACCGCCGTGTTCGGCGTGTAGACGATCGTCTCCACGAAGTCGGGGACCTTCTTCGGGTCCCCGTCCCTCGGCGCGAAGGAGTCGGTGTAGGCCTGAGCCAGCTCCCTCAGCGTGCCCCTTGCCGGGGTGTAAGTCACCCTCATGTACTCCTTGATCGGGATCAGCTTGATCTCGGCCGACACCACGAAGCCGATCGACCCCTGTGCAGGCAGAGATCGGAATTACGAAATGATCAAGATAAGATTGAATTGATTTTGCTAATTGTAATTGCCTGAGACCACGGGACCGCGTAGAACAGGTCGGAGTGCTCGTTGTCCTTGGTGGCCCTCACGACGCGGCCGTCGGCCAGCACCACCTCCAGCGACACGATCGTGTCCTGGAAGAGCCCGTATATGTGCGAGCTCCCCTCGATGCCGTACCCGTTTATCAGCCCGCCCACCGTCAGCCCCTCGAGCTCCGACACCACCGGGACCGCCAGGCGCATCGGCACCGTGACGCGGCTCAGCTGGCCCATGCTCACCAGCGGCTCCGCGCGCACGACCATGCGCCTGCGGTCGACGTCGAGGATGTTGCGGAACGTGGAGAGGTCGACCTCGTAGCGGCGGGCGCCGCCGCGCTTGTAGTCCACGTTGCGCATGCCGACGACGACGTGGGGCTTGCGGGCCGTGCAGACGAGCCCGTCCCTGCCCGGGACGCGCTGGCGGAGGCGGCACGCGACCCTGCGGACGTTCTCCTCGTGCTCCTCGCGGCGCCGCGCGTAGGGCTTGCGCGCGGAGTTGAGCTCGGAGAGGTAGGAGAGGAGCGTGAGGACGGCGGATATCGGGAGCACGACGAAGACGATGATGATCCAGCGGAACTCGACGAGGTAGTCCACCCAGATCTTCTTCCGCTTCGGCCGGGGAGGAGGAGGAGCTTGCGGTACATCAGCCATTGACATGGCTCGCTTGCTCGAGTGTATGTACTGAAAAACATTGCAAATTTGAATGTAAATTAAATTTAAATTATTTTGCCACTAGCAAACTATAGTTTCTGTTAACCGATAGAAAATCTATATGATTCTTCCAAATATGTCAAGAGATAAATCATCATCAGTCCTTCTTCATCACCAAAGAGTTGGCTACGGAGTACAAGAACCTTTAAAAAAATCGTTAATTTTTGTGTAATTTGTACGTTGTCGACATGGCATTTACTAGTGACGAAATAATTTTTAGTATGCATAGCGTTCTTCTACAATCGAGCATAAAATCAAGAAAGAAGAAATGATATATATAGGTTACGGGCGATGATGAGTTAGCCTGTGCGATGCGGGGCATCCACAACGTCGGAGGCCTGACGATATAGGGCTACGAACTGAGCCTACGTGGGGCAGAATGAGGCGTCTGTGTAGCAAACTCAATGCACGGTCGTCGTGCGACGGATCGGGGAATCGGCACCATTCGGCCACGGGTATAAGCGACAGGCCGACCACACGGCCCGTCGTGCGGCGCTGCTGAGGGCGACGAGAAGACGTCCGCCATAAACGATCGCAGGCTCGATCGTAAGGACGTCGGCGATCGTCGCCAATATGCGCGTCGTGCGCATAGAACGGACGGCTGGACGGAATCGGTAGTCGCAGTCGGCAAGGAATCAGTGGCCATCGTACGGACGGTCACCCTTAGTCGTCGAGGGCGTCTCTTCGGCGTCGTGGGCAAAGCGAGGTGTTGAGTAACTGTCGTCGAAAGACAGTGTGCTGCCGAGCGGAGCTCTGGAGCGCGCGGGGTGCGTGTGCACGGCAATGATGACAAGGCCAACGAACTACGTCCGCACTCCAAAAGTCGTTCCATACGACAGGCCAAGAATCGTGTGCGTGGGATACACAATTATACTGAGCCCGCACGCGTTGAAAATATATATATATATATATATATATATATATATATATATATGTGTGTGTGTGTGTGTGTGTGTGTGTGTGTGTGTGTGTGTGTGTGTTTTAGGAAATTAAGGTTTTGAATTCGAAAAAAAATAATCAAATTAGGAAATTATGTTAGAAAATTAGGATTTTTCAATTATGCGAGGAGAAGAAAAGTTAGGATTTTTAAGTAAAGGAGGATATAAAAAAACATAGAGGGGTAAATTTTTCTCTAACACTTGTTCATAGCTTCTAAGTGCAAGACTATGTTAGTGCAGGATATTTAAGTACAAAATAAAATTTTAGGATATTTAAATGTATAATACACAGCATTTATTCGCAAAAGTTGCACAATTCAGAATATAAGTACAAATTAGCTAGTCTACTTTATATAAGAAATAACGTATCAATAATCTAATACAGGATTACAGTATATCGTTCTTATACAGGTCGATGGACTCTGAAAACTACATGAGTGGTTATTGATGGATGCCACGTATCCATGTCTTGATTCTATATACATGGACATGGCTGTTAGTGGAACAAATGGAGCTGGAGTGATATAAATATATAATCATGTACGTCATCGCTAAACTCTAAATTTTTAGTAATATATAGTATCAAAGCAACTTAGTTTTGAATCATCTTTGCAAATGGTAATTTTTGGCGCATAAAATAAATAGTTATTACGTAAAATAAATTTAGCTTTACGTCCAAAACAAACCTTTGACATCTGGAGCGTGTAGAATATAAATATAACTATCAATTCTCTGTTCAAATGGACCTTTGATCTAGGGAAACACATCAGAATATAAATATATAATTTTTCAACCTTAATAAAATTTAAAAGTATAATTTTGATGCAAATGACAAGGACATCAACAATTATGACTTCTTAGCATTAACTTATATTTTTACAGTTTTTGTAAGGAAATCATATTACTTGATTGTGACTTCTTTTTTGTTTTTGGCTTTATATTAACATAAAATTATATTAGAAGCATAGAACTTACTTAGTATTGTGGAGAAGGCATATAATTTTCTCATATTGTGAATTGAGTTCCGGTACCGCCAAAAGAATGGTGTAAAAATATTTGGTAAATTTACGTCCTAAAATAGACACTATGATTAAGATTGTTTTACCCGTAGTCAGGCTGAAATTAACTTTTGGTAAATAAACGTCCTGGACGTGTTTTGCTGTTTTGACAGAAAAAAAAATATATATAGTGCTTTGGTAAAGATAAGTGAGTGGAGCCTCCTAAAAACCCAAAGGTTTGTACGTTCATGGCATCAAGGCCAATAATTTTGTCTCCCTAAGCTTTTTAGGAGCTGTTCCTCCTTCACAACACCAATATACGCTTTTTAGTTGGACGTATATTTACCAAAAAAAAAAATTACTGTCCCAATTTAACAACGGGTAAAAACACATCTTAATTGTAGGAGCTAATTTTTTTAAAAAAAGAAGAAGATTTATATGCCCCTTTTTAAGACGTAAATTTAATAAAAAAATTTACGTCCTTCTTTTTGGCGTACAGGAGCTCAATTTACAATATGAAGAAACTATGTACTTTTTCCGCAATACTAAATAACTTATATGCTTCTAATACGATTTTCTGCTATATTAAAGCATCACGTTATGATTCCTTGCTTCTTCATTCCTCATATCTGTTATATATTTTATTTGTTTTCTTCTTCTTCTTTTTCTTTTCTTTTTTATCTTTCTATTTGAGCAATGCAAAATTTGTCATCTTCATGGGCAAATCACCAATTTGTCATGATTTCTCTTTAAAAAAAAAAAGTCAAAATCACTGCTTCCGTGCTTCGTCAATCGTCTGGAACTAGTGTTGCTGCAAGCAGCATTTATTATATTATTTCAGAATTTTAGTTTGTTGTAAATAGTGACAATTATTACAAGAAATATTCCAACTATATGCTTCTAGGGTTGCAATAAATTGTCGCAACCTCCTATTTACAATAATAAAAGTTGTAGTCATTCTAATGGCCGGCCCACGGGATTGGGTTGACCTATGCATCGAGAGCTAGTTTTTGTTGTTCTATGATCCTTATTATGGGTTGATTCTGGAGGATCGTCAGCAACCTCAATCTCTTGTAGGGTCACGCTGAGCCTGGAAGTTGCCCCAAGCAGAAGGGGGTGTCCAAGTCCGAAGTCTTGTCTAGCTTACGTCCTTTGACGGACCCCGATTCTAATTGCATCATTCCGTACAAGATTTAGCATATTTGTAAATATGTTAACATTATATACACCGGAAATTGAACAATGAGACGTCTAAAACGTATTTATACAAACGTTTTAAACAAATTATAATTAATTCCTAGATCTTAACAAATTTTTACGACATTCTAAATTTTGGTATTATATATCTAATTAACTACCTAGTATTATTTAAATAAACATATATCCAAAGTCCTAAAAATATATCTATACAATAAATTTTTATTAAAATATATTCAAATTATATTTATATATAATTTAGATTCCTACTAAATCTATCAATTAAAAGAGATACCAAAGCCTACTCATGATTAAAAACTATAAGGTAACTACATTACTAGTCATAATAAATATATTTAAATATTAACATAACACAAAATGAATCAAAACAAATCGAATTTTTCAACAATATCATTTTTTTAAGAATCAATCATATTGTCTAAAAATAAAATATAAAAATCAAACGAATTTTGTGTGTAAAAACAAGTCAGTTCACGTATCTAGTAAACAAAACATAACTTATTTAGCCTCGGGGTCGGTCCAGGCGTAAGTCAGACAAGACTTCGGACTTCAGCAATTCTCTTCTGCTTATAAGAAAAACCCTCCAGGTTCAAAATGATCTTAATAGAGGTCGTCGCAGGTGACCCTCCAGGATCGATGTACAATAAGATCAAGAGGCAACCAAAACTAGCTATGATGGTACAAATATTTTCAAGAAAACTATATACTCGTGCTAAATGATAAGTATATTTATATATCTTGAGAAATTTGAAGCTTCCGCTTTAAAATTAATTCTCTTTGGAGAAGCCCTGCTCCGTATAAGAACAAAAAAATATCTAATTACTAAAAGAAAGATCTAAAAAAATCTATCGAATGCCATTGGCCAAAGCATGGAAACGATGGAAGAAGAAGAAGCAGCAGCTTATCGATTATATGTATCACTCCAGTATGATGATAATATATAAAACTTCTATAGTTAGCACTGCATGCTTGCAAATTCTGATCATAACACTGACCTTTAAACTTGAATTAAGCACTCTCAAGAATTTTTTTTTAAGAGAAAACGAACATAAAATGAAGAAATTATTCAGTGGGATGGGCTCTCACCAACTGGCAGGAATTAAACGCCTATGAGCTGATCAGAAGAATATCTTGAAAGTGATATATAGAATATGGAATGGATCGACGAGGACTGCTCCTCTCCCTCTGCATTT